>LR736885.1:519378-571793 GCA_902654985.2 Oryctes borbonicus | reverse complement strand
TCAGTGTAAGTGAAGTGTTTGTGGTAGAGAGTATAGTGAAGTGTTTCAGTGTTCCAGTGCCACAGTATTCGAGTACGCGATTTGGAATTCCTACAAGTACCTGCTTTTATCACCTACACTACCGTCCATATTAGTTCGGACACGCAAATAAATTAAAAAAAAACGAGAAAATATTCACTCATTTTTCCAAAACTTAAAATGTTTATTACATTTTATTAATAGCGAATAAAATTAAAGTATAAACGTAAAAAAAGTCATTCTAACGAAACATAAACAAAAACTTCTTAAACATTCCGTTCATCAAAGAAACTCCCTTTTGCGCGAAGAACAGCTTTCACAATACGAGGCATCCGCTCCAGTAGTTTTTCAAAGACTCTATTTGGCATATTAGTCCATTCCTCCTGTAAAATGTTTCACAGGTGGCCTACGGAGGTAGGGCATACTTTTCGGATCCTCCTGTCCAATTCATCCCATAACAGCTCGATGGGGTTTAGATCGGGGCTTTGTGGCGGCCATGTCATTATTTGTAAATTTTCATTATCTTGTTCTTCATTTAAGAAATTTTTACATATCACTGCTGAGTGTTTGGGGTCGTTGTCCTGCATGAATACAAAATTTTCGGCGATTAGACGTTGCCCCGATGGTATTGCATTTTCTTGCAGTATTTCTAAATAACCTTTTTTTCGCAAAATACCTTCGATTCGCTTCAAGTCTCCTGTACCGGCGTAGGAAAAACAACCCCAAACAAGCACAGAATTTCTTCCTTGCTTGACAGTTGGCACTACACAATCCTGTAACATTCTTTCGCCTTTCGCTCTTCTTACAAAAACGCGCTTTGATTGTCCGAACATCTCAAACTTCCATAGAACCCTTTTCCAATCATGCACTGTCCAGTTTCTATGTGTTTCTGACCACTGGAGCCGTTTTTGCCTGTTCTGCAGTCGAAGTAGCGTTTTTTTTTTGTCGCAATGCGGCCGTGAAGAGTTGCAGCTTTTAATCTTCTTTTCACTGTAATAACAGAAATTTTTCTTGCACGGTCGCGATTCATTTCGGTGGCGATTTCTGGTGCTGTCAATCTCCTATTTCGCTTGCTCGGCAATTTTATACGCTCATTGTCGGCGTGAGTTGTGTTCTCTTACCACCTGAACGTGCCCGATCTCTTAAACTGGCCGTGCGTTGATGTCTCCGAATGATATCACTAACAGTTGATTTATTAACTTGTATTTTTTCGGAAATTTGACGCTGATTCTTGATGAAAAGCAACAATTACAGAGTGTTTTTCTAAACTTGGTTTTTGGTTGGTTTCCCTCTCGGCATTTTAATAACTTCAATCAGGTTCACACCAAAAGATACTCTATTAACACTAATGCACGCACAAGCAGGTTTATTTAGAAACTAAAGCATTTATCAATACACAATAAACTTTCGGGTGGCCTGCACCCACCCCAAAGAGTATTGTAAATTTATTACCTACAGTATCGTCTCAAAAATAATCCTATTTGTGTCGATGAGGATTATCCTGAAAATTACTATATTGGGTCATAAAATATAATAGGTTTTTAACCATTCTCTAATCGATATTCTTGGAAGTTTACCTGTACAATTGGTTATAAACTTCATAAAGGACCTAATATAAATATGTTATTTATATATGAACGCAATTATATTATGTTTTAGTAGAGTTTACAACATTTTACTAGGTGTCCGAACTAATATGGACGGTAGTGTACATACCCGAAATTAAAAGAAAAAGTTCTCGCATGTAACACAAAACATAATTTTTTATTTATTTACGCCAATGGCTGAGCGTCTACATGGACTTCGTTCTTTGTTTAACAATTTTGCATGGGGATTCGCCCGTTTCCTTTGCACAAGTTTTTAAACTAAAAACTACAAACACTTTTGTATTTTGTGAAAGGGAAGTTTCACAAACAATTTTCGTAAGGATGCGATCAATATCTATCTATAGAAGAGTCCTCTTTATAGGGAAATTTTACTATTCGATTAGTTAATTAAGATGTTAATTGAAAGATTTAATCAAATAGACTGCAACCATTTCAGTTTTAAATAATAATAGAAATCATCACACGCCAGAGGATATAACTTCTCCGAAATTTAAATTTAAAATATCTCGAATTTATAACGTGACAAACGCGTTAAATATATCTACTATACGTTTCGGCGTATTTACATAAAATACCACTCTGGACTCCAGCGTGTTTATCAATGATGATTTATATTCGTTTTCATTAACCCCATCGCTAAATTCATAAATGATATAATTTGTACGCCGATTTTAATTAATCTTACGGTCGAATCAATACATTATAATTTATAATTAACTGCATGTCGCTAGAATATGTAGCAAATCGGCCGAATTATAATTTGATGCGCAACATGAACCGATTCAAAATAAATTCCTGTGACGTTAGACTATTTCTGCAATAAATAAACCGTCCATTCAAAACATGACGAGCATCAATTATAGTTTGTATAACGGGGCAGACGTATTCCGCTGGTAATTGTACAATTAGGAATTTAAAGTGATAAACTTTATGTAATGTTGGTACTTCTGATTGACGATATGATTAGGCTAGGTCTCTTTTCTAATAAATATTATGAAATTATTTGAAATAATTTTTGAAGTAAATAAAATAATTTGAAATTATTCTTTCCTTTTGTTTACGTTTATTTTGTGTTTTTGCAATTACAAAGAAACACGAATGGAAGAAAAGACGTGGCAAACGTCTTGGAGAATCGTATGCGTAGGTTTTCAATAGGAGAAACCGAAACAAATTGTTTCGTCGAATATAGCGCCATTTACCATGAATCGAATCCAAAATTGCAATAAAATATAGGAAACCAAACCAAACCAAAAAAGAGGGAGAGGAAGACCAATTTTAGCACTAATGTATCTGTTTCAAGTTAAAAAAATCACACAGTATAATAGAAGAAAAGCTTGGCCCTAAAGTAAAGTTTTATTGTGGCTCACATAGTTGCAAGAGGTAACTTAACCCAAACCGATACCTTTGATGCATGCATCGACCTAATTTCCGCATCACTCCACAATTGGGCATATTAATTCACCTCAAAGCAGCGTACAGCATGGGAACGGTGAATCTATGTGTCTGTTGCAATTCCATTGTTTCCGGCTTCTCTACCGTTGCTTATACGCAACCATGCACACGCACACATTCGCACCAATTACGGATCTCGCGATATACCAGTGGCGTAGCACCGCAGAGGTAACGGACGAGCCCCATTAATTGATACATGCATTATAGATTAGGAGCGGGATGTTAACGTGTACGTTACGTGATTACACGGTCACAAACGCACATATATGTGTACGATATACACACCCGCTTACCGTCTCTCGTCACCGTCACCGCATAGGCCGCGGCCGCAATACCAACGTTATTGCCTGTCGTCGGCAGGGCGCGAAGCAAATTTTCAAAACCGCTGCATATTTTAGAGTGTTTGTTTGCATGAAAAATGTCGAATTAATTGCGTGAACGTGAAATAGCCAGGCTGAAGCTTGTGCGGGGCTGTGCATAGTGGAAAAGGTTGCGTAGGATACGTTTTGAATTAGGGAAGAATTACGTGGTCGGATGTACAATGCAGACATTTTTTTGCAGCGGCAGGAAATGTCACTTTAAATTTACGATTTGCGATATACGGTGCCATGCAAAAAGAACGCTTTCCCCTTCGGGTATATAGTTGGTCGGTATTAAATAGAATTGTATATGTACGTATAATAGTAGTTTCTCGTAAGTCCAAGTTGGGCACAAAGTTTGGCGTTGAATACTGACCACTTTGTACAATTCGAAGGAGTTTTGCAAGAATACACTTAATTTAGCATTTGTAAAATATCTCGTTGATTTCCATTCCAACATAGATAACATAGGTATTACCTGGCACCGATAATCGGTAAATAAAGCAAAAATAAATGTTACATTTAAATAATTGCTTCCATATATCCTACGATGTTTAACAGTAGCGTTCGTTCACGATTACTCGATTGCAAACCTATGAAAAATGCATGAAACGGTTTAAGAAGAAAAATGAGACCTCGCCAAGAACTAGGTAGCGGAGGTTAACAACTTGAAATTCGTTCAAGAAGAATGGAGACAAATTCTCGGCATACGTAGTATAATCCTCGTCTCTCTGCGTTAGATATTGACTTGCAGATATAATAATAATAAGTCCATTTGTTTCCTATTTATTTCGCAGTTACTACACTACCGTTCATATATTTGGGGACGATTAAAAAATACAGTTTTTTTTTTTAACTCGGATAAAAACAAAAAGTCATTTGTAATTTAATTTACTTCTGTACATTGTGTATACTATACAAAACTAAAAATATTCCAAAAAGAAATGTTGTACTAATTATAATTAGGTCTATACGGATTTTTCGTCTATATGTCCACCCTTTGACTTAATTACTGCGGTACATATTCGTGGCATTCTTAGAATTAAAAATTTCAAAAATGTTGCTGGGATCTCGGTCCATGCTTGCTGGAGCTTTCTCCATAAATCTTGTGAACTAGTCACACCTTTTTGGCGAATCCTTCTGTCCAGTTCATCCCATATTAATTCGATAGGCGACAAGTCAGGAGACTGAGGTGGCCAAATCATTCTTTTTAAACGATCTTCTTCTTCCAGAGATGCTAGATAATTTCTGCATATACGAGAAGAATGCTTAGGGTCGTTATCCTCTTGAAACGTAAAGTTTCGACCTCGTAATCGTTCCCCACTTGGTACAGCATTCTCTTGTAATATTTTGAGATAGCCCTCTTTACGAAGTATTCCCTGTATTCTTACTAAATCACCTACAGCTGTTCCCGTAACACAGCCCCAAACCATTACGTTACCTCCACCGTGCTTCACTGTAGGTAAAATACACTGTTTACTAACTCTTTCGCCAACCTGTCGCCTAACAAACGTCCTCCGTTTGGAGCCAAATGTTTCAAATTTGGACTCATCTGTCCACAGCACGTTGCACCACTGTTCGAATGTCCATTGTCTGTGTTCTTGTGCCCACTGCAAGCTTTTCTTTGATTTTGAACTTTCAAAAGCGGTTTTCTGGCAGCTACTCATCCCTTTAAGCCTGCCGCAATTAATCTTCGTTTCACGGTCGAATGCGAAATAGGATTTCTTCGTGAAACATTGACTTGCTGCGTTATTTCCGGAGCCGTTAGGAATCTGTTTCTTTTTGAAACAAGAACCATGAACTGATCTTCAGCAGCTGTTGTCTTCTTTTTGCGTCCAGAACGTTTCTTATCAGCCAAAAAAACCGTTTCACCACCCGTTTTAATACGTTGTAAATACACAATTTTTCGATAATTATCGAAGAATTTTGCCAGAGGCTGCGGTAGAACATAAATGCGTTACAAATTTGATGGGATAAAAGAGAATACTGTAAATTATGTTCATACATATAGAAATGTACACTCTTTCATATAAAACACAATCAATTGTCAATATTTCAATTTTGCTTATTTTTTGGACCTTTTCTTAGTCGTCCCCAAATATATGACCGGTAGTGTATATGAGTATTTTCCTTATTTAAAGCAAATTTATTGTACCCTGTAAAGACTACTACTAATACTAATATTACTATTACTGTAGTAATGTAGTAATGTCTCATGTGACTGGGATATTCTGTCAGAGATATAATAATAATAATAATAAGTTTATTCGTCCAACAGCGAAAGCCAATTACAGGACAACTTAATACGAAAGAAAAAATACACGTGCAGTATCCTAATTGCTACAAAGAATAAACAAACGAACAAAATAGCAATACAAAAATACAAAAACCTTAGTACCAACAAACATAAATAACTTACAGTTCCAAGTAATTGGAATAGAAGACATTAAGGTTCTTTGACAACGTAAATTGGAGACTTCATCATAATGTTCGTCCTAGCCCTTGGTGTATTAATTATAGCACAATATCTAGTACTATGCGCTGGGACATTAAAATTAACCGCAGCAAGCAAGGATGGAGAATCAATTTTGTTTTGTAGCAATTTAAGCATGAATGTGGTACTACATCGCTCACGGCGGTGAGATAAACTTTCAACATTATGATGATTTAACAAACTAATGTAATCTAAATTTCCTTCAGGGTACACACCAGTGATCTTAAAAGATAAATATTTGAGAAATTTTCTCTGTATTCTTCCAACAGAAAGTTGTTGATTAATGTAGTAGGGAAACCATACCAGGGATGCATATTCCAGTTTACTACGTACAGTAGCATAATAAACAGTTTTAATTGCAGATGTATTATGGAAAGACTTACATGATCTTATAAGAAAACCTAAAGATCTGGACGCTGACAAGCAAAGCGTTATTACATGTTGAGAAGAAGTAAGCTGCGAATCAAATAATACACCCAAATCCGATACTTCAAATTTTCTGATAATAGATTCTGTGCTTAGAGAATAGTTAAAAAATACTGGAGAAATACATCTAGTGTAAGATACAACTGAACACTTGGCAATATTCAGGGAGATTCTGTTCTGTTTACACCATTCATCAATAGGGGAAAGATTGGCCTGCAGTATTTACGCAATCCATTTCTGTATTAATTACGCTATATATTTTTAGATCATCTGCATATGTCAACAACTTACAGCTTAATTTCACAAGCAGATCATTCAAAAAAATGTTAAATAATAAGGGACCAAGGTTTGATATGCAGATATGCAGTACTGTCATTATTATTAAAAGAATAACACAGAAATAGTAAAATATTGTTTCATACTGAGGTCGATAATCCTATCGCAAGCAGAATTACATATGCAGAGGAACTCGGAAGATAAACAAAGCTATTTTGCTCGCATCTAGGTCGGTCTAAGTCAGGTGGATGATGTTTAGCATCACTGAAATTATTGTAAAAGCATACTGATGTAATTTCGCAGCAGTCGGTCTGACCGAAACTTAATGAATACATGCTATTCCTTTCAACTACTCCATCGTCCATATTCGGAATGTAGTCCATTTGCTGTCGGATGTGACTAAAACGGTCATATTTACGTGTTAATCAAGTGTAACGATTTTCGTAGAACCCTCTTTAAGAATTGATTATTTGTGATTAATTATATCTTCAATTTACTCGGTTAGATTTGCACGGCAACAGTCAATCATCATTAACATCACTAGTCTTCAGTGATATTTTAAATGACAATTACATTTTTCAAAAAACAAAAAATAAAATAAAATCCCAAAATATTTTGTCTATAGGTTATGTATATATGTACTATATATTTGGAGTTGTTCCATACTGCATACAGCGCCACATTAATATAGCCACCAGCATATCAAACGCAAGAGGTCCGCTTAATCCCCAGCCTATCGCGCCAATCAATCCTTTTGTTGTTTGGATCCGAAGTTTTGTTCTCCCCCGACGCAACTAATCAAGGTAATTATTGGGAAAGCCGGCTGTAAATACCGAAAAGCAGCAAGCTCGACGTATGTATGGGGAAACCGACAAATCAAATCATTTGAACCGTCTTCTTCCGTAAGCTCTCTTTCTTAGATCTCGTATAGGAAGGAATGTGCTTAGAATACGGTATAATTGTAGATTGATAAGCGGTGAATAGTGTTGAAATTGTTTTTAAAGAAAATATTTCATTAGAATGTTTTAAAAGTGCTCTTGATGCGAACTAGCGGCTAATAAGATTTTTGCTGATAAGTAAAGGGTTATATTATCTAAAAATATAGTTACTTATAGACAATATACACTCCCCGACAAAAACTTAGACGCGGTAAGATGTTTTAAAGGTTTTAAGGGTTACGACATTTGTTTGCGAAACTAGCAAGATATCTAATTAAGTTTTTATTCATAAAAGTAAAATAAACTTAAAAATATCTCCTCCAGTAATATATGAAGTAAATAAGAAATTATTACTCCAATGTTTAAACAATTTCTGCGACAAAAATTTAGACGCTCTGTGGCAAATGTGAAACAAAAATAAACAAACGAGTGATCAGTAATGCGTAGATCCTCTATTATTCTTAATCACTTCCAATAGTCTGTTATTAATAGATTTATAAAATTTAACACATAATTTTGAGGGATATTCTGCCATTCAGTCACTATTGAAGTTTTCAGTTCCTGTACCGTGAAATATTGACCGCCTCCGCCATTAGCGCGACGTGCCAATTCACCCCGCATGTTTTCAATAATGTTTAAGTCTGGTGACCGTGCCGGCCACTGTAAAGTTTTAATCTTTTTCCCTTTAAACCATTCAGTAATGGTTTTTGCTTTATGAATTGGCGCGTTATCTTTATCTAAAAACAAAATTGCGCCCGGCCCATTGGTTTCCAAAACGTAGAAGATTGTCACGCAATAAGTCTTTATACGTCACAGATGTCATTTTGTTCGTGCAAAACACTATCTCACTCTTATAGCGGAATCCAATCGCTGCCCATATCATCACAGATCCACCCCCTAAATGTCTGGTCATTTTCACTTTTGGTTCTTTTCTCAGATCATGATAATAATGCGAGTACCCATCCGGTCCGTCCAAATTAAAACGTTTCTCATCGGAAAATATAACTTTTTCCCATTGTTTCTTCCAGGATATGTGTTCTTCAGCAAATCTCAACCTCGCTTTTTTGTGTTTCACCGAAAGTGGCGGTTTTCTCAACATTTTCTTCCGTGATACTACCGGTGACGCCTTTAAAACCCTTTGAACATTACGCACGTGCGTTTGTACCTCCGCCTGTTCTGCAATAACTCTCGCAGACGCAGAAGAATTGGATGTACACCGCAATATCATGTGTTTATCCCGCTCACTTACAGCTTTCGGTCGCCCTTGGCCTTTTGATTTGCCGTAATTTTCCGGATCTTTTAAGAAATTTCTAACGCAATGATCGCTTCTTCGTAACCGACGAGCAATTTCCTTCTTACTAACACCATCCTGGTGCCAGGCTAGAACTTTACCCCTTTCTATCAAGGATAATTGTTTTTTTCTACCCATATTGCAAACACTTTATAAAATATAATTTCTCGTGGTGAAATGTGTACACTTTACCAGCACAACCACTGCATATAAAGAGAAGTATCAAATTAAAACATTTTTGCTTATATTAATGTAATAAATGCACAGGGTCTAAATTTTTGTGGCATTTAAAATTCCTATTTTGATCTAGGAAAATCTCAATTACCCCTCATAAAGCAATAAATACCCAGAAATATCTATAAATGGACTATTTACATAACAAGTATTAATAACCCTCATTTCCATTTTATATAAAGTCTATAAACTTTGTTTCGTAAATAAAAACGATACCGCATCTATGTTTTTGCCGGGTAGTGTAAGTAACTTGCTTGGGTTGAATTATTTAATTTTGCATTCTGAATTTCCCATTGCTGAAACTTAACATTACCTTTGCTGTTCTTGGTGAACGCCTTTTTTGTTTGCTTTTGCTTTTTTCGGTATGACCGAAAAACGAAAGTTTCAAACGTATGTACAAACTTACACAATCACAAATATGAAAACGTACAAGTTTCTACCGACAGGGCTTCGCTATAACGCGAAAACATTGTTTACTTATTATAACTTATATTTTGTTAGTTTCGACACAAAGTGTGTACTTTAGTAAGGAACCGGTTCGAGTAGTAAATCTCTTGAAAGTTATATGCAGTTCCCAGCAGCTCTTAGGCAGAGTAGTATATTTCACGGGAAGTGATTTACACAGGAGAAGTATAAATTCGTATCAAAATGCAGCGTATTACGATAAATGTTTACTTTTAGTTAAGATCGCTATGAAAGTAAAATTTGTAAAAATATAATAATAAAGAGCGAAACATGTCGAAAAACTGTAGATAAACATTGAAGTACGGTAATTTTTTGTATTTTAGTGAGGCGTATGGCGCGAGGAAGAAGAAAACAATTTACTTATTTAACAAATATTTTAATTAAATAAATAATTTGTTTCATTTAACGGACTAAGTGATTTTGATATACTTGGAATAGTAAAGCAAAGAAATTCATATCGGCCTCTCAGTGTACAAATAATAAAAAAAAACTACTGGTATATATTAGCTGCTTTCCTTTTGCATTAAATTCTCAGTTTCTCAACTCACTTCCATGTTCCTCAGTTATTTGTACGTTCAACTGAGAAAAAATAATTGAGGAACTTACCTGCCCCCTTACCGATGTTAAGGGATGCTCAATGTAATAAGCAGAGATGACCAAGGCAGGTGAAATTATTATTTTTTTGGAGCGTCTAGACAGATTCGTGTCTATTCGTCTCATAACAAAGGGTTCGTGTTGCCTACTAGCCAAATAAAATAGCGATAAATAAATGTGAATGGGCTGAAAATAGTGCAGGTACTAATAAAGGACGTAGGTAAGTAAAATAGCAAATTATTGCTGTTAGGTTTTTAGCTAATAATTTTTTAGTGTATATGTAGAATTGACAGAGTTTTGATTATTTTTGCAGAAACTGAAGCAGATATTTGGGTTGATCCCAATACAATTCATTACAATGATCAAAATGCTCCTTTTTTGTGTTCTTGATGATTTATCAGAGGAGTTATTGACATTTTTCGATGTAAATAACAACTGAACTCAGCAAAACACAGAAGAGAATGAAGATACCGCGACACACCTGGATATTGGAAATTCTGAGAAAATTTTGGACAACCCAGTGTGTTCTGGTAAAACTATTTGGACTCATGATTCACAACAATAGCATTAATTGCATTTGTAGAAGGATGGTTAGAAGATTTATTTTATATTCATAAGAAAAAAGCATTCTGGAATCTTATACATGAAGAACTACTTAGCCAGGGTTTTGAAGTAAGTAAATACCTATCTTCTTTATTAAAAAAAATAGTTATTACATATATGTTCATGTTCCAGTATCCACCAAAAGCTTGTCAAAAGAAATGGGAAAATCTTCAATGGATTTGAAATAAGAAGTGGGTCGCGGTCCAATTAGGTTTATGTCCTATGAAAGAATGGATGAAATATGAAATAAACCTTCTAATTCGAGTCCACAGTCTATAGATGTCTATACGATACCAGAAAGACATTCAACCAGGAAATACGGATAAAACACCTCCTCCAACTTGTAAAAGAAAAAATCGATATTAAACTTTTCTTGAAGTTGTTTATTATATCTGTCGTTTTACTTCCCGTTGGCCAAATAATGTAATTTGGACTTTGACTGATTAGTTAAGAAACAAGTTTTCTGAGTAGCCTATGCGCTGAACTTTTTGATGTTCCAAATCGATCTGAAATTTGCCTAAACGTCTCAGTATTTGCTAAGTACCAAACTGTTGCATACACTGCTTTTCCCGGAGTGATTTTCTCTCTATCGGGTTTATAATCACTAAGAACAGAGTCATTTTTCAGTAGTTCTAAAACAATAGTTTATTTTTATAGTGAATAGACCGTGCCTAGATTAAATATTGTATACACCAATCAAAAAATCGCATGTTCATGCTCCAACCGGAAATGTTCCTTAAATTCAGTGTCCTCCTTCTTCATTCTTTTATTACATCCATAAAATTAGTGGATTCGAGTTAATTGGTGCCTTTCAAGAAAACAATATTCTGTTGATACATCTGAAGATGAAGCAAAATAGTCATTTGATACTTATGTGTTGTTTAACGTAATCGTATTTTTTCTATGACAATACATGTTAACAACTGGTTCTTACTGGAACCCATCCCTAGACACAGTTTTTGTCACTTCATAAGCACGGTTTCGATTGCAAAATAAATCAAGCAATGCCAGAGTTTGAAATGTACTATTTTCATCCCTCCTGTCCAAAGAGAACAGCCGCCTGGAAATTTCACTATTTTCAGCTTCCATTTATATCGCTCCGTTTCTGAGATTTTACGAATACGACAGATATTTTTATTAGACGAGGCGTTATGATGAGAGCCGTCTGGAATATGAGACGAATCTAAAAAGAAGTAGAAAATTCCAAATACACAGCTTCTTTTCAATGAAGGATACCCAAATAGAGAATCAAGCGCTTAATCTGTTGCGAGGAAAAATTTTAAGCGCTTTAGAGAAATGGATCATGTGATGACCTTCCTAAATCTGGAGTATGAAAAGTTGCAACTAATGAGGGTAAAAAATTAGACGTGCTGATTTTGATCGTTAGTCACTTTAATGAAGCATTATTTTCTCTTAATGGTTCCCGATACACCCGATCACAAAATCTTACTGGCGATAAGTATTTAGATTTATTGAAGGACCAAATTATTCCTTTTCTCAGGGTATGTCGAGGACGTTGAAGAAGAACTAATAGACAATAATCTAAATCCCGATCTGGTTCCAAGGTGCAAAAACCGTCTTGTTATTAGAAATTATTTAAAGAAATTTTCTCAAACTATTGGATAGGAAGAAGAGGAGCTGTACAATGGCCGCTACAGTTACCAGATCTTCTTTGCGCGATCGTTTCTTATGCGACCACCTTCTCGAAACTTTATCGTCTTTTCTGTTTTTTTTTTCTTTTTTAGTAAACATTATATAGTAACAGTTATAATTAGAAAAAAATAGCTTTATCAAATAGCTGAAAAAACTACACCATTAAAAAAAATCTTGCATAACATTCTAAGATCTCGCCAAACAACTTTTATACAAAGCATGTTTTCATATAACATTATATAGTGGCTTTAACAATTTCATCGAAATGATAAATGCAAATTTTAAACCGTAGAAATTCATATCTATCAGTCTATTTTTCAGTTATTTAATTCGTATCAAAAACATTGCTGCCATTTCATAAATAAACAAGCGCTTCATAACACGCCGTTGTTTAAAAACATTTCGTTTGCGAAGTAGTAACTTTAACGTTGTATTGAATTATTTATCCCATTTTAAAAATATCTGTAGCTTCGTTTAGGATATATATATACCTTTGAATGAAGTCTGTCACAATATAAAATTCACAGATTCCTGTGAATTTTTTCCTTTTTTCTATTCCTATTCCTATTCCTATTTCATTCGAAATAGGTGTAGCAATACGCCACTAAAATCAAAAATATGGAAAATATCAAAAGTTCTTTTATATATTCTCCGCCATTAGGTTTTACCAAAATCATGCAAATTAACTAGTATAAGGTAATTCTTCCACCTAATGTAAAGGAAACATTAAAATTAACGTTTACTGTTGTTTTCTTATCGGAACTATCGAAGTGATTGAAAGGACATTTTTTTGTAATTAATGGATCAAAACACAGGTTAAAACCTGAAATAGGTCTAGTAGTCAGGTAATGTGCAAGCGGGGAAATCCTTGTGAACGTATTTAATTCCTCAGATTTTTCCCCAAGCGCAACATGCTTCGTTGATGTATATTTTCCTACAAAGAAGTATTTGCTAATTAGTAGGGTTTAAAGGTACTGATATGGCTTCTGGCGTCTTACGTCGGTTAGGTACCTACGTAAACGCTATTAATAAGGTTGGCTTCGTTTCCATGTGCAAATTTCATCTCACTGGGCAAGATAGCTTCAGTACGCGCGCTGCCTTTAATTATACGACTTTCCCTTATGTCTCGGCAACAGTCGCAGACGCGAGGTGGCGCGCTAATTGTTCCTCCACCGATTTCCTAACGTTGTTATTACGTGGAAACGGACTTATGTAGATTAGCGAAAGGTCTAAGAGGAAGACGTGTAATTGTGACTTCGTCGTCGGCTCACGCTGTGCCGCCCGGGCGTTTGTTAAATTACACATGTAATATTGGATTGTTTCGAGCAGTTTTCGCATTGTATTAGAGGCAAATTGAGAGGAAAAGATTTAGATGTTTCAGTGGGGTAAAGCGGAAGGTTGCAAGTGAAGCGGAAACCTTATCGTTATCTTCAAGTATTTGCGACCTTTTGCCACTCTGCAATTATAGCGATTTTAAAAATATGAAATGAAATTATTTTCCTTCGATAGAATCAACATTACTTCGTTTTTTAATTATGAATAAATATGAAGCCGTTCCTCTGAGCAACCAGAAGGAGATTTCCCGTAAAGATGATGATGATGAAAACACAAGGGATTTTCTTCTTTGGAATGGAACCTTATTTCATTTTCTACGATGTGGCTGGAGCAACCTTGCATTTACCTCGTCTTCGGCTGTTTTCTACGAGACCTTTTAGGTCTCACAAATTCTACACTTATTATTGAAGAATTTCTGCCGTAGGGTTTGTTGCTGCAATTTTTTGTGTTTTGAGTGCTATGCCAGGACGATCCACAAGTTTGTCCATTGAAACTCCATCAAAGTAAAAGAAAAAAAGTAATAGATTATTATAGGTAAACGAGATATTTTCGAGGAATAGTTTTACATTCATGTTAAAAAAACATACATTTAGAATAAATTGCAATAAATTTGATTAAAATCATTATACTAAAGCTTTCAAAATAACAAAAACATCTTTAATTCTAATAAATGAAACGACCGTGTAACACTTTGTTGTAGAGAATTTTCGAATCTCGTTTTAATGGAATTAATTCGCGAAAATAAGCACCTTTGACTGTGTTTATTTGATGGAACGGCAAACATTCTTTACCATCACCCTTGTCGTTCGTCGTACATTATCCATCTCTTTCTAAATTCCCTCATTTAAGGGGATTACTCGCGTGATATCTGGATTGAGAATCTGAGCTGCCCAAATCGGTATTTGAAACGAGGGAGGAGGATTTTCAAGGCGGGACCGGTAATGTAGTCCGTTTTTTTTTTCTTTGAGCATAGACGATGATGTATTCTCGTATTTTGGGGAGAAGAAGGTATGTGCGGAATGATGAATTACACCCTCGCTTACAATGCGTCGGACATAGCCGGGCCGTTTTAAGAGATGGGATTAAAAAAATAATACTCTGTCGGTGGACGAAGATAGTTTGTTTAGGTTCGCGTGAGTTTAAGTAAAAAAAAAAGAATTTCGAAATACCGAGGTAGCATTGCGAAAACAACGATGCATAGAGACCATGAAATAATAAAAAGAGGCCATTATTAACGCGCGTAAGCTTTTTGTTTTATCATATTTTTAACATGTTGAAAAATGAAATAATAACGTAGGCTTCCACGGCCAAAGTCAGTTAAAATTAAACGTGTTCCGAGTTCGGACCGTGTCATGGTTAAACGAAAACTCGACGTTTCGCCCACAATCAGATGGAGCTCCTTTAGGAGAGGAAACTTAACGTGTGAACCACGCCAGAGGAGAAACTGAGCGGGACGGTAATTCAGCACGTGAACCGAGCAATTTAGCGTCCTTGCGAAAGAGTACAAGGCAAAGAAAATGTGTTTTATTGTTTTGTTCAATTTACACTTTAGAGCTTTTAATTTTGTACGATTGTTAATAATTTGTTATTCCAATTTTTATTTGACGTCAAAGTAAATTAAAATTTAGCAAATTTATCAAGTTTCTTACATAGGCACACATGTATTACATTGCTATTAAACAAGAAGCAATACAAGAAGATGTAATAAACGGAGAAAAACGCTGTCTTTCATGCTGAGAAAACGAGCTTTCTTGCTGGCATTTCTTTCCAGAAATGTGCTGTTTCGAGATAATTGTATTTCGTTTAAGGGTAGTTAAACCACTTCCCGCACTCTAAATAAATTTAAAGACGCCGCAGTTGCCTGCAATAGGATGTCTTCTTTTCGCACGAACAAGTAATCCGGAGATTTTCTCGTTGTTTAAGCGCAAAGCGAGTACCTTCTACCACAGCCTGGAAGAATTTAGGTTTTTAACCATTCTATCTACTGTAATACAGTAATAAGTACTGAAATTTAATTAACATCATAGAAATAATTTAATTAAAAAGTTGAATATTATTTTTTATTTCAATTTAGTCCTGATTTACTTAGGTGATTTATGTTATGTTATGTTTTAAACCGTCTGCAGATAGGTATGTAGAACATTTCGAGAGGATTAACGTCTCGTTGCGTTGGTTTCTGTTTTTGGTAAATAAATGTAATGTAGAATAAAAAAAATCATATAACATTGAGGATACTAAATTAATGATCCAATTTCGTGACATTTACATAAGGAACATTACACAATTTATGTTTCCCCCCCCCCTTTCTGTATTTCATTATAGAACTAGTGTTATACCAAAGAGAAAATCATCGTAGCAGGTCGGGACTTGTAATTACATTTCCCTGAAGTATTCTGCTGGTGGATGTGCGCAGGATTAGTTAAAAATTAGGTAATAGGCAATTTCGCTCTCACTAAATATTAATAGAAAGGACACGAAACTCATTTAGTGGGTTCTAATTTATTTCTTGGTTTAATTTCGTCTACAATTGTGTAGGCATTTATACGTTTTATTGTATAGAAACTTTTAGCATCAATATTTTGACTATTCTAACTATTTTTAGATTATTTAACAATGGAAAAATTGTGAGATTTGAACCACGACTAGTTGACGTCCACCTATCACCTATTCCCTAAAGAAATTTGTTACTTATATATTTTTCCCTTGAAATTATTAAAGTATACAAAGCTCCCGGTCCCCAGGTAATAAAATCGACCGCGCAAACGGAACTGCAATTTATAGGAATTCATAACGAAATTGCATTTCTTCGCGAATACCAGAATTTTCTTTAATATTCTCCACGGGAGTAATAGTAATTTTACCGGAATTATGCACAGCTTTATGTGTTCCGATGCGAACGATGCTGTTCCAGAAGAATGATATTGATTTCATTTACGAGCGCATACGTATTTAGAGATTTCCTAGAACAAGATGCCTCGCGACACAAATTGCACGAGGGAATTCAATGAACTCTTCATGGCTCCTTTGTAAAAGAGAAGCAGAATAAAAAAATTAGCTGTATGGGATTATATAGATAAATAGAGAATAAATGGTTGCGATCCGTGACAGTATTTCTTCAGAATTTCAGGGGTTCTGCAGATATAAATTCTTTCTATAACACTTTTATAATTGATAATATAGATGTGCAATAATAATTTATTTCTTAAAGCAATCATGCCAAAAATTCTTGCAGCTCATGTCTTTAAATTTATTAGCAGATTGCGTCCTTGTGTAACATATTTTGAATACATTTATTGTACGGTTAAATAAAGTTATTATTAAATGCACGAGCTGGTATCAAACTTTTCGGTAGCATTTATAGGATAAGTTGTATGGAAATCATTTTCGATACGGGAAGAAATTTCAACTTGAGCACTTTTCTCATCTCATAGCGAAGTTTGCAGAGTACACAAGCTGTTTTTATAAATTTATTAATCCATTTTAGCCGTGCTCATCCGTTTTCTTTATTTTCGCGTCTTCCGCCCGCTTCTAAACGGTTGTCATTTTCGTTTTAAGCCGGCAGACAAATCTGTTTTCGCCCGTTTAGCTTATGCTTTGCCTTCTCCCCTCGCACCGTCCTAATCCAACCCTGACTGCTGAACGTAATCCTCTTCGACTTCAGCTCTCGCAAGGCAAGGAGAACTTCTTAAATTTCCAAATTGCTCCCTAGACGGGGGATCTCCTTTAATCATCATTTAGTTGTTTGTACACCGTGCTAATCACGTGGCCACCGCCGCTAGGAGTACGCCTTCGACGTCGTGAAAATTTCACGTGTTTGCCATACTTCAGCTTCAGTATTCGTCTCGTTTTCGCCAGCGGTGGCTCGTCAAGTGTGACCGTTAAAATGGAATTAATGGAAATTACCATAAACCGGAAACATACGACTATATGTCGTACATTACCGAAGCTACAGATGAACCGAAGTGTATAAACAAACGGAGAAATTCGCGCTAGCAGAACACCTCTGACGGAATGATCGATTATAAAGAATCCGAATGTTCGAATTTCAATTCACAGTCGTTCAATTAGTGTTGGTGACCCGCGCATTAAGGACACTCACGCGCCGCTACTGGATTTCGTATACCTTCTTATGTAACAACGAAAACGACGACGACGTTGAGAATTGGCGGCGTTTCTGCCTAGCAAGCGGCTTTATAACAGCAGTCTTCCTGTAATCTTATTAGCTTAGTTTCTGGAGAAGGGAAGGTTTGTTCCACGGCATCATCGACATACGGCACCATTTATGTCTTACACGTAAAACAAAGATGATACGGCCAATTAGCTCGTATTACGCGGGAGCGTGTATTCATTATTATGTAAATTGTTTATAATTATTATTACTTGTTCCAATTGTTTTGAAATTAACGGTTATGTTTAGGTACACGAGTAATCCGCAAATGTCAGGATATTTGTCAATATTTACGGTGCTTGAACGAGATGTTTAACTTGGAAGGAAATATGTAAATCTCGTAGACATGTTTAATATTTGAATAATAAATACACAACATGAATATTATTATGACACCTGTCATAATGTGACAATGTGTATATAAGCGGTGTGTATATATGGAGGCATTGTATTGAACTATAGCATATCAGGATCGAAATTTAACGTGCAATACACCTGGTGGCCGGCGGTGGAGATTTCATAGAGGAAATTTAAATTTGGCTTATATATTTTAAACGTAACTTAGCAACGAAAATTTATTATTGCTATATGGTTTCTTTTATTACCACAGAATCGCACAACCCGGGATAGCTTCGTGCTACGAGTTATTACTAAGAGTCTCATACAAAAATCATTTAAGCAACCATTATAAGAAAGTAAATGGTAATTTTATACCTTACCAAAGCAAGAATCCGTATTTGCTTAATTACCATCTCGATTAAAAAAAAACGCACATATGATATAACTCGTAGATATGTACGCGTAAGTATAGACTACCCAGATAATACAAACATTTCAAAGAAAACGAGGAACCAATGGTATATTAATTAATGAAATTGGGGTAGCTCTTCAAGTCAGGGGAATAGACATATGACGGTCGCGGAGAAAATTGGTGGAACATATTGGGAAACAGTAATGAAATAACTTTCGTTCAATTCGGTTCGGCTAATTTGAAATTAATCGATGCTGAAACCGCCTATACAATGATTAAATATCATTTAGGAGCACAACACTGTTTATGTAAGTATTGTAGCTAATTATGAAATGGTTTTTTCGAAATGAAGGCTCTGATTTATTAAAGTGTTCATTGGGATCTCCGTTGTTTTATTGATGTTTAATACTCTTAGCTAATTCGGTACTAACCCGAGCATATATGCGATAAATCCACTAGCAGTGGCCTTATAATCCTCGACTCGCTCATGAACGAAAATCCACACACCAAGATAATATAGTGCGCCTGGCTAATGGAACAAACTATCGTAAATTAAATAAGGGTTGACTGAATATATTTATAGCTGCATGTCCTAATAAGCATGTTACGGACAATTAGCAAGACATTCCTGTATAGGATTATGATAGCGTTCTGGTGACCTTTACCAAGAAGTTGTTGGAAGTTTATTCAGTTCTATACAATGAGATCTGTTTTAAGTATATACAGGGTTATTCACGTCATTGAACGGGAAATATTACGGTTAGGTTATTTGATTTCGGTAAAGTTTTATTTTTGGAATGGATGGGAACCTGTTGAAGATACATTTTTAAACTATTTTTCTAGTGTTCAGGTGTCTCAAAAATACAAAACATTATATTTTGTGTTCAAAAAAGGTTCCAAAAAGGAAAATAAAAAGAAAAAGAAAAATTTTCGGTGAATATATACAGGGCGCGCCAGAAACACCTGACGGTTTTTTACATAAAAAAATACCCCAGGGGAAAGTGTAAAGATTTGTTTATTCGCAAAGATACATTGTAATTGTTAGGGAGAATTAATGTGTATCACTATTTCTTGAAAATAATACTTGGTAAGTGTCTGCCATGCCGAATAACACACTCCCGTAGTCTGTCCGGAAAAGATAACATATCTTGTGGAATCTCCGGAATGTACTCACGAATGCGATCTTTTAACTCATTGATAGTGGTTGGGCGTTGTTTATAAACCTTCTGTTTCAAATAACCCCACAAAAAATAATCTGGTGCTGTCGGATCGGGCGACCGAGCAGGCCAATTGACGTCCCCAAACCGAGAAATGACTCTGCCCGGAAGTATTTCTCTTACCACTCCCATGGAAGCACGTACAGTGTGAGCCGTTGCTCCATTTTGTTGGAACCATATGTCACGCGACCATTCACTTCATGATACAGGAATGTTTGCAACATGGCTGTGTAGCGCTCAGAATTTACTGTTAGAGTACGGCCTTCATGTTCAAAAAAATAGGGACCGATAATGCGCTCAGAAGAAACAGCGCACCATACTGTTACTTTTTTGCTATGCATAGGACGCTCCATCAATTCACACGGGTTGCCTGGACCCCAGAAACGACAGTTCTGTCTGTTTACATACCCGGACAAGTGAAAATGGGTCTTATCTGACATCAGTAACCTGTTCACAATGTCCTCGTCACCTTGCAGAAGTTCCAGGAACTCGCTGCAAAATCGAAGACGCGTCATCGTGTCACCATCAGTAAGCTGATGGATAACTTGGATCTTATACGCATGGTAGTGAAGATCTTTGTGAAGGATTCGGCGAATACTGGTATCCGCCAACCCAAGTGCAATAGCGTGCCGCCGAGGTGAGCGTTGAGGACTACGCAAGATGGCGTCCCGTACACGATTCACATTGTCCGGCGTACGTATCGAACGAGGACGTCCTGTAGGTTTGCTGTCCTTTACAGTTCTCTCTTGACGCCATTGCGACTAGGAGCACCTCGTCAACCGAACTTGCGTCGAAAATTGCGTCGAAAATTGCGTTGTGCAGCCGTGATAGACTCTCTCTTTATAAACTCTTCCACCGCCGCAATGCGGTGTTGCACGGATCAGCGCTCCATCTCAACTAAACTGCACAGGACAGAGACCGTAACGACGTACAGTATTGTACTGGCGCGTGATGACCGTTCGAAGAATAACCATTGAAAAACCGTCAGGTGTTTCTGGCGCACCTTGTATAAACCCTGAATTAATATCTTAAAACAAACAAAAACTTAGACTAAAAAGCTGAAGCTAAACGACGAAAACTTTAAAGACTCATGCTTAAATTTTATAAGAATAGAAAATTAGCGACTCTAATTCATAACCAATGCGACTCCCTCGCACTGGGTGCAATTCTTGGACTGCTACCAACTTGGGCGCGCCATTTCGTAATAGCAGTCCAAGAACTGTTCGAGGGATGGCTTGGGGAATAGTTGAAAAGTATACTAAATGGCTGGTTTTTCTACGACAGGCATGTGTTTCTTGACACTTGAGCTCGTCGTTTTGAAGTGTTGGCAGAAACATGTCCGTGGGTAATGTATTTTTTCTCTCCTTGCATTGCATTTACCGTAAATATTGCATCAATACCATGAGGAAGCTATTTTAGCATTATTTTTAACCTGGAGTTCACATTTTCGATTAAATTATATATTTCTAGCTGATTCTCAAGTCATACCGTTTAAAACTAAATTAGATTTCCCCCTTAACATATTCTCTACTTTCAAGAGTAAAAGGGCTACATTCGGAAAGGAGAACCAATCTAGTTTGAGTAATCTTACGTACATTTGCTTAGAGTAGCGTTCTTGCACAGGATACGTAAAGCGCACAAAGCAGAAGAAGCAGCAAAGCAGTAAATATGTGGCTAGAACAAAGCGGGTTGACGTTACAGCAATCGACAAGACGCTCAGCTAAATAACCGTAATCGGAAACCTTATTCTTTCGTACTTCTTTAGCTTCAACGACACAGTTCTTTTGTGTAGTTAATGACATCCTGCAGTGCATTGTGCAACCGCCAGAAAGGCGAAATAAAATACTATTTCAGATCTCGAAGAGCATAAGGTACAACATCGAATAATGCAGATTATTTACAATATTTTAAGTCCTTGTTGGAGTAATACCATATAATACAACTTTGTCATCGCCCATTAACTGATATGGCAAATTTCAAATTTTTTTAAGACTAAAAGTTCATCACTTTTGGCGCAAATTTTTATACGGCTCTTTTATATTTCGGCATTCAAATGAGCTAGGAGGTTAGGTTTGAGTCCGTTCAAAAGATCTCGAAAGGTAAGAAAAGTCTCTAGTTTTAACCGTTGATAAAAAATTGTCTTTTTCAAATTTGAAGCACCGTAGCTTCTAAACCATAAGAACTAGAGTTTTCTGCCTGGTCGCAATCGATTCGGCTGTTATTTCTCCCATAACCAGTACGCGGTTCGTTCTTTCTTAAGGCAATCAATAAAGAAACATATCCGTCTGCGAAAAATTTTCACACAGTTTAACACGACAACGCTAACATGGCCAAAGAAAAAGGAATGTAATGTCAAAAAAGAACGACGGTTTTGCAACTGACAGTATAATTGAATGATAAAAGCGTATATTTGCAGCGAGTGATTAATTATCTGTGAATGTTACACACGGTATATGCTGTGTGTATATGTCTTTCTTCTTTTTCTTTTACCCGCTTAATTGTTGGTCATCAGTCTTACCAGAGGTATATAAACTTTAAGGTTAGGAGGCAGCTGTCAGGGAAGTTAAGGGAAATCTCAAGGCAAAAGCTACGTCGTGTAGGAAAGCTCTTTTTTTCGTTGGGGTCCTCGGGATGGATACGACCAGGTCAAAAAGCCGTGCGCGTCTGTGTCTACATTCATATGTAAATAAAAGCGCTTTCTGACCACTACACCAACGGCTAAACAACTACGAAGTCATCAATCATTCTGTTGGTGGGACGAGAGCGCTAACTTAAGTCTGCCAAGGTGGTCTTGGGGGTGTTTTATTTTCTAAACCCGCTATCATAGATAAGTAATCCCGATAACGGAAAACTTTGAGCACAACTTTGATATATAACCTTAATCAAAAATAACGAGCCGCGTTCGTTTGAAAAGAGTAAGAATTTATTAACCTTCTTCTAGATATTGTTGGCGATGGTGTTGTAATAATAACTTTCTTCTCCGGGATTACATTTCTTCTTCCTGTTTCGCCCTCGGTCCGGGGTTTCGTGTAAATTTTTCACAGGAAAAAATTTTTATATGGGCGGACGTTTCGTTAACGCTACATATATACAAATCGTTACGTTATGAAATTTATAGAGGGCTCCCGCCGCCTACATATCCGTTTTAATATTTCAAGCGAGATGTAATCGGCGGTGTATATCAAATTAATTGCTTCATTAACTGTACACATTTCTAATTGGATTTTGGATTCCGAGCAATGTTTTTCAACTGAAATTGATACATAATTTACAATTGAATACGGACCCTAACCTAAATATTTGTAGACAAAATGCCGCACTACCAAGACAATTGCGGCTTTTTATTTCGAATTGTGTGTCGTGAAAGAAGACGTGTTTAGCTGTGTTCTTTCTGTTGCAATTGATGAATAAACGGACGCATGATGAAGAGGTGCCATTCGTGTCTTAGGGGGATTTAGAGGCGCGTAATCACGTGACAACACCCCAACTATTAAACACGAACGGGGTATCAGGAGGGAATCGATTTTAATTGCTTGGATGGTCAATGGTACGAGCACCACGTGCATCACGATTTTCAGCCAGTCAATATCAATCACTGCTAAGGGAATGCAATTCACGTCACCCGTAAATACTAGGACAAATTTTCCGGAAATCAATCATGTACATATCACGGGTCGGGTCCCGGATTCATTATTGGTGATCAGCACGTCAGACGGATTTTTGAGAATGATACTGGCATCCGATCCCATCGATTATACGAAGTCGCCACGGAGGCGAATTGAAAACGCTAGGAGGTGCGATCGGATATTTGGTAAACAATTTGGATTCAGCGATAAATGCTGGAAATGGAGCATTTTGAAACAACGACGATGCTATAGAGTATTGGAGAGAGAAGAAAATGTCTTCGACTAATAGCAATCGTCTTGATAAAAATCTGTTTTCGTTGTTTCTGCTTGATAAAAATAGAAATGAGAGAAAAAAGTAACGGACTGAAAGATGCTGTTATTTTTCAAACCTGCAAGGAACACTTTGTGCCCTCTGTTTCTAACTTTGAGAATATAAATTATAGAACAGTAGTAAAACAAAACTCATAAAGGAAAGTTCATTAGACTAAATTTAGCTAATTTTAGAATCGAACTTAAGTTTTGCTGGTAAAAGTACAAAAATTTTTCAGTTCCTCTAGTAAAAATCCGATTGCAAGTACATAAACGGACACGATCGTATAAAATGGGTAAATTTTTCGCCGGAATCAATCTTCTGATCTGTCGGAGATTCAATGGAAATTGGGAAAAGAAAATTCGTTAATTTAATTATCATCTGACCCATAGATGTACACCTATACCTATATATTTTTCGCGCAAAACATGGAGCATATTCGGGGGAAGGCGGTCGACCTCAGAATCTGGAGATTTATGTCCCTCGCGGGTGATGCATCGTTCAGTTAGTGGAAGATTTATAGACAAAAGTTTCTAAGTCGAATCTTACAGAGAACAATCTAATTTTTCCAGACATCTATTGCGAGGTCGATAAAAGCAAACGCTATGGCTCGAAATCGAACGTGTTTTAACGTGATTATTGGCAAGTATAGGTTGGGGGGGTTTCCTTAAAATTTGGGGGATTTTCGTGAGAACTGGAGTTTTGCGGGGGGAAATATTTCTATGTTCATTTTTTGCGCGCGTGTGCAAAAAATCTTGGATAAGGAATTGATGTCGTTTAATTTAATAGGAAGAACGAGGAACTCAATCGACGACTGGTCGGTAAATATGAATGGGGTGTTGTGTTGGCGATGCCCATGGGCATTTTAATGCAGTAATTGTAATTATTTTAATAAAACGATCAATTTTTATTAAACAAGGAATACATTTTGCAATATATCCGGCCAGGCTAACAAGCTGCAGGCTAATGATACGGGTACAACTGTCCAAATATGTACAAAATACAGCAACAACTATATCTCGTAATGTAATGGGTCACATTCAACTCTAGATGTGATGTTTCCCATGACCACAGTTCCCATACATACTAATTAAATGGATAGGGACTGTTTTGCATTGATTTTATTTTAAAATTGTCGAAATATGTATCACTGAAGCAAGAATTTATATTGCCAGTGAAAACAATAGATATACCGATGGTTAATTTGAATAACTATGTTATGTACGCATTGCCGCATTTCAGGATACATCTAACGTATTTAAAGCAAGGGAGGCATCGATTTATAGTTGTGTGGTTTTTGTATTTCATGAAATGTGGAATACACCGCGATTAACTAACCATTGTTTGATGAAAATTCAATTTCCTCTGAAAGGAGCAAAATATTAAATGAGAAGCAAAATTGTTGGAACGTCGAGAGCAGTTTGTTATATACGAACTGTAACAATATGCAACAATGTGCAATGTGTTGGGATAAATTATAACTTTTGAAAAAATACACTAGTTTTATGGGAAAAATAAAAAAAAAATATTAAATTAAATAAATTAATTTTTATTATTTAATTAAATAAATTAAATATATTTTTTTTATTTAAAGGTTTATTATTATTAAAAACAGCATTTCTAAAGTATTAAAACAATAAATTTAATTAAAAAATATATTTTCAACAATCAAACTAATTGACAATAAAATGCCGAGACAATTATATATTTAGCCAGTTAACAAATGGTTACGTTTCCTTTTTATGGAAGTGACGGCCCAACGGAGTGTACAAGCTTTTTAAAGCTTGTCGTAACCTCAGAAGCCTTTGTGTATGAATAACCAAAGCCCAAAGAGGGAAACAGTGCTTGAAGTAGACCGAATACCATCCCGTAGACAGTAAGAAAGCAAATTGTTTTGACTGTCTTGTCTCAATCTTTCAATACAATGCCCGGACTTAAAAGAGAGAAGGGAAAGGGACGTACACGGGAAGTACGACGGCGGGGAAACTTATAAAATGTAAAAAGGAATAATTCTGTCCTCGCCGCATACTCAGACGGTAAATTCCTGAAGGGATTCTGCAGTGACAGCCGGTATAAAGGAAATATCCCAGTTCTCAAACTCAATTGAACTTTTTGTTATGCTTGAGAAGTCCTGTAATTTAGAATTTATAACCGGTATGCTATATACGCCTTGTACTTTGTATTCCGGGGAACAAAAGTGACACTTTTATTTGAAAAGTTCGGAAAGAAATAAACTCGGACGAGGTGAAAGACCCAAAGAAACCGATGGGAGAGGAAAAAAACACACCGAACGGATACATGCATACAACAAAGCGGCGACTTCCGTTAATGTTAAGAAGGTTAGAACTAACAAATGACTTTCGATGTAGCTGCATTTGGAGGTATCTAACTCGCCGGAGGCACTTATCAAGTTTATTTAAGTTTTACAGCGGTTCCGTTGGACGCGGAAATATTTCTCAAGTATATGTAAAGAAGCAGGGTGAATGAATATTCAGAAATACGTATACGTGTTATAAAATAGATTTGTTTTTATCTTCTGCATAAATCCATACTACAGTAATTTAAACAACAAACATTAATTTTGGTAATATTGCTGTTTAGAAACAATATTCAATGAAGCTACACCGTAAAAATTAATTTAAAAGATTGTGTTCATTGACTTCGTATTGTTAAGGCTACAAAACAAATATTATATTAACTAATAAATTTATTATTAACAACGAACTCCGATTATCAAATTGAAAGTTGCTTATCAATACAATAGCTACTCGTTTATTAACTTATTTTGTGAGAAGCGAAATTTAAACTTTAACTTAGGGATTCTTTATTAGACAATAATAAATGTATTTATTTATTTATTTATATATTTATTTACTAAATAATACATTCATTTGTTGGACCAATTTTGATTAAAAAAAAATCTTACATCAAAGTACCTTTTTATTGTTTTTAAGAACCTTTTTTATTCAATGTACATAATTTGGCATTTTAAAGATGTTCTGGAATCATTTAGCATATTGCATTGGCCCAACCATTTCTTTTTCCACATTACACGTATTAATTTTAATTTATAGACATAGTATAATACTAGTTTTATTACATTTACGAAAAACGTAATTAACAGTACTAATTTCGCGGGAACGATACTTTTTCAAAAAAAGGAAACCCGGCAAAGCCGCAATATATTACGATTAATTTAATCCTCAGCGCGAAACGAACATTTTTCAAGCAACGTTTCGTTAAGTTTGAACCCGTTGCGTCCGTTCCCTGCTAGTTTCTATTTGTTCGGCGGGCGAAACTGTTTAGACACATTCTAATGGTCGGACACTGGGGTGCAATATACAACATTATAGGAATACATAATGCTAACTTCTTGATTATAAAGCGGTGTTGCTGTGCCAACAAGTATTAATTTTCATTTGTAAGTTATGAGAAGCTCCGGTTCAACAACGGTGGTCGACATTAATCAAAACTCAACGTATACATACGTATAGTATAATACGCGATGCGGTGAATGTCAGTGAGAGTTCTCTTACCTATACAGGACAAAGGATATCTCGGCTCGAGGCGTAGAAACAAATATTAACGATTAGATATCGGGATGAGGGCATTCGGACGGTCAGATGAACATATATACTAATGAAATCGTACATAGGAAAAGCCGCAACTATCCCCCTGATGTCGCTATGAGACCCCCTTTTATTCGACGAAAATCACCGACCTCCGGTGTGTAACAATTTATCGAAATGGGTCGGATCTACAATGAAGTAGGCGATTGTTATAGGTACCTTGGTGATATGGGGAGTTATAAAACCATCATTTGTGATTTGATTACTTAATCTATTTTAAAGAAAACATTGCAAAAAGAAATGCGTTTGTTAAAAATTCGATCTGTGAATTCAACGACATATACCAGGAAAATTAAAAAAAGTTACCCAAAACGATTCTTGTATAAATAAACCAAACTGAAATGGAGACAGTTTCCATGAATTATACTAACGAATCATTTATCTTGAACACTTAACGCTATTTTCCCCTCCATTTGCAAGGGAAATAATGTTTACACCTTGCCTGGAACGTAACTCAAAATAATTTAAACATCGTCGCGATCTATGGGCGTAATTAGTTTAATTTATGACGGAGAAGCTTTCGCGTATTTTTAACTTTAAATTAACGAAGGTGACAATCTGTATTATAAGGATTACAGAGCGTTACGAGGCTAAATGCGAGTATGAAATAAGAGTTCATAAAGTAATTTGTTCTTTGATTTATTTTTTATAGAAAATTTATCACATTTTGTAACGTATAGCGGTGGAATAAACCACCTACTCGCAACAAATTGAGTTGCGTTAGTCGAGCATCAAGCGAATATACTGGACTTTATAAGATTACCAAATAAAGCTCGTGTGATCCAATGGATAACGGAACCTTCCTACAACAATCATCGTACGAGAAAGAAACATGGGTTGACATGTATAATAAACAGCGTCTTTCGAATTTCCCAAAGAACAACGTTACCATGTGGAGCTGTATTAACATTATTTTGATTTTCATTTTTCGATGTGTTTTCGAGATATTCTACGTTAAATTCTCATTCAACCAAACCCTATATATGTGTCTAATAAATATTTTATTTAAATAAATAAATTGTTTAACTGAACATAATACTAATTTTTTAATATACTTGAACAATAAAAACATTTTCTTTACAAAATAAACTAACTATGTAACAATTTTTGTTCTACTGTCTGATTGATCAACAATTACTCGTATACAGCCTTAATAAGTGCAATTAGTTTGACACTCCCATAACTTTGTAATGCACCCTCATAGCTCAAACGATGCCTGCCGGTGTAACGTAGGAAAATATAAAAGAGTTAATTAATGAACTTGAATGAAATGTTTTATTCAACCGCTGATCAATAAAAACTTGCTTATAATTGTTGCGCTGCTAAATAACTTTGGATGGAAATTGGAAATTTGCGTGATTCCACGAGGAAATTTTAAAGCGCTTATGAAGGTAAAAGCGATTTTTTTTTGCTTTTGTTTAATCTAGCAAATTTGTATACACGGCCGTATTCGAACGATTACAACATAAAGTTTTATACAAAGGTACGGTTACTAATGATATTTTTCCAACACGCTACGTTACAAAATGTTTAACAAAGAATTGTAAAAGAAAATTATTAATTAGTCGTGCTTAATGATCTATTAAATGCATATAATCGGCCTCATTTCTTCAATGCCGTTTGAAAATATTCTACTACCATACAACTTATGATTTTATATGTTTGTGGTTGGTTTCTTCGTCAATGTTATTTATATATACGCTCACTCTGCCCCAGGACAGCCAATGGAATGAACTGCTGGTTGGATCGTATATCTTTTAACTGAAGAGCAAGAGGCGGTTCGCGTTAATTGGCGTCGCTACACTAATGACGAATAATAGATTTATTCCTATGAACGCGAAATAAAATGTCAATCTGCTGTGTGCGCGTTTCAAGTTATTCGTGTCGAAAAAAAATTGTCGCAACTTTTGCTACGATTGGTTTACCAGAAGTGAATGGCGAAAAAACGATTCACCCGACGAATCACTCTCCCCCACGATAATAAAGCTCAAAAGACGATTGAGCTTTTAGAGCCGTAAAACAGAGTTATTAGATCACCCTCTGCATAGTCTCTAAAGTTGAAAATAGGCCGCGTGGTCAACAGTTCTCATGGCTTTAACAGTTGGTTAGAAAGAATGAAAAGGCATTTGAATCTTTGTGGAGAATACTTCGAAAAAAAAAATAGCGAGGGTCTGCGGTCTGTTTTCAGGGTAGACTTAGTTTTTGTTCCCTTTCGTTATCCTCTTGTGCGCGCGTTCATACAGTCGGGGTTTGAATAATGTTTTCTTCTTTTTTATTTTACGTTCTCTTGTTATTTAGTTGTCTTCAATTCATGTTTTTTTAATTTTTTTTTGTTTTGTTTTTATTTTCTTTCGTTCTCGTTTTGCTTCAGAACGTTTCTTATTTTAATTTTGGCCGACGGAGGATGGACTTGCGGCTCCACCTTTTCCTTTATCGGTATCCTCGACTAGCCACTTCATATGTTTCTTGAAGGCTGGAATCTGCAGGTCTTATCTTGGCCGTCTGTTTGCGACATACAACATCAACATGTTCTGTTGTTCTTCTTCGCCCCTTGGCCACGGTATTGTGTCGTTTCCAATCTTCGTCAGTGTACCGTAACGAAAATTTCGAAGCATGTACTTAAATGAAGGAGAACGCGACTCTGTAATGATCGAATAAATCATTGCTAACGATATTCGCCCCAGTCCGTTCAGCAAATATTATGCGGCGAACATTTGATATATCAGATTAGGTGTACGTATGGTACATATGTACCGATACGTTGTGTACATTGCACGTTTGTGCGCCGGCCCTAGCAACTTTGTGTTCGGCGAACGGATGCAACGCTTCATTAGCGTAACGCTTAATTTTCGTTATAATTACGTTTGCGAATATATTGCAGCTCGTTTAACATGCAAATCCTTATTCTAAACACGTCCGCTAATGATTCACGTTAACGTATCTAACTTGGTTTTCGCGTTGGATTGACCGAATCTCACTTCAGGCGCTGTCAAACGTTAAAAATCAGTAGGGTTTATCTTTACTTTGGATATCCGTTACTGTACTTCCGATTTAACCGGAATTTACCTGCAAAGTGTCATCAATATCATCATTTACGTTTTAAAGATATTTGCTTGGTTCCATATATTATCCAAACCTTGCGTATTTGCTTGGGTCTACGGAACAAATATTTCGCCAAATATGAAATCTGTAAGATGTATTGAGGTATTGTAAATATGTTCAAGTATTTTAATGATGCAAATATAAAGAAACAGTAGGTTGTGACGTACACTGCCGTTCAGAGAAGTTCGGTCGGTTAGTACAAAACATGAAAAGGTTACAAAAACAAACGAAACTTAAAACAAAATGCAATTTTATTGTATGTACAGGTAAAAAAGACAAAAATAAATAAATAAAAAGTTATTCTGGCCTAATATAACATACTGAACATTATTTTTTTTTTCATCGAAAAAACCTCCTTTGCTGTTAATCACCGCTCGAACTATTCTAGGCATTCTTTCGATAAGTTTTGTTAAAACGAATTGTGGAATATTAATCCATTCCTGTTGCAGAATATTCCGTAAATGTTCTCATGAAGTTGGGCATATTTTTCGGATCCTCCTGTCCAGTTCATCCCACAACAACTCTATTGGGTTCAAATCTGGGCTTTGTGGGGGCCATGTCATTACTTTCAGGGTGTGCTGTTCTTCTTGCTCCTTTAGATAGTTCTTACACACTAACACAGTGTGTTGTGGGTCGTGGTCATGCATGAATGTAAAGTTACGGTCTATTATACACAAGCCTGATGGCATTGCATGATTCTGAAGTATTGCAAAATAATTTTCCTTCCTCATTACACCCTGCACTCTGCATAAATCTCCCGTCCCAGTAAAGGAGAAACATCCCCACACTAACACAGAACTACGCCCTTGCTTCACTGTTGGCATAATGCAGTCCGGGATCACTTTTCGGTTTTAGATCTTCGGACATAAACTTGTCGATTTTGCCCAAAAACCTCAAACTTTGACTCGTCACTCCAAAGCACGTGTTTCCAATCATCTAACGACCAATCTAGATGAGAACGGGCTCACTGTAGCCGTTTTGCTCTGTTGCCCCGACGTAATAAGGGTTTTCGAATGGCAATGCGCCCATGAAGGTCCGCTCGTTGAAGCCGACGTTTTACCGTACTCGCCGAAACTTGTTCTTCACGGCCGCGATTGACTTCGGCTGCTACTTGTGGCGCTGTTAATTTTCTATTGCGTTTGCTTAATAATACAGTTCTCAAATCTTCAGCTTTTATTGTTTTCCTAGATGCTCCGGGACGAACACGATTTTCTATAGTTCCAGTTGTCCGATATCGCTTTATGATGTAATTTACTGTTGAACTTCTCATATTTATTTTTTCAGCAATTTGCAGTCCCGAATATCCTTCTTCAAACAGCGTAATAATGCGTGAACGTTTTTCTACACTGGTAGGCTTGCCACGTGCCGTTTTGAACTAAAGTTTCTTAAAACTTTCGCGCAAAAACGACAGATGCACACCAACACACGTTTAACAGTAAAATGACGAAAATTTATATCTTTACGCCCGTGATAAATAAACAAGAGTGATACTGCTGAATATTTCCTAAATGTATTGTTCGTTAATAATCCCCAAACGACCCGTTTCAAAAGATCGGTACTTCCGAAAAATTTTTGGAAAGATAATAAAAGGGACTTTATTGTGGTCGTCGCAATATTTCTACTTTACATAATAATTTATGGCTTTAATCCTTTAGAAAAGAGTGTATGCTTAATATTTTTCAAATTTTATGTATTAATAATTGTATACAGTGTGATATAATAGATTTTTATTGTATGACCGAACTTCACTGAACGGCAGTGTATGTCGATTCTAATATTCAATGCTCACTATTTTGGGGCAACGAGTAACATGAACACCTAGACGTTGATGATCTATGATCACAACCGGCAAAGTATTTATTACACTAGGATATAAGAAAACTCTAGGGCCCTGTAAACTAAACTCAATCAAATGATATTTCGGAATAGCTCCGATGAATTAATAATATACACAATATACGAAATAAGTTAATTAACTGAAAATTTACCTGTTCAATTGCACGCAATCATACCACTTGTCCTCGCCATGCACGTCTGCCAGTACGGATAAACTTCTGGTAATTGAAATTCGATTCTCACATCAAGTATAATTTCGTGTTAACTCGAATATCGTATCGATTTTATTTTGTATTTTGTATATTGTACATACGCCTGGCGAAGTTTCTCTAATAGAATTTCACAGCATTTAAATACAGTAATATCCTCTTAATCCGGACTAATTACAATAGAACCCATCCGGATTATTGAAAAATCCGGATAATTGGATAATTTCAGTAAATACACAAATATTATTAAGAACGTAAAATAACCGTACCACCTTCTAGTCTTTTCAAAGCTTAATATTTTTTCTAGGATGATTAAAATTACGCGCTTTCTCTTTGGAGCCACTACTTGTTGCGGACAAGTTAAAACAAGTAAATCCCATTTTATTTTAAATGAAGTGCGAAAATCAGGATTAGGGAAACTGTTCGTATCCGTGCTACAAGGTATGCAGTGTAAAATATAATAGATCCGATTTATTGGAGCATTCGGACTGTTGGATGTTCGGTTTAAAGATATATTACTGTATGTGTAGTATATGCTTGACCTCATTTTGTACTAGATATTCAATAACAAGCATATCTGTGCAATATTCAGCCGCGTAGAAGAAAAACGCATCTGGTTTAGTTCGCTAAATTTAAATTCGCGTTGCAACTGCACGGTGCGGAAAGCAGAAAACTTGAAAGGTGCTTTTTCTCCTTACGGTTATAAATAAAGCAGGCTTCAGTGCCGTTATATCGAGGTTATCAGGGATTTTCTGGTACGATGCGAATCGGGAGAGCATAAATATGGCGGACGGGAAACGGAACAAGGAATAGTAAAGGTTAAATATTGAAACGTTCCGTAATAGTGGAAGATGTTATTAGTGGCCGTCGCGGTATACACTTCCCCTGCGCTTTCTCGAGCTTTATTGTGTATTTTTAATACGGGCTGTATTTTTAAAAAGGACCTCGAATGGCTTCGAGAACTCGTTATGACAAGATATATAAGTTTCATCTACGGTAAGTTTGACAAGAATCAAGGAATTGACGTATCTTACAATTTTCAGTATTACCAAAGCATTTGAAGATTATTCGCTTGTCTTTTATCAAGCCACAATTCCATGAAACATGCCTTCACTAAGCAATAAATAGTAAAACGGATAAAATAAATACATTGAGGAAATTAAATAACTGGAATCAATTCTATTATATGAAAACAAATAAATATTAATTACAACAAACCTTAAACCAAACCAAGGCGTATGAATTGTTGATGGCAAAAAGCTTATCACAGAAGCTGTTATTTTTATAAATAGTTTTAATCAAATGCTGCTGGAAAGGCGATAATCCTTTGTTACAATGAGAAGATCATATAAGGAGTAATTTGGCATAGTTCGGAACGTCTATTTCACCATCTATCACTTGCAAATTGTCTTGCTCTGTTCCTACCAATCGCTGAAGAATGGATAAGCAGCGAGCAGAAGCAATGGAAATTCATGTAGTGAGAAATTGCATAATCTGTTAATATCGGAACATCCTCTTTAAACATAAATGTATAAAAGGTTTGAATTTGATTACGTTAGATTTCTTGGATATGAATTCTTCATAGACCCGATGATTCTTTTCATTTCACATACGTACAGCCTAAGAATGATTTCCAAATGTTAAAAGATTTTTCTTATTTAATACTTATTAATTTCCAATTTCAAATATTAATACCAAAGATCGGACAAAGAATAAAATTAATCTATATACCTGCGACGTATGTAAAGCATTTTTACAAATATCTCCAAGAAGAAAAATAACGAACTTGTACTATTATACGTTCGGTAAAGCCTTTGAGGCTATAACATATAATCTTGCCTCGAATCAATCGAAGCCGGTAGCTAAAATCTGCGCGAATAGACAGTGTCTGGAAACAATGCTTTCTCGAGGTTCATTTATGGAATTTTGCTTAATGCCGCGTAACTTTGTACAAGGTACTTCGAGTATTCTCAAAGGAACAAATCCGCTGGCGATCGATTATTTGATGTCCATTCTGCAGGATTTCCCTTTGTGATCAACCGTTCGACGAAGCCATTATCCGTATTCCATCAGTATTCCATTGTCCTCCAGGATTTTTTGGATAATTTCATTGGTTTGAGATTGCGACATAAAATGAATAATCCGCTTCGTTTATTAACATAAAATAAATGGATGTCTTTGTTGTACACCATCTATGAGTAAAATATCATAGCAGCCCTCTATATAAAAAAAGAACATTATTATCGCAAACAGAAGAAAAGGTACCTTCTTTAATTTAGAATTTAGAAGAATGTAGAATGAAGAGAAAATCTTAATTAAGCTATTACCTTGAAATAACGTCAATATTTTATTATCGAAAACAAAACGGTTTTATCGCAGAAACACTTCAATCTTAAAGCACTTTTTGATATATAATTTACATCAATTACATTTCCTTTTGCAACAGCGTTAATTCATTTGACATTTCCGAAGAGAAATTAAGACGAAAATCTTAGTAGTATCATGACTTCCCTCTTTCTGTCATTGTGTCTAATATTCTCTCTGTGTTCCCTCCTCTCTAATCTACATAATTTGCAAGTCACTTTCGGGCGGACCTTAAAAGGGTAGAATGGCTAGGAAGGAAAGCATGTGGATGTCGGAGGAGACGAGTACCCACTTCTTTTCGACGCGAAACGTATCAGAAAAGAGGAGAAATAACAGTATAACGGTACGAGTTGTAGCGATCGATTCTTCGTCAGTCATTACGTATATGCCTGCGCCTTACAATAGAATGTAAAGGATCCTCTTTCGGCATCGCACCGTGCATAATTCTCTTTTATCTAATCTACTAACGATTCGCTTTAAACGTATATTTTAATATTAAGGGGTTTTCTGAATGTCGAAGGATGAAGTTTCAGGCCCACCGATGATCTTTGTTCTCTTTCTCTCTCTGTTTCTCCCTTGGTTAACCTTTGTTAGAGGCTGCAGTGCACCTTTCCCGCGTGGGGCGTATCTTATTTAAATATGGAAATATCAGTCTCGAATTACACAAGTAAAATAAGAGACTTTGTCTGGAAATAAGACAACTATCCTCGGCTCACTGTTGTTTTTATTGTGCGTCAATGATTTACTGGAAGAGCTAGGTGCTGCTTTTTGCAGATTCGTCAGCGATTCTGAGCAATAACTGAATTTCGACTGGTTCGGGAAAGCCCGTTGAACCTTAGTGCGTTAAAACAAAATAATTTAAAGCTTAATAACTCATCTAGTAGCTAACTAAACAGTATTTCTGGGATTCAAGATAGATGCTAGACTAACACGGAGCAACCACATGTTGTGACAAAATTAAGCAGTAATAGTTACGCCCTGAAGGTAATAACGACGAACCTTGGACATGAAGCGGCTCTAAATTTTTATTACGCAATACAGTGTTATTACCTAATATAGTGTTATGTTTTGGGGTCAAGTAGTGGACGTAAATAGTGCATTTGCAACACGGAAAGTATGTGTGGGAGTGGTATTTGGCTTGAAACCGAGAGACTCCTGTAAAAGATCACCTTACCCTCTATTTACGTAGTAAAATGTAGAGAGTGTTTTCCGTAACAATTGCTCCGATTATTTTAGCAAGTATAAGTTATAATACAGATTTTATATTACTACTACGCTGAGAAAAAAAATGCGTTCAATGAACACAAAAGGCGTTAGTTCAGAACATTTTTAGTGGTGCATATAAATAATGCAACTGGTGTGTTGATTCAATATATAAGATTATGTTCTCATTTAATGTTGCATCAACATTATTTTGCTGACCAACAGTAGCTTTAGAGTCACTTCTAATGGTCAAATAACTAATATGTAACAGGGCCAACGTGGACGCAAAAGATTGCTTTCCGTTCCGTGTTAATTTTATCGAATTTTGAGTTAAATCAACGCAAAAACGGTAACACATTTCTTTTTGCGTTGAATTAACGCAACCATTTTTCTCTGTGTATTTGAAAACGTGACAAACAATGCATATACACATTTAAAGACTATTTATGAATATTAAATTCTAATACGAATAAATTTTTTGTGGCGATTATGAAACCATTTTCCTGTAGTATCGCATTGTTCATGTAGGTAAACTTTTATAGCATGCCTTTTATAACTTTAAAATCTGATAATTCTACAGAACTGCACCTGGCGTTTTTATGCCCCTTGCAATATAAAATCTGCTGCCGTACACCGAACATGCCATTAGAAGCAATAATTTAAAAAAAATCGAGCCGGTCGCGATAATGACTTGATTGTAATCGCTGCACGTAACCTTAAACCTATGTAATGTAATTCAATTTTGTTTATAAATCGAGCAGGTTAAATTACGGATCTATTTAGCCGGATAATTCTTTCCGGAGTATAGTAGAATTAGAGCGTAATTTTGATAAAACTATATTACTTACACGGTTAAATGTTATATGGCTTGTGTTTAAGCTTGCTAATCGATGTAAGATAATGAACAAAAATATTTTGAATCATAGAAATGGATATCGCAGAAATGGGGGGTCGGAACTTCGTCGAACCACATTCAGTTGTAAAATACGTCGCCTCATTTGTTTAAGATCGGGTTTATCACAATTTTCGCATAATTTTCGACCTTTCCTTCGTTTTTCGGATTGCTTAGATCACTTCTGAAAAGGGCCGATCTCGAATCCGGAAATTCAAAAAATGAAACTTCGGAAAAATGTAGATCACATATAAGCATGTACCGCAAAAATTCATTTCATCCAGTGTCCTTTCTGCAGAAAAACACTGGATGAAATGAATTTTTGGAAATTAGAAATTTTCCATTCTGGACAACGTATCCGCTTTTATACCGAGGGTAAGCAAATGCCTGGAGATATTTTGGCGCAGAATATAAGAGATTGTAAATTGATAAAGTAGTACAAGATCAGAAAATATTCTTGCAAAAGTTTTTCCATATGCGAAAACCATATGCAAGAGGATGTATCATTGACGTAGTTTTCTTCGGTATCGTTGATATATTCACAAGTTTGTTGGATGGTTAATGTAGCGGACAGTGGTCGATCCGAGAGCCCAAGTAACCATTGCTGACTATTTCAGCAATGGTTACTTGCTACTTTTGCTAATTTTCCAGATGTGGATGCTGTTAGATGAACATTCCACTGTCGAAACAAAGACAGTGATACACGCGCATCGAAATTACCACTTTGTTTTTTGAGGACAATGAATGGAGGTCAGAGCAGTTTTCCGGATAGACGGAATAGAAAATTTTATATCTGTATGTTCCCAAGTTTCATAATTTTTTAAATTTTCAAATTCGGGATCGTCCTTTGCGAATATAGTTTGCACGTTCATATTTTGTGTCTTTACCTTTCGATATTATGTGAAAGGGAAGCCTGATAAATTTCTTATCGCCGGTTTGTGCCTAATTAAGATCGGGCAAATTAATAAGTTTAATTTGTTTCGTTCTATTTTTATTTAAAGCCGATTTTACCATTTACTATCATCAATTTAAAATAAACATATTTTAATAATGCTGCGCACATTTAAAATTTAGATGCTTTACAAATAAAAATAATTGGTTTGAAATGAACGTCTTGTGTACACTTTAACCGCGGTTTACGCGATGTATCAATCGAATTTAAATTAATCCTCTATATATAGGTTCGCTAATCCTCTTTATGAGAAGGAAAACTTCAATTTCGTTAGAAAAATTCCATTAATTAAAATGTAGGTTGGTGCCGGAAAAGTACGCGTTTCGCGAATATCTGTTTTTCACTAATTCAATACGTTGATTGAAATAAAATAGGAGACTCAGGTCCCTTTTCATTTCGAGGAAAATTGATTAACAATTTCCCGCATTTATTCTAATGCGGAAAGAATTTAGCATGTTTCGTCGATATGTTCATTGAATTTGTATTTTTCATTACATTAACTGGTTTTAATAGGAACGAGGTGAATATGCGCTGCTTATTAATTAGTATAAATCGATGTCACCTGCGATCTATCCGACGTTCCCTTTAATCTATGCGATTCAAATATTTAGGGGATACATATGTAAATTGCTCCAAATCTATTCTGTATAATTTATTATTATAATACGTCCGCATGCGATTTTGTACAACAAAATCGATGAAATTACCACCCCCTGAATGCCTTTTAGGACATATTTGTAGCGCTCTATACGTGTCATGCATTATTTAATACCAATCAAAAAACCATTTGTTATTGTTGTCCGTTTATATTTCGCCCAAAGTAAAAAAGCACTCGTCGTTTCGAAATAATTCATGTTAATATGAAGTAACATGGTGCTTACTATGAAAATCACACGAAATTTGTTAAAGAGATATTTTCTATTGTAAAAGAAAAATGTAAATATGTAAGGAATAAAGCAATACATATAGAAGCTAAAGCGTTAATTTATCATTATTGTACATCTACACGTTTGTCTCGTGTTCTTCTTGATTTTTCTATTACTTCAATGTATCTGGTAGGATTATTAAGTTTGGCGCCCCCGTAGTTTTTGTGCTCTGGAAATGAGTGGAAAAAAGTTCTCCCTTGTGGCTTATTTCATATTTATGCAGATCCATGTTTTTTGTAAAACGTGATGTGTTTTCATGCATGAACCTCGACATTCGAGACCGCATAATGTTCTAACAGTTTTCCTCCGCAGAATATGCGCCCGCTTAAAATCAGAGGACATCCCCCATAAACCAACTCCATAGGTGGGTAAATATGGACAAATTTTCTCATCTTAATCATTATTTATAAATTGATGCGATTGATGATGATTCCGCAACTAAATTCTTCATAAAAGCGTTGAACGGAGACTTTTTCAATTTGACGTCAACTTGCAATTAAATGTTTTTGTGATAAAATGTTTCGAAAATAAATAATAATCACATTACCAGTTCTAAGTAACAAATAATGATATTTTCCGTAATTTCATCCTTAATGTGTTTTTAATCTGTGTAGGCAAAAGATTTCGCATTAGTGTCACATTAACGGCAGGTGTTACTTTCATGCGGTTTAATTGCCATTGTTGTATGAAACCCCTCCTTTTTTGTACGCGATTAGATAAAGAAATGGCTAACATTAATCTTGCAGAGCTCCAACCGGAGCAACCAAATATAAAACTCTTGATATGTTGGGGGAAAAGCGAGAGAAGCACTTTCATTTTTTTTAAAACAGTTCAAGAATAAGTGCCAGAACAAGTGTCAGATAAAAATGTCCGTGAGCGTCGGACGAAATATTTTTTCCTGCCTTTTCTTTCGGTTGAATCGTGGCAGTGATACGTCAAATTAAATCCGGCAACGATTTATCCGGCATGAGAATTGGATCTCCGACCGGCAACGCATAGACACAGGGTTGAACAAAGAGGTGTAGGAGCGGGAAAACGCGAGAGAAAAAATAAATCTTAGATACAGGTGGAATCTCAAAATGCTTTTCGTGTTGCTTAAGAAAATATCTCCTCTGTGGGTGATACATTTGTCATCCCGGTGCCGGGATACAAATAAAAGTTTCGGGGATATCTGGCGCGGGTTAATGCATCCCCCTCATTCGTTCCCAAGCCGCTGTACGGTCTTCGCCATCAGCAAGTTGCTAAATTACCAACATGTTTTCACTTTAATATTTACATGGCGTGTAATTTGTGCCGTTGTGTGATATTCTGGAGTCGGCATAAAGCGACGCATATTCATAATTCTTTTGCCCTTTCTCGCTGCCATTTCGTTCCTTAGAGGTTAATGTTGTGGATGTAATACAGAGTGTTTTTCACCTGAAACAACTGTATGTCTGGGAGAATTATATAAAATTGTAATTACTATGTTAACTGCATAGGGTGAAAGATGCTTTTTTTTTGCGAAGTACATACACGGCCACCAGGGATTGAAGGAAATAAAAAGGCAGATAAGCTGCCCAAAGGAGCAGCAAACATGCCTTTTATTGGTCCTAACCCCTTTTGCGGTGTCCAAAAGAGCCACATAAAGGAAACAACGAAGACGAGAGGACAATCAAAGGGCCCCGTACTGGGTAAATGTTCCAGGACAATAACAGGTGAAAGCACGTCAGGCTCGACAAGGACAGTAGAAATCATTCACTAAAGTGGACCTTTTCTTGAATCTGCTGAATTGTAGGAAGAAGATCCTAGAGTGGTATTAGAGTTTATTAAAAGCCTCTATCTGGCATCTGTGCCCTGTCCCGACTATAATAATAACATTACAGCACATCTACAATATTTTATATGAAAAGGAACCGGGTCTTAAATCTGCATAAAAAATGAAAATCAATGTACATACATAGAGTTCTATTTAATTAAGCGAAACTCAAATTAAAATTGTTTTTGTTAACAAATCTATAAGGTTCCAAAAAATGTTGTATATAGACTAGCGTTAACGGATATTATAATTGTTTTTTTTTTATATATACTTATGGTTAGAGAGGCGCGGAACATTTTCAGCAAGGTTGTTTATCAGCGTAGTATTTTATGGGGTGATCGCAAACTATAGACGCATCGATCAATTTAGTTAATTAACACAATTCTTCCACCATTTCGTTCATTTCATCTAGAATGAAGGTACGGCAGAGCTATTGATAAAACTCTTTCATTAGTTGTATAAGATAAAGCAAAATAAAAGTTTGCCAGTAAAAAAATAATAGAAGGAAAATTTCTAAACAGATTTCTAATCGAGGGGATATTTAAGAGAGTATAGGTTAGTATTATGCGTAATCCTTGGAGACTCTAAGTGAGATAACGGTTAATTTGAGAAAGTTGAAGAGAATGTCCAACATTTTTCTCACAAATTCTTTTATTTCAAACTAGGCGACTGGTTTCGTGCCTCACAAGCACATCATCAGGCCAAGCTAAAATCAGTACCAGGTTAGGTTGCGTAAAAATTGCAGTTAACTTATAAAACATTTTTCCATTTAATTAATTACTCAAAAATTATTTTTTTTAACTATTGTTTTAAATATAAAGGAATTAGACGTGACCAAATTAGTAAATTGTTTCTTAGAGACATGGTGGGAGCTTCATATATAGAATTTAAAGCAACTCCAGTACCTGCATCAGTTTCATCATAAGCCTTTTTCTCCTTGTTCCGATAGTAAACGCTTCCTCTTGATTAAACGCTAAGTAGTACCTTTGTTAATTGCAGTATTTGATATTTTCTATCATATAAAGCAATAACCATGTAAACTGTTTCTTCTAATGTTAGAATGGCACATCACATCACTGCGAATCGCATGAGTCTGCCGACGGCACAGATTCTTTTATTTTGAATTCATCTCATTTTGTGGAAAGCGTACAAGACACTTACCCGGTTTCAATCCGGAAACCTAGATTGTTAAAAAACAGCAACGACCCTGGAAGGACATCTGCCATACCCTCTAAAATTGAAGGAGAAAAATTCCTCATACTTATAAATTATTAAACAGTTAAATGGAACAACATTGCTACTCGTACAAGCAAAAAATGTCAATGGAAAAGTTTTCATTTATTTATCAAGAGACCTTCTCTGTTGTTAATAACTGCCAGCCGCTATTGGCCTTGCCCTAAGCGAAATATTAACTAAATTATTTGATGGATAGTTTACTAATGAACTTTGATTAAACGGAAAACTATATACGGTGTTTATAGTTAGTTTAACGATCTCTGTCCATGGTATTATTTAATTAAAAAATTACGGCTTGATACCGTTGTATAATCACGCAATTTCTACATTAAACATATCCGAAACAATTAAATTATTTAAAATTCAATCCGAAGTCGGGGCCGTCCTCTCATTATAACTACCAAAACTTCGCTCATTAAAATGTATGCGTATTTAATGAGAAATTTAACTCTGTATTACGCGGCATACTCCGAAGTACGTATTTAATTGTTCGCCGAAAAAATATAAAGTAAGCTAATAATCAGCAATAATTTATATTTCAATTTCATTATTAACCGAGTACAACCGAAGGCGATGTTGCTGTACAGCTGGAAACCCGAAGAATAAATAAATTATTGAAAAATTCATTATCGATATTGCTCCCGCTGTGAAATTTCGGGGAAGGGTCAATCATCTCGCGCCCGCCGAGGCAACGATTACCTACCGAGAGGAAACAAAATTCTTTTATTCCGGGCTTGGATCCGGATCTACCGTGAAATCTAATTACGCATTGTGTTAATTCGTGAAACTTCCGCTTCTCTCATTCGTTTGAATCGATATTGTTTTGTCTGTGCACGGTGGTCAGAATATTGCAAAAACGATTGCTTCACATAAGACGCCATTTTGAAATAGAATGTTTTATCGTAGAAATTGTTCAATAGATGGGGGGTGGAAGATAATTCTTTTGATGAGGAATTTAGAGAAAAAGTTTTCAAATAAAAAATATTTCGAGATGACGTAAAGTTGTATCCAAATATGCAGGTTATTCGTTCTTTGTAGTAAACGATAGAACAAAAAAATTAAACACTCTTCTAGATGACAAATAAGTTAATGTAGGTTGCATGATACACGCTGATACTTCAATTTTTTCCTATTACTTTTCTAAACCTAATCTCTATATCACGTAGTTTTAGGATAGCGCATTTATATTGATTAAAAAGATCCTGTTGTTCATGCAAATAACATGTCAACGAAACAGGAACAAAGTAAAGCTGTATAATTACAATTCCCCCCTTATACTCCTATAACTTTTAAACCGTGGAAACGGGAACTTTCCTCTGCAGCTATATGTAAATTGCAGTTCTAAAACAAATTACATAACTTCTCCTTAAATACATCTTTAAGTTGTTCGAATATTTCTGCAGCTCATGTTGTTCCATTCAACGGAATAACGTTGTCTTTTTACCATCAGCGCTTCACATCGGCGACTTTATTAATTCAGGCAATTTGCTACCTTCTTCTAGCGGAGTCCGCTCATAGATATTAAATAACACAAATACCATTCCGTAGACGCGTTTAAAAGTTGGCACGATGCTTAATGTCTTCTCTTGTGCGATTAAGTTTATCTTTACGTCCTTTCTTCGTTTTCATATTAGAGAAGTTTGATACTACATTGGATAATTAGCAATATGCCTGAAATATTTATGTTTAAAATAGGAGCTCGACAGTCATTTTGATGTTCATAGTTCTATCGCTTTACGACAGCCAAAGAACACGACTTGGGCACAAAACAATTGATTTCCTCAAAACGTTGTTTACGATTAAAGCCATGTTGGAAAGGGAATTGTAAAAAATCATTATTTCTTGCGAAAAGGATTACTTTAAAATTATGAATTTTAAAAACCGTGAAGTGTATTTAATAGAATAAATATTAACTCTATTTAAAACTTTAATTGAAGATAGCATTCAAAATGTCGAAAGTTTATTATGTTATACTTAGTGCTTAAACTTTAAAACAATCAATTGTGTTGTTTGCCTTCGTTTAAAGGTTGACTAATGTTATTCAATCGTTTCGAATCCTTAATGCAAGGGTAAAATAATGGCTGAATTTATCAACTTCGCCTGATGCCGAAACGAATTCGTTGTCTTCTAAATCAGATAATCTTCAATTTAACTTTGTTCCTTATTCTCGTCACTTTTACTACTTCCGATGCGGGTTCCATTATTTTCTTCGATGTTTTGTTTAATTCTTCGTTATGCATACCCTTGTTAATAATTTCTTGTCGTGAATAATAATGTAAATTTACAGTTTAAGTTTTCGTCACTGAAATATATTCGTTTTAAATAAATTTTCTCTCTTTAACGTTTACAAGCGTTTTCTTTTGCTCATTCTTTCGTAATAATTTATTCCAGTCATAAAAATTATAACATATTAAATATTAAACAAGATGTCTACGTGAACAGTTATTAAGACTAACATCTTATTATATGTATCGCCATAATATCTATGAATCAACAGGGAGTTATGATTGGCTGATCACCCGTTACCAGTCTGGCATACACCCAGTATATTTTTACGGAACTTAATCAGCAGCGCTTTACAAAGTCTTTGACTCGATTGATCACCAGACATTACTTACTTATTAAGCTGGGTTAATTTGGCACGTACCCCCTCTTTTGTTCAATTAATCTCATCTTACCTGTCACAAAGAAGAGGATCTGTTGCGAACGTATTTCTATCGGCATTTAGAAACTTGAGTTTTCTTATGAGACCCACCTATTACGAACTTTGTACTGCGTACTGCAGCATTATAAAGCAGTTGACTGGTGTACGCGGTCCTGATATGGTATTCTCATTACATCTGCCAAAATTTAGCTGTGGAAAGAGTGCAGAAAAGATTTTTGAAGCCTTTATCTTGATGTCTATTCTGGACCCAATACCAATTACAACAGTCTACTCAATATTCACGATTCCCAAAGCTTATCGGAGAGGAAAACCATGTGCAGTGCTTCCTAATAATATTGATTACCCATCATCACTTCTTGCTCTTGTCAATTTTAACATTAAAAACCAAAGCTCTTTTCATAACAACATCGATCAAACGATCAAAACACCAAGAGCTAGAAGGAACTTACGCCACCGCGCGTACCATATAGTAGATTTCGTAATTTCCTTTCCACCAATTAACATGGTTTGTTTCGCTGTGTTTTATTAGGAAGTGTGGGAAAAGGTTGAAGTAATTGTCTTGAATTAGTCATGACGTCACTAATATGCATTTTTAAGCGTAAAAAAACACTATTAATGCTTAGATTTGTTTACTTACAGGGAAAAAAAAAAACGAATAAAATGGTGCCTGTAGAAGAACCCTGCGGCATTCCGACGTGGCTTGTATTAGTAGTAAGTTTGCTGAAATGCTGAAATTACAAATGTATCATATGACCAGAAAGTTTAGTAATTTGTTTGAGGGGGGCATTAGGGAAAACACACATTTTATAAATATTTTTTTTTTTTTCATTTTGTCAAATATATGTATTTACTTATTCTTCTTTTTTCTTTTTCTTATGTTGTTGTAAATGATTGTAATGATGTTGAACAAATTATTATTATTAAAAGCATACGCATCTCAAAGCTGTACGACTGCAGCTAGTCGCTCTGTATATAAATGAAATAAATGCTATTCCTTAATATGAAATCCTACGACACCCAATCGGTTAATGTAACAACGGTAACTACCGTACGTAATTGCCTTATAATCATAAGGATTGCGTGTCCAATACGTTTTGGTCTAAAGATTTACCATACGAAAAACGCAGCTACCTACCGAAAATAAATTTGCGCAGACAATTTAATTCAATCCGCTGCTGTACATGAAACATATATCTAAACAAATCTAATTTAAAGACAGTCTAGATTCTAAAGTTCAATTTTAGATAAAACTATCAAACTGACAAGCACTAAAAGAAACATAAACCCCGTTTCCATAACCCACCCTCTCTTTGCATTCAAATATAAGAGCGAACGACCCCAAACGTGCAAGTATACCACTTATAGTGTACGCTGGGCTCATGAACACTTATCGTTCCTACGTCTACTTTCGCGATCTAACACCTAGAGAATGATTTATATCACGTAATTATGGCCACGATGATTATTGTCAAAAAAAAGGCGAGCACCACTGATTTGCTAATTTTTTTTCCCCGGTTGAGGTGAAAATTTTAGGCAGGTATGATTTTATCGTACCTTCGGGTAATTTTAAATTTCTTTCGAGATCGTTCTGGAAAGATTGTTGACCTATTTCCATGCTTTTATTATTTTTATTCCAGAGGTTGTATGGATTTTATTTTTATTTGTAGGTTTGGATGTTTAATTCCTTAGATTCCGTATTAATTATTATTGTAAGCTAAAATATTCGCCAATTAAACATGCTGTAACGCAGATAATTAAGTTGGGAGGGTAAGCAGCCCCAGATTTGTAAATATTTACTTTAAGCAAACGAACAAAGTTGATTTAATAAATGAAATTAAAACACGAGGAACAATTATTATTATTGAAATTGAAACTTTTGATGTCTAATTACTGCAGGTCGGGATAATAATTTAAAATTTGGATACATCAGCCAGAAAAACAGTTGTTCGTAACAATGGGACTCTGCCAAGATATATCATGTGAGAGAAATATGCGGTTCCGGTTCAACCGCCACTCCGTAGGGGGATTGGGGTATGGACTTTTTAATATTCGCAATAACCGTTTAAATTGAAGAAAATCTGAAAATTTCAGCGCCCTAAACGTGAAGTTCCGCAGAAACGAAAAGCGGCGTTTTACGACACTTAGTGCATCCTACAGGTAAGTGACACCTTAGAATCTGCCCTGGTAAGTGTTAGAATTTTAAGACTAACCGGAGTTTGCTATTACCACTCCGTCTTATAGACGTTCCTCTTTCCTTTTCCTGTTGGACTAGACTGGCGGGACAATTTCGGTAATGGCAATTGTGATTGATAAAAGTCGTACATAAAGAGGCGAATTTATGGGCGAAGGAACACAATGGCGTACGTGAGAAGTGGCACTAAGAGTGCACGCAATAAGATATAAATGACAGGTAATTGGTCGCGTGCTGCCCCTAAGAAATTTACGGGCGGTATATCGGCGTTGGCCGTGGCGGCATACAAGGCGAGCGGAGGTGTTTTGAGGGCAGACAACAACATTTTTTCTCCGCCACGGCACCCGCTTACCCTAGCCGTCTCTCGAATCGTGTTCTCCCCGTCGGGCTACCTTCCGTAATTGTCTGGGTAATTTGATAAATCACCAAGTGGCGCGTGTAATTCACCCGAGGAATAAAGATATCCACCTTGCTTTTCAGAGTGTAGCATGGTCATGATGTATCGTTAAGGTGAAATTTATTTTTCGAATGCATTACTGATTATTCGTAAACCGGCCTGGACAAGCGCACTTGGTAGATGTTGGCTTATTAGCTAGTAGTCTTTGCTTAAGATTTTTTTCATTTCGGACTCGTAAAACGTTTTCTTTATTCAACACAGAATTAAATTGTCAGCGGTTTCACAAATCGCTTTGTTTTTTTTTAAATTTGAATTAACTTAAGTGAGGCATACATTGATTGCTAATAACATTTATGAGAACTTTATGCCATTCCTCCCACATCACTGTGTAAAAGGTCAAAAAGAAAATATCACTTAAAGATATTTATTGGGAATAATCGTAAAGACGACGTTTAAACCTATAATAATGAAATTCATTTAAATCTAGACTTTCGAAGAACGCGGCATTCTTTTGTGCAATAAATTTTGAAGCATATTCTGGAATACTTCCTTTTTATAGACGCTAAAACCTATATAGGCTATATTCTTTTTGATGAATGTCCGTTAATACCCATTCCGCTCGTAAAGAACGAATTACTCGGTTCGCTTAATTTTTACATTCTCTCCCATTCTATAGGCGAATATAATTTCATACCTTTTCACGGTCGTATTGTACACACATACGTCAAATTTAATAACGGTAGTTTATTATAGGATATGTTAATTCAGTTCATTACGTTTATGGTAGTTTTCTTTATCTTAAATTTCATTGTGCTGATAGCGAAATATAATATATTCTCTCTTGTGCGCTATTCAACCCTACATCCCCGTCTGCACATTTCATCGAAGCATAATATTTTACAAGAAGTGAGAATGACGTCCAGTAAATTAAGCATAACATGTATTTACCTTATTTTAAAAATCTCCAAACATATCCTTATCAATTCGAGACAATCTTCTAACGCTGGCTCGATTGGAAGTGTTTTTGATGCACTTCTTTGCCTTCTACTTTTGTAGCCTCATGACTCGGTGATGGCACATGCATGTATTTAAAAACTTTTCTACGCGTGTGAAGGATTTACTAGCATGACGTTTGATGTAGTGGCATTAACAACGGGGTTTAATGATACGTGTGACTTCGCTTTGAAATTTTTTCTGCCGTAACGAAAGTTACTTCACGTTCGAGTTTCTAATACACATTCCAACGCGTTTTACATGAAAACTGTATAAAAAAATCTATTTCGGCGTCCTGAAATTTTATTATATTAAACTTTTAACATCACACGGACTCATTTGAATACATTCTGCGTATATTCAAATAAAATTCTACAGAGCAGAAGTTTCTAGCGCGTCATATGCACGAAACTTCTCTATAAAAATCTATTTTCATTTTCCACATTGTTTTTACAGTCCGATTTATTTATGCGAATTACGCTATTAAGCTAAGCTAAACCGGATGGTAATACGACTGTAAAAAACTCTTCGACGTTATTTTTTTTCTATCGAGCCACAAATGAGATTCATAAACAAAATAGAGACATTAACCATTGTTCCAAACCACCCCGTGCGTTGGAATCAATCCGTTGGTAGGGCTACTGAAGAAGTATAGGAGTTCGTGTTAGTAATTTATGCATACGACTACCGCCCCTGTATCACGCGAAAGTTGGTCATTTGTTTTGTTTCATGACGCCGTTCTTGACGATCGTTCCTATATTCATTTTAGCAGTTTGCAAATGGAAGAAAACGGTACGGCTAATAGTTCGTAATACGACGTTAAAGTAATTAGTTTTCATATAAAATTTAATAATCCAAAATTAACATATTTCGTATAAGCAAAGGAATATTCCACGAATAATTACATCTTTGATGATATTGCATTACATCTATCGGCTATCGACCAGAACCGCACGACCTCAGGCAGCTTCGCGCTACGAAATAACAAATAGACGGTTCATGCAGGAATAATTTAGATAAGTATATAAAAAGTAATAATTTGGCCATCAGATATCAAAGACCACCACGTTCACAAATACCAGTACATAGAGAAGGTCAACAATTTCCTCCTTTATGACTGGATCCCAGGTTATGTAAACTTCTGTTATAGCTACCAAATTGTAATGGAGGTTATGAAATCGGTCTTAGATAAAAAAAATATATAAACTCGTCGTTCCTTACAAATTATAAAACGTTTTTAATTTATCCTCGCGTCCGTCATCAAACACAATTTCTTCGCATGCACATACTTCATTCGCAAAACCCACGTGCAAACTCACATAAAAGACCCTTCGTAAAGAATTTTTTGCGGCTCGGGTAGACCATTAGGCCCTCCTGTTCCTACATACAACGGGACTCTATTATTCTATTAGAATAAAACGCGTACCTTCACAATGGTAAACTCGGCTCGTTATAATGAATAAGATGTACGAAACTTTTGTTTGCAAATGACACGGGAATTACGGTATAATTTAGAAGTTCACTATCTGTAAGTGAGGAGCAAAACGTGAAGTTCAGCGCAATCTAAAACTACGAACGCCGCCTCCGCTGTTGCGTACGCCGGGCTAATCTGAAGTTTTGGGTCAGAACGAGGGGAAAAACTCATTTGTACTTATACGAGCTAACGAGCGTAATTTTATAGAGTAAGAGTTATATAATCCCTTTCGAGCAGATAAAAGACAACAGTAATTATTGTCGCTCGAAAACAAAGAAGGTTTTGTGTTATAACGTTTTGATTATGGCAAATTTGGTATTGCTTAAAATTCTATTAAAACGAACTGATTTCCTTAGTATGCTAAACTACGGAAACTACATATGTAAATTTTTCCCATGTTTTCCCCAATCTAAAACACTAACTATTTCCCAAAACAAAACGTACCACCCTCGATTATCCATCATTTGCATTACGTTACCGTATTTAATACGCTCTGGTAATTATGCCCGGTATGCGTCGATGTCGGATAGGTCATAAAAATTATAAACGAAGTGCTGTTGAATGGAAAAACGCGCGTGTACACAATATATGTCATTCATCAAAATGAGCTTTCACCGGCGCAGAAAAAAAGCTCGTTAATGAAAAGGAAATGGAATTCGGTTGTTAAGTGGAAATAACATGGAAATTCATTAACTGGCGCCCGCTATGTTTCCAGACTGCTTGTCTATACGCGAACTGTGAATAGGTATCTATATACGGAGTGAGCTATTTCCTTGGGCTGAGAAAATCGTACCTTTATCAAAAAAGGTTTTTCAAAATGGTTTTTTGTTGTTATAAGGTGAGACTGTCGGCACGGCTGCCTCAAGAGCCACTGTTATAGCTTCTCAAAGATGGAGTAAAATTAGGTATTTTATTTTAAATAAGTTATAGAAAATATGTCATTCAATTCGGATCTTAAGGAATATTTGCTAATCCCTTCAGATCATATTCGTTTTGGAAAGAACATAAAATATCTCATAAAAAAGCTCAGGAGAGTGTAGCGTGTTAGTGCAGTATAAGCTTGGTAGTCACAAAAATGTCTTAAAAGTTCCATAACATTCCACATTTAATTCTCTCAATATATTATTTAACACGAGATCCGCCAGCTAATACTCTCGTAAGTAAATTTATAGTCATATCTATGTACATGTTAACTGACAAAGGAACATTCGCACCATTACATTGCCTGACCGATGCTAGTTATTATACTTAACCAACCACATTTCAATAAGACCATTACGGATACCTTCTAAACTATACAATAGTGGTTTCGATAACATTATCGACGCAGCTCACGTCATCAGGTGTAATGCACGTACAGCGCAGATCACTGCGGTCCGATCTCTCATCTGTAAGTCCGGAACAATTCCGCAAAACTATAATGCATTTGTGGGACGGTCACTTTTACAGCGGCGACGTCGTGTGCGTTATAATACGCTTTTACCGAACATTACGCTCGACCGAAATCAAATTGAGTTTCCGTACCCCGGTACTGTGTTTCGAGTATTAAAGTGGATATCGAAGTTCGCCGATATTGACATCATCTGTATGTGTATACGGTAAGCATGCCGGCTGCACGTTACATTAGAATAACTACACCCGGAGGTTGTATTATGGTTGTATTACATGGCGCTGGAACAATAAAAATTTCTATCGACGCTGTAGTGTTGTTTCGTTTTGTCACGGTAACATGTAACGCGCTGTCGTTATAGGTACTCCTAATATTACAGGTGAATATGCGATTCTAAATATACGCAAATAAAAATATACGTTCCAGTTGGGTTCTGTAATGTGAAGAAATAATAATCGTAAATGCAAAGGCTCGTTACAATGGAGTCGATTTATTTTTAATTAAAGTACAAAATTCGTACCGTGACTCTATTTAAGCTACTTTACATAGTGCCCCATATTACATTTGCTGACATCAACGTAGATAACGTAGAGGCGGAACGAATATACAACATCATAATAATAAAGGAAAAGAAATGATAACAGAAAGACTCGAAAGGACTTTGCTTAACTTGAGGACCTTCATCGCATTGTATATAACATTTCATAACTCTCGTAAACGGCCATTGCGCATAAATAAACCTCCAATCTCTTCGACAGAAGTTTAACAACGAATTTGTCAAATTAATTCTCCGAATTATCCCCTATTAAGATTTCTAAGTGTATACATTCGGGATGCGATTTTTGAGCGATTCCACAATTGGAAAACATTCACGGCTCATTAAAACGCGGAAACCCACCCCGGCATCTGCGAAAACCGACTCTCCTCCAGATTCATTTGCACTCGAACGACTTTCCAGTTCGCGACGAAACTGTAAAATATCCCGACCCTTAATTAAAACTCCGTTCCAGTCATTAATTCTAATCTGTTGTCGAGCCAGTGTACGTTCTCAACGTTGTATGCTTCGCCCCGGCTGCCGCGCCGCATCCCGCCTCTCGCACGCGGTAATTGAGATAATCAAGTGAGTGACGAGTGTGAAGAGCTGTCAGACGTCAACGCCCGATCCGATTGAATATCGAAGAGGAGATATCTATCAGCCATCAATAAAATTTCGGACGTGGACTGGACTCGTCATAAATCGCTCGCACGTGATATTAATGCGATGCGGTGCTTATTTTCGAGAGGACCTAATGACAGTTGCACATCAGCTCTTACCTAATTTATATGCCCACACATACACTAGCG
>LR736885.1:424639-514378 GCA_902654985.2 Oryctes borbonicus | reverse complement strand
ACTGTAATTACGACGTTGAAATAAGTACCTACCGATAATGCGCTTTGCAAAATCAGTAAATGAGCTTAAATGAAGGCCGTCACTGTCATCTAAGGAATTGAGATAGGCGAGGATTCTATGGAAGGAATTACTTTGACCACAGAGAGCTCAATGAAGCGGAATGCGAAAGGTACCCAAGCAACGGGAATTGAAAGTTGAAACTCGGAAATTAACTTTGTACAACTGCAGGGGATCTTTGCGGTTATATAACGAGCGGTATGCGAACATTAAGGATATTATAGGCGTCGTATCGACGAGACAGACTAGTGGGGCTTAATTTCTAAACGGCTAAGAGACTTTTATTGTGACAAAATTGATATTTGCCGACATAGATTGAGACAACCAAATCTTGATACTAAATTCTATGTTCGCCACAAATCGATATGACCTGGACTGCTTTACCATCGTGAAGTGTTTGAATATTTCAGTGCTGCAATATACAAGTACTTGATTACTTTATTCAATAAAGGAGGTGCGGGATAATTTTTTGCTTTTACTATTATTTCTTTTTTTGTAAGGATTATGGAATTTATTTATGTTCGAAGTTTATACTTACATCGTTACCAGTGGTTTTATCGGAAGCAAATTTAAAATTCACGTAATTAAAAATTGCGTTAAAAGCTTACGTCGGTAATTGCAGCTCAAACTTTCAAGATCAATTAAATTTAATTAATTTCATTTTCCAGAGGGATATAACTGTTTAATTCGAGATTGAACTTTTTAGCCGATGCGAGCAAATTTCAACCGGAACGGGGTGCTATAATAGTGGGGATAAATCGAGTAAACGTCGGCGCGCCGGAGTGCGACTTCCTACGTATGTATATGGGTTACGCGAATTGGAGAAAAACAAGCGTAGATTGTCGAGTTTATTTGTATTATTGTCGTATTACGAAATCCTATTCCCATAACAATTCAATTAAGCGATAAACTAGACAGCGCTATTACATCATACACCCTCTGACGTACGACATTGGCTGGATCGAACACGGTCGACACGCGAATTCTCGATTCGCTCGACCCCAAAGTCATCTAACATCGGATATTAAATTAGAATATGTCGATCGATAGTTTGTGATCTTTTAGCGGTAGTCGCCCAATACGGTGGTACCAGGAGACATTGCATCAAGGCATTACCGTGCATTTATAACCATTGTTCGCCGACTAATGTATGTATGTAGTCTGTATAAACGCAATACATAATTAGGCTTATATATAGCAAAAACGTTGATGTTATTCGATATAATACGAAAGCAGCAGAACATTATGAGTTGGTAGAACTTATATAGCGGACGAAAGTTTGCGATTTTGGCTGATTATTGTCTACGTAAATCTAAGTTATTGGGGCGCTATTACCTACTTTCTTATTGTTTTAGCTACGATGTTGGCTAAACCACTAAAGATGTAGCAATTTTTTCGCTGATCATAATTCCTTTTCCATTGAACAGCCTGTATATGTTTTAATTTTGCGATTGAAAATGAAAATTTGCGTAAAATATCTTTGTAGTATTACATCCCTAAAATGGAAAACCAAAAAAATACATAATGAAACTTAAGCCGTTCATTAAAAACAAGCAACTTACAATTAGAACGATTTACAGTTAACGAAGGATTAAAATAAAGAGTTGTACTGAGTCCTTCAGATTTTAATCGACTACAAGATTACAATATACCATTCTGCTGTAAGAATGCCTTCATAAAAATATGGAATTCGGCTTTTATACATGATTTAAATAGAATCAATCCTGTGGACAATGCGCTCGTAGAAGAAAGGAGTGCTCAAATTATAAGTAACTGTATTTAAATTTTTTTTCTTTTCATCCTTGTTATATAGTTATAAATGCTGTTATGTATTTATATAATTTTCTAAAAAGAACTCCTAAAAAGCCATTTTGGGTTCCAGATCCGTGGGCTTGAGCGTTTGCATTGGGTTGTATTTAAAAGGTACTGATTGGTGTTTCTTCGGAATTGCGTGGATGCTCCCTATATCAATATTCAGTTTCTGAACTGGTAGGATTAGCTTCAAAGTAAGCTAGAGCATTTACTATCACCTTTTCATTAATGATTACGCTTGTATTGGATCGCTTAACTTAAAAAATTTTCACGCGAACTTTTCGGAAGAGTCGTAGAAGGTATCCTATCCGGAAATATTTCTCCGTAACGCTGCAGGGCACCCTCGCAGTTCTTACTGCATCCAAAACATGTCACGCTTCTATTATATGGCGTTCTCAAAGAGGCAACGCTTGCTCGCTTTGATTCATATTTTAGATCTTTCACCTTAAAAGCTATCGTGTCTCTTTTCCCTGCCATTTTGGAACTTTAGCGTTATAAGAGTAATTTATTTGAAATGTCACTCTCTATCGATTTATGAAAAAGTACATAGGGCGTTCCATTAGAATGGAAAACACAATGTTTTTGATTGCATTGGGGGGGAGTAATTGCGTACTTTTCATGTTTCGACTATATCAATAGCTGCTCGAATAAGTAAGTTATTACAGGTTCAATTCGAACATGTAAATTTCATCGTATTTCGTATGTTTTTTATAGTAGCAGAAATATATTTTAGACAAAGTTCCATTTCCTATCGAGTTTGAAGTTGAACGTGAAGTAGAAAACACTCGGAGCAATATTGATGACGCCAGATAGGCAGAAACAAGTCAAACTGTTTTTGCTCGCACATCGCTTTTACTAGCGATTGCAGCAACACCATATTTGCAGCATCTTTGTTTATAGCTTGGGGGAGCGGGGCCCTTTTTTTATGTATGTATTTTTAGGAGTACTGAATATTTTTCTTAGTGTGCCTTGCGTGGTAATCGACTATGTGTGTTGGTTGCAAGATACAAATTTGTGTACAAAATCGGCTTCACTATCGTACAACAAAACATTTTTCCATCCATTCATTTACATATGTTCTCGTCACGTTGATAGCTCTCTCCGAAAGCTAAGCATGTACCTAGTCGGTTAAATAGACTTTGATCTGGATACAAAGCACCCTTGCTTAATTAATATCTACTTTATTAACCTGATATACATTTTGTAAATGGCGAAAGATGTGTTCACGTAACGGTTTATAACCCTCCAGGAACAACAAAGGACGTACGGATATTAAATTATGCCTTTGTGTTTCGCGCATCAGCTTGAAACCACCGCTCTGCTCATCGGAAAAAAAGCACCAGGTGTATTCTCATTGTGTACACTAGCGGAACGTTTGCTCATCAATAATATTATTCTGGACGCGCGCTATCAATAATTTTATTAGGACGTTCAATAGGAAGCATGTCAAGAGGATACAAAAGCCTAAAATATTTCCGATACCTCGTTTTTTAAATCCGAAGACACAATAATATTGTCCGCTTTACAGAAGAATGGAGAGCTTTGTGCAAAAAATCCGATAGCAAAAACAAACTTCCGAATACTTCGACTAGGATTAGTCAGGTACAGGTGGAAAATATCGACTTTATCGAAAATAAACGAAAGAGAGAGCGGCACGGCACAATCTTGAAAAATTAAAGTGCACCATTACGTAGAATGAATTTCTGCACAAAGAAACTTAATTTTCTGTGTCGTGAGCTCAATAAAAGGGAACCCGGGAGTTCATTATACGATTTAAATAACGAAAGCGAACTAACAAAAGGGTCACGCCATCGCGCTATTCCGACAACACAACCGATATTTTATAAATCGCCCCGGACTGGCGGAATACATTCTTTATACATTTTTGATGACCTACACAGCTTGTTCGATTCTATAGTGACGAAGTATATACAGCGTGAGCCAATATTCTCTCCCTAGTCCTTGCTCAAAGACGGCTTCGCATTCGGGATCTTAATATTCTTAACTACTTTTTCGCATTTTAACGTTCTTGTAAAAAAATTGTAACTGCTGATTATATATCAATTCAAGCTTTCCCATTTTCTTATGACACACCGTATGACGCTTAAAACTCACGCTATATTTACTAAAAACAAAGTTCGCGAGGTCCAAAAATACTCCCGAAACTTCAAAATACCCGTTTAGAGTGGCGAGTTCGTAAGAGGGTTTGTTTGTATTCAGGCATTCAAGTAAAAAGTTTATGCGTTCATTTACATCAAAGCATAAAAATTGTTTTAATATACTCCACGTTTAATTTATAACTTAGCCATTGAAAACTGGCCGAATAAGCTTCGGTATTGAATTTTAAAGTAGGTAAGAAGTATATCGGTGTGCCTGAACGAGCAAGAACAAAGGTTAAAAGCTCACGCACAACCGCTGCACGCCATACGTGGCGGAATAATGAGGAAAGATTATCTATCAGATAAGCCTAATCTCTTCTTATAAATTAAGACGTCATAATAGTGGCATTTTACCAATTGAGTAAGGTTGTTAAATATGCATAAGATGTGGCTAGTAACAATTTGCATTATGATGTATGCTCCGGGAATGTGGTCTCTCGTGTTAGCTGTTACTGAATTTATTTATTAGGTTAGGGCTTATATGTCGTACATAACCTTCTCCATAATTCATTTATAACAAACATATCTAGTACAAAATTACTATTAAATAGACCTTTATGTTGGTGTAATGTAATTTTTATGTATATAATAGCAAGATCATAACGTAATAATATCGCTAAAATGGCATTATGGCATGAAACATTATACTGTAGGAAACCGTTTACATATATATATATATATATATATATATATATATGTATATATACAGGGTCCGCCAGAAACACATGACGGTTTTTTACATAAAGAATACCCCAGGGGAAAGTGTAAAGATTTGTTTATTCGCAAAGATACATTGTAGTTGTTAGGGAAAATTAATGTGTATCACTATTTCTTGAAAATAACATTTGGTAAGTGTCTGCCATGCCGAATAACACACTCCCGTAGTCTGTCCGGAAAAGATAACATAACTCTCTGCAACATATCTTTTGGAATCTCCTGAATGGACTCACGAATGCGATCTTTTAACTCGTTGATAGTGGCTGGGCGTTGCTCATAAACCTTCTGTTTCAAATAACCCCACAAAAAATAATCTGGTGCTGTCGGATCGGGCGACCGAGCAAGACAATTGACGTCCCCAAACCGAGAAATGACTCTGCTCGGAAACATTTCTCTTACCACTCCCATGGAAGCACGTGCAGTGTAAGCCGTTGCTCCATCTTGTTGGAACCATGTCACGACGACCATTCACTTCATGATACAGGAATGTTTGCAACATGGTTGTGCAGCGCTCAGAATTTACTGTTACAGTACGGCCTGCATGTTAAAAAAAATACGGACCGATAATGCGCTCAGAAGAAACAACGCACTATACTGTCACTTTTTCGCTATGCATAGGACGCTCCATCAATTCATACGGGTTGTCTGGACCCCAGAAAGGACAGTTCTGTCTGTTTATATACTCGCACAAGTGAAAATGGGTCTCATCTGACGTCAGTAACCTGTTCACAATGTCCTCGTCACCTTGCAGAAGTTCCAGGAACTCGTTGCAAAATCGAAGACGCGTCATCGTGTCCCCATCAGTAAGGTGATGGATGATAAGACAAGTGCAATAGCGTGCCGCCGAGGTGAGCGTTGAGGACTACGCAAGATGGCGTCCCGTGCACGATTCACATTTTCCGGAGTACGTATCGAACGAGGACGTCCTGTAGGTTTGCTCTCCTTTACAGTTCCCTCTTGACGCCATTTCAATACACAGAGAAATAGAGTATTTCGACTAAGGGCATCACGTCGACCGAACTTGCGTCGAAAATTGCGTTGTGCAGCCCTGATAGACTCTGTCTTTATAAACTCTTCTACCACCGCAATGCGGTGTTGCACGGACCAGCGCTCCATCTCAACTAAACTGCACAGGACAGAGACCGTAACGACGTACAGTATTGTACTGGGGTGCGTGATGACCGTTCGAAGAATAACTATTGAAAAACCATCAGGTGTTTCTGGCTCACCCTGTATAAACCCTGAACTAATATCTTAAAACAAACAAAAACTAATAAGACTAAAAAGCTGAAGCTAAATGATGAGAATTTTAAAGACTCATGCTTAAATGTTATAAGAATAGAAAATTAGTGACGCTAATTCATACCCAATGCGACTCCCTCGCACTGGGTGCAATTCTTGGACTGCTACCAACTTGGGCGCGCCATTTTGTAGTGGCAGTCCAAGAACTGTTCGAGGGATGGCTTGGGGAATAGTGTCCGGTTTATGTGGCTGGTTTTTCTACGACAGGCATGTGTTTCTTGACACTTGAGCTCGTCGGTTTGAAATGTTAGCAGAAACATGTCCGTGGGTAGTGTGTTTTTTCTCTCCTTGCATTGCATTTACCGTAAATGATTGCATCAATACCATGAGGAAGCTATTTTAACATTATTTTTAACCTGGAGTTCACATTTTCGATTAAGTTATATATTTCTAGCTGATTCTCAAGTCATACCGTTTAAAAATAAATTAGATTTCCTCCTTAACATACTTTCAAGAGTAAAAGGGCTACATTCGGAAAGGAGAACCAATCTAGTTTGAGTAATCTTACATACATTTGCTTATAGTAGCGTTCTTGCACAGGATACGTAAAGCGCACAAAGCAGAAGAAGCAGCAAAGCAGTAAACATGTGGCTAGAATAAAGCGGGTTGACGTTACAGCAATCGACAAAAATTGAAAAATTGAAAATGATTTTTTCCGGGACAATCTAACAACTTCTAAAATCTTAACTTGCTAATTCTGATTTTATGTTCATTCATGTGCAGAATGCTTCTTGCAAGTACTAAATTAATCTAATTGTAGAATTACCCATATTAGATATCAAGAAGGGACTCCATTGTCCCATATTTCATTAAGCATTTATTAGACTGACTGTATTAAGTGAGTAAACAATGGACGTACATGAAATTTACATGAAGACGTCTCCTAGAATGACAAAACTTTACGGTATAACGTAGGACGTGAATGGCGACTTACTCTACTACTACTACCCGAGGCTTTAATTATTAGCGGCAGTTTCGACCGCCGCTAATGCATCCTGATTGAAGTTAACGCTGGAAGCTAATGCTCTTGTAAATGGTCGCAAATAGACGAGGCAAAGTGAATTTTAGATGTGTGCCGAATGTGTCATTCATTATTTATCTAGATAAACTATGTGATTTTGCGGTATACAATGCCGAGTCAACATATTTTAAGAAAATTACAATTTTACACCTATGATAAGATCGTAATATGATACGACGGCCTTCGCAACAAGGCTAAAAAGTTAAAACAGATCGCACATGCACCGATAAAAGGCAACTGGTTAGATTTTCATTGTAGACTTCTGTACTGGAATATTCAGCTGTCAGAAAAATCGATTTTCAACTATGTGAATTCACATTAAATTACACTTCCGTAAACCTCTACTAATACAATCACTACGTTCCGATCATACTGTATATTAATACATTAACCTTTCTTGGCATGTATGGTATCCGTCAAGGCAATAAGATGCGGTAAGGCCCTAAGGACGCGCTAGCATCGATATTTTTAGATGGATATGCTTCGCATATACGCGACCTAAGAATGTCATGAACGAAAAAACGAACGGATTCGAATAAAAAAAAATCGGGAGAATACGAAATCAAACAAGTGCGTCAGCGTAAAGTTTATTCAGAATTCCCTTCGCTCAGCAGGTTTTCGCAATTCATGATACCTTTCTTTTTTCGCGTCTCTTCTTTGCCGTGAATGCAGCGGGGGATCTTCTTTTTTTTTTGAAGAATGTCGTACTGTAACTAAACGCACCTACGTTTGTACGTATATAAATGTTTTATTATTTCAATGTTCGCGTGTTCATTCGCTGTTGTTCGCAAGTTTTTATATCTCGAGTATCAAGTAACAGTATTTTTCTACATATTTTGCGGAAACAATAAAAGTAGCCATAGTTAACCTCCAGTTTACAGAAACAACTTTTAATCTCGAATTTAGTTAATCTTCAGTTAAAATGTAAATAGATTAATTACTGTTTACATATGTTTTGTCATATATCCTCTGAAATACGAAATCAGACCAAAGTAAAAGCAAGTTTTATGCATTATTCATTTTATTTACTACTACAATGATTCATATATTTAAAAATTAACAAACTAGAACAATAACACAACAAATGTTATAATATATGACAGTTTATTTCTTGCAATTAGGATTGGGAATATACAAAACTATAAAATCTATAACTAGCAAGACACAAAGTCATAAAATATTGAGTGAAAACATAAAAAATAAAAAAGTTACTAAAGAATGATTTCAATTTCGGAGGAGAACAGCAGGGTTAAATAAATTCAAGCAATTTCCTTTTTACATTAATATTGAGATATCAAACTGACATCACTAAAATAATTAATTTAATTGCCGTCTTCTTTCAAATCACCCCCACAATATGTTTACAGCTGCGAGGTGTTCCAGAGTTGTACCGCCTGTTGAACGCTAGTGTGTGTTACTTATTAATCAAAAGGGATCTTTATAACAGTGTCACGACACAAATCTCTCTATTACCAACTTCCAGTATTAAACATTGCTGTACATATGGTACATGATTAGTTGAACAAAGTTTCACTGTTTCGTAATTCCTTTGACTAAACCTTTTAACGCGTATCCTAGATGCCAAGCAACGCAAAGTTGGTATCAATTATAATTATATAGTTACGCAGTCGCAAAGAAAATGTTCATATTGCATGTACACTACCGTTCATATATTTGGGGACGATTAAAAAATACAGTTTTTTTTAACTCGGATAAAAACAAAAAGTCATTTGTAATTTAATTTACTTCTGTACATTGAGTATACTATACAAAAGTAAAAATATTCCAAAAGGAAATGTTGTACTAATTATAATTAGGTCTATACGGATTTTTCGTCTATATGTCCACCCTTTGACTTAATTACTGCGGTACATATTCGTGGAATTCTTAGAATTAAAAATTTCAAAAATGTTGCTGGGATCTCGGTTCATGCTTGCTGGAGCTTTCTCCATAAATCTTGTGAACTAGTCACTCCTTTTTGGCGAATCCTTCTGTCCAGTTCATCCCATATTAATTCGATAGGCGACAGCTCAGGAGACTGAGGCGGCCAAATTATTCTTTTTAAACGATCTTCTTCTTCCAAAGATGCTAGATAGTTTCTGCATATACGAGAAGAATGCTTAGGGTCGTTATCCTCTTGAAACGTAAAGTTTCGACCTCGTAGTCGTTCCCCACTTGGTACAGCATTCTCTTGTAATATTGTGATAGCCCTCTTTACGAAGTATTCCCTGTATTCTTACTAAATCACCTACAGCTGTTCCCGTAAAACAGCCCCAAACCATTACGTTACCTCCACCGTGCTTCACTGTAGGTAAAAAACATTGTTCACTAACTCTTTCACCAACCTGTCGCCTAACAAACGTCCTCCGTTTGGAGCCAAACGTTTCAAATTTGGACTCATCTGTCCACAGCACGTTGCACCACTGAATGTCCAGTGTCTGTGTTCTTGTACCCACTGCAATCTTTTTCGTTTATTTTGAACTTTCAAAAGCGGTTTTCTGGCAGCCACTCGTCCCTTTAAGCCTGCCGCAATTAATCTTCGTTTCACGGTCAAATGCGAAACAGGATTTCTTCATGAAACATTGACTTGCTGCGTTATTTCCGGAGCCGTTAGAAATCTGTTTCCTTTTGAAACAAGAACCATGAACTGATCTTCAGCAGCTGTTGTCTTCTTTTTACGTCTAGAACGTTTCTTATCAGCCAAAGAATCCGTTTCCGCCACCCGTTTTAATGTTGTAAATACACCATTTTTCGATATTTTTAATTTTTTCGCAATAACTGCCATTGAGTATCCTTCATTACGTAAAGTAATAATAGCAGAACGCGTTTCGATGGAAATTTCTTTTCGTTTTGCCATTTCAGCATCACCCGTTTATTACGATGGTTAAATTTAAACTAAACTACTATCAAGATCGATTTTATTTTAAATACAAGACGATATCTGCTTTGTTTGTTGTACTAAGTGTTCTATGAATCTCACATTATTCCTTTGTGGAAATATTCGACAATATTTTCAAGTTTACGTTTATAACCCCATAAAAGGGATTAAGAGGAATTTTGACTGAGGCTGGGGTTGTAAATTACGTTCATGCATATAGAAATGTATACTCTTTCGTATAAACCACAATCAATTGTCAATATTTCAATTTTGCTTATTTTTCGGAGTTTTTCTTAGTCGTCCCCAAATATATGAACGGTAGTGTACGTTCGTATAAGTTGCTACGAGTCGTGAAGAATTCCTCTTTATGTTTTCGCGTTGCCGAGCGCATTGCGAGGTTGACGTATTATTTGCCGATGTTCGCGAAGCCGGTCTTAAGTTCCTCCGCAGTAATTATTATGTATGTTCATATGTATATTCAACATCTTCGCATCTGCATATTCAAAAGCTTCATTTATCTTGCAAACTTACAAACACTTTATATTAGACAAGGCAGTTTCCACCGTTAACTTTCAAAAGAGCAACGTATCTAAATGCATTATTATACAGTGATAGTTATAATTAGTTTGTCAGGCGCATTCGTGCCGGAGATACAACGTATTGATAACTAAATATAAATTAAGTTTTCTTCGAAGCATTGTCTAGTATGTACGACAGTGCCGTTCGTTCTTTTGTAATTTACTCATTGAAGCGCGAAGTCTACAGCAGGATGTTGCCTGTGTAACATTTGAATCAATTGCAGAAAACCAGTTATCTGCTGTAATATTTCTATTGTATCCATAAATAGGTTTGACCGATCGTAATTCTGCCTGCTTTTGTTTTAGCTGTCCTTGAGATAATCCAAATTCATCAGAACTCTTTCCACAATAAATGTATGCGTTGAAGAAGTAACTGGTTCTAGCATCCACAAGACACGTTATTATTATGCCATATTTATATGGCTTTTGCGGCATATATGATTTTGTCCGAAAGCAGACAGGCTTCTCAACTGTTGTTGTCGAGTCTCCAGTGCCATAATTGATTTTATTCAATAGATTCAACAAAAATTGCAGACGTTATGGTTTTTCCTACGTTTCATTCTAGTTTGTGGATTGTCAAATCGTAAAGCTGAAATGAGTGCTGCAAGACGGTTTTTGCTCATAAAGGTTTCTCCGCTCGTCGCTTTAGGCATACGTTAAATTAGTAAACTTAAGAAGGCCTTTAGTTTCATTACATCGATTTGTTCTGCCACCGCTTGCAAACGCATTTGTGATGATGATCGGTAATAAAATATCTTCTGTAAATAATAACTCCCATTTTATCATCAACCTCTCCAGCTTTAGTACCCATAGCATTATTCTACCTAGTACGTAAAGCTTCTACCAGATTTAATTTCAATCAACCATAATCAAATTTAACGAACAGAACATTTCTGTAATATCCCCTCTAGTTAGCTAAAAAGGAGCTACCGAAGAGCATGTTACAATCAGGATATGATACGTTACAAATTCTCAACGCCATCATTTCCACATACATATAAATAATATATAATATAATAAACGAAAAATAAATAACTATACAGCCGACGTATCGTCGTCGAAATCATTATCAATTTGCTAGAGCGGGCGTCTTGTATGTTCCGCCGACATGAGCGGGATACATCCAACGATATAAAGGTAACCTCCCTTACATCCCCATATGCGAATATGTATATACTTATCCCATATATATCTTGTCGCATGCATATATTCATATGAACGTATGTATATGATGGGGAGAGATCCAAAGAAAAAGACGTTGAAGGTGCACGTCGTCGACTTAGAAACCGTATCCATCCAACGACACTCTTATATCCGAGTATTCAATTTTTATATTTGTATATAGTTACATACCTTCGAAAAGGGTGCATCGGCTGGTACAAATGGAAAAGGAAGACCAATCGAAAAAGTAGAATGTACACTAGACGTTAAGGTTAGCGTTCTAATGTACTTCTCCATCGAGGGAAAAGGAGGAAAAGTGTCAATGAACTGAGTTTAAGGGCTGGGCATTGTTTCGGCGATTTGATACCAATGCAATCTGTTAAAAAATTCACCAAATACCTGCCCATGCTTGATTGGCCCATTTACCATCAATATATCTTAATCTAATGAGGAATTTAAAGCTGTGTTAACTTAGAGGGCAAAACAGATTACTTTCGAATGAAATACATCTAAAATAACAATATACGTCAATATTTCTACTATTTTTTTTTTGCATGCGGGAGCTCGCGCACTCTACATACACTGCCGTTCAGTGAAGTTCGGTCATACAATAAAAATCTATTATATCACACTGTATACAATTATTAATACATAAAATTAGAAAAATATTAAGCATACACTCTTTTCTAAGGGATTAAAGCCATAAATTATTATGTAAAGTAGAAATATTGCGACGACCACAATAAAGTCCCTTTTCTCGGAAGTACCGATCTTTTGAAACGGGTCGTTTGGGGATTATTAACGAACAATACATTTAGGAAATATACCGCAGTATCATTCTTGTTTATTTATCACGGGCGTAAAGATATAAATTTGCTTCATTTTGCTGTTAAACGTGTGTTGGTGTGCATGTGTCGTTTTTGCGCGAAAGTTTTAAGAAAATTTACTTCAAAATGGCACGTGGCAAGCCTACCAGTGTAGAAAAACGTTCACGCATTATTACGCTGTTTGAAGAAGGGTATTCGGGGCGACAAATTGCTGAAAAAATAAATATGAGAAGTTCAACAGTAAATGACATCAAAAAGCGATATCGGACAACTGGAACTATAGAAAATCGTGTTCGTCCCGGAGCATCTAGGAAAACAACAAAAGCTGAAGATTTGAGAATTGTATTATTAAGCAAACGCAATAGAAAATTAACAGCGCCACAAATAGCAGCCGAAGTCAATCGCGGCCGTGAAGAACAAGTTTCGGCGAGTACGGTAAAACGTCGACTTTAACAAGCGGACCTTCATGGACGCATTGTCATTCGAAAACCCTGATTACGTCGGGGCAACAGAGCAAAACGACTACAGTGGGCCGTTCTCATCTAGATTGGTCGTTAGATGATTGGAAACACGTGCTTTGGAGTGACGAGTCAAAGTTTGAGGTTTTTGGGCAAAATCGACGAGTTTATGTCCGAAGATCTAAAACCGAAAAGTGATCCCGAACTGCATTGTGCCTACAGTGAAGCAACGGCGTAGTTCTGTGTTAGTGTGGGGATATTTCTCCTTTGCTGGGACGGGAGATTTATGCAGAGTGCATGGTGAAATGAGGAAGGAAAATTATTTTGCAATACTCCAGTATCATGCAGTGCCATCAGGCTTGCGTATAATAGGCCGTAACTTTACATTCATGCATGACAACGATCCAAAACACACTGCGTTAGTGTGCAAGAACTATCTAAAGGAGCAAGAAGAACAGCACACCCTGAAAGTAATGACGTGGCCCCCACAAAGCCCAGATTTGAACCCTATAGAGTTGTTGTGGGATGAACTGGACAGGAGGACCCGAAAAATATGCCCAACTTCACAAGAACATTTACAGAATATTCTGGAACATGAATGGATTAATATTCCATGATCCGTTTTAACAAAACTTATCGAAAGAATGCCTAGAATAGTTCGAGCGGTGATTAACAGCAAAGGAGGTTTTTTCGATGAAAAAAAAATATAATGTTCAGTATGTTATATTAGGCCAGAATAACTTTTTATTTATTTATTTTTGTCTTTTTTACCTGCACATACAATAAAATTTCATTTTGTTTTTAGTTTCGTTTGTTTCTGTAACCTTTTCATGTTTTTTACTAACCGACCGAACTTGTCTGAACGGCAGTGTACATATAGTTTATAGGATTAAGTAAACGTATTGCAATTCTTATTAAAAATTGTTTTTATTGCTGGCTCTCCGTAGAGTGGAAAATCTTTATGTCGTTTTAATGCATTCCGTACTTTATTTATTTAAGCTCATTTTGATAAAAGTAACGGCAAATTATTTGTCTCGCAGAATTTCTTACAGTTTCATCAAAAGTAGCTGCCAAAGATTACAGCCTATGAAAAATTATTTTTTCCACAAAATGTTTAGTCACATCTTATATTATGCTAAAACCATTTGACAATTGTTTCAATTTATTAAATGATTATGCTTTAAGAGTCATTATTATTTTAAGAAAATGAAACAAAACCAAAAAAAAAAGAAAACTATTCTGAAGAAGGCAAGCAATTTGTGACCTTGAACTTTTAGGAATACAAAAAAAGCCGTTCAAGTATTGAATTTAAAGTAATTTAAAAGAATGCATAATTTAATAGAACATACCTGTATCTTGTACATACAATAAAATTGCATTTTGTTTTTAGTTTCGTTTGTTTCTGTAACCTTTTCCTATTTTTTACCAACCGACCGAACTTCTCTGAACGGCAGTGTACATCCAGATAAGGCGACATAAAATAGAAAATTACTATTAATAACAACATAACTTTACCTCTCCCTAAAACAACAAATTGTAACAAATTAAATTAAAGGGTTTTCTTGAGTGTGTGTACGCGTAGTTGTTCCAATCCTGTATGTATATTTCCTTTAATTGTCTTCCTTTCAGGACAACATAGACTTCAAATCAATCACATTCACCATTCAAGATTAATTAATGTCGTAGCGTACGCTAAAAATAGAATTAAAGCAAAAGTAGGTATCGGCGGAGTTATATTCAATTAGATAGCCTCAATTTTTCATCCGATGGCTTAACATTAATTTCAAGAAGTTTCTAATTCAGTTGGACGCGTATACTCGCAAACTTCGTGGCAGTTTTTACACGAAACACGGATAAATACTTCGGCTGTGAGTAACTATGAAAATATGCCGTTGTATTCGAGGGATCTAATGCACGCAAATAAAAAGTATTTACAATCGGATTTTCCTTGGTTTCTCCGACGTAATTAAATTTAATTAACGAAATAAAATTTACCAATTACTCTTGTTAAATAGTCTTCTTAAATATCTAAACAAGCTTTAGGTATCTAAGAAATTGTACCAAGGTACTGTTTTCGTCTCTAAAGTTTTATCGAAATCTCAATTTTCGGGTTGCCCGTCTTCCCTTGTCAGTGTGGTTTTATGGCAATTGCGCCGAAGTAAATGTTTACATAGTCTCCGAGAGAATAAAGATAAGATTAATATCAGTTGTTTCTTTCCATTCCGTTATTGTTGAAACGGCATATACTGTTCAATATCCACAGCAAACATTAGATCGTTCATATTTCCTAGTAGAAATACGAAAAAATGGAGTCGGAGATCGGATAGTGGTAACATGGCGAAGGTAGTAAAGGTATTTATTACGTTCTCTAGGGTAAACAGGGAAGTACTTGTTCGATATAATTTTCGTATTTGTCTTTAAAAAGCCGGATGGAATCGTTCCGTTTCCAATTTCGACCGTCGTATTTCATGCACTCAAATTGCGTACCCTGGAGAGCGACGAGGTTCGGGCGTTTCAATCAGGCCGCAATCTGTGGTTAATGTTATTTGTTTTACGGCTGATTGATTCGGGGTCGCACTTAAACATGAAATAAATATCGTTTCGCTGAATACAATCGCAGGAGCTAGTTCGTTGAATTCGATGATGAGCTGCGGTCCCGGTACCAGCACCGGGGGAAGACATTTAGATGATTAATATGTCCGAGTGGATTTACTATAACGAATTGGAACGTTTATACGTTCCAATTATTAGCACATCCCTTATGGGATGTGCTAATAATTGTCTCACTTTACGCGGAAGATCTGTCATTTTCCAGAATATATATACGACAATAATTACTTCAAAAGGGTCCTTCGAAATTATTTACTTCCCTCTGATTTTCAGTTTATTATATGTACTGATATTTTTTTTTTATTGTAATTATTTTTTGATAGTGTTGCCTTTATCAAGAGTGAAAAAGAACTCCGAGAAATTTTAGTAGTTTTAATAAAGAAAATAACAACAATTGGGCCTTTACAACTTTTTGTCCTTCTAATATATGGAGTCAGTTGACGGTGATAGTTTTCAGTAGTACTCAGTTGCTTCTGAAACAAACAAAAAAAAATCAAGGGAAATATCTTTATAAAGGTTCATTTTATTGAATTATAAGTCGTAATTAATAGATCCACAAGTCTTCCGAGTATTAGAAGTTAAATTATGTAAAAATATAATCGCATCTAAATATACACTACCGTTCATATATTTGGGGACGACTGAGAAAAACTCCGAAAAATAAGCAAAATTGAAATATTAACAATTGATTGTGTTTTATATGAAAGAGTATACATTTCTATATGTACGAACATAATTTACAACAGTATTCTCTTCTATCCCATCAAATTTGTAACGCATTTATATTCTACCGCAGCCTCAGGCAAAATTCCTCTTAATCCCTTTTATGGGGTTATAAACGTAAACTTGGAAATATTGTCGAATATTTCCACAAAGGAATAATGTGAGATTCATAGAACACTCAGTACAACAAACAACGCAGATATCGTCTTGTATTTAAAATAAAATCAATCTTGATAGTAGTTTAGTTTAAATTTAACTATCGTAATAAACGGGGGGTGCTGAAATGGCAAAACGAAAAAACATTTCCATCGAAACGCGTTCTGCTATTATTACTTCACGTAATGAAGGATAGTCAATGGCAGTTATTGCGAAAAAAATAAAAATATCGAAAAATAGGAGTTCACAACATTAAAACGGGTGGCGGAAACGGGTTCTTTGGCTGATAAGAAACGTTCTGGACGTAAAAATAAGACAACAGCTGCTGAGGATCAGTTCATGGTTCTTGTTTCAAAAAGAAACAGATTCCTAACGGCTCCGGAAATAACTCAGCAAGTCAATGTTTCACGAAGAAATCCTATTTCGCATTCGACCGTGAAACGAAGATTAATTGCGGCAGGCTTAAAAGGACGAGTAGCTACCAGAAAACCGCTTTTGAAAGTTCAAAATAAACGAAAAAGATTGCAGTGGGTACAAGAACACAGACACCGGACATTCGAACAGTGGTGCAACGTGCTGTGGACAGACGAGTCCAAATTTGAAACATTTTGCTCCAAACGGAGGCCGTTTGTTAGGCGACAGGTTGGTGAAAGAGTTAGTGAACAGTGTATTTTACCTACAGTGAAGCACGGTGGAGATAACGTAATGGTTTGGGGCTGTTTTGCGGGAACAGCTGTAGGTGATTTAGTAAGAATACAGTGAATACTTCGTAAAGAGGGCTATCTCAAAATATTACAAGAGAATGCTGTACCAAGTGGGGAACGATTACGAGGTCGAAACTTTACATTTCAAGAGGATAACGACCCTAAGCATTCTTCTCGTATATGCAGAAACTATCTAGCATCTCTGGAAGAAGAAGATCGTTTAAAAAGAATGATTTGGCCATCTCAGTCTCCTGACCTGTCGCCTATCGAATTAATATGGGATAAACTGGACAGAAGGATTCGCCAAAAAGGAGTGACTAGTTCACAAGATTTATGGAGAAAGCTCCAGCAAGCATGGACCGAGATCCCAGCAACATTTTTGAAATGTTTAATTCTAAGAATGCCACGAATATGTACCGCAGTAATTAAGTCAAAGGGTGGACATATCGACGAAAAATCCGTATAGACCTAATTATAATTAGTACAACATTTCTTTTTGGAATATTTTTAGTTTTGTATAGTATACTCAATGTACAGAAGTAAATTAAATTACAAATAACTTTTTGTTTTTATTCGAATTCAAAAGAAACTGTATTTGTTAATCGTCCCCAAATATCTTAACGGTAGTGTATGTCCAAACGCATGTATTGTACAACGTAGCCGGTGTAGTCGGCGAGAACAAATTACCTGTTGCCTACTGTCGTCTGTTGTCTAGAAAATCTTTGGGAATTCCAAACTGGCACGAGAGATAAATCCGTCGAGTTACACTTACCTATCTTACCGAAATATACGTATGTTGCGGTCTAAACACTAACCATATACCGTTCTGAAAGGCGTTGAGGGAAAGCCTTGTTCGGCGAACAACACATTAATTATGCTTACTGGAAGTAACTGCTGCGGAGTTAATATGATGCATTACCTGAAACGTGTATACCATAAATTGGTTCGTTTAATAACGTTGCTGCGGTAATAAACTTGACTTAAACCTTAAACTATAACATATATATTTCAGAGACTAATAATAACGTAGCAGGTAGTTAGATAGATGAGTATGTAACGCCTCCAGTTACTGGGTGTGCATAAAGCTGTAACTATAATAATAATTGACAAACGCCGCGATAAAATATTAAGCTATGAAATTACGCTTTGATTTAATGTCTTACCCTGTATGGTCGTATTGCAATTTTAAAATTATGGGGAAAGCAATTTACTGTATATTCGTAACATAATAATTTCTACGTATTTTGTGATATTGTTATGATGGTGGTATTATTATTTACTTGGGGTTTAACATCATTCTGGTGGTAGCCATCGTTGTCGATATATTACTGAAGCCATCCTCGAACATAAAATCATCTGTTTGATTTTTGGACAGAGTTGTATCAATTCCTTTGAGGACGATAAGTGTAATATTTCTTTGAATCAAAAAAAAATCGCATGGACTTGTCTATACATATACAGAGTGTTTGTTATTTTAAATAGAGCATCGTAAATTCTTGAATTCCTAGTTTAATGTTAAGGTTCACTCGATAAAATAACTGTGAACTCTAAGGTACTGCCTTGTACGTATTTATTGCTCTAGTTGATTGTTGTACGAGTGCAATAAAAACGGATAACTGGAGAAATGTTGGAGAATTAAGAAGATAAACATGTATGTATACTTCAGCGCGTGGGTAGTACAGCAATGGATGCACGCCTACAATATTTGCCAAACAAGAGAAATTAAGTTAATAGAACGTAAATTACTAAAGAGAGATATGCGTTTATAGTAGTCTGTTTACGTACTGAAATTGATCAAAATGGAATACAATTTCCAAGAAAAATAAAATTATAAATGGAATAAATAAATATAGAATTTCCGTGATTTTGCTTGGGAAATGTATTAGCCACAATTTTTAATTCTGTTAGACAATATTGAAGAAAAAACTGAAGATGATGAGGATTTGCATCACATCAGCAAATTTTGAAATTGCGTGAATACCTCAAAACAATGTTTGGACATGCTGAAACGAAATACAAGCGAGTTTCTGAGGCATATGTGATTGTGGATATACGCCGGAAATCAACGGTTTCTCCTGGCGAACGTGCACCAAAGAAGGAGAGGATGATATCATCAACCGGAACAGTTATGGCAACGATTTTATGGAAATCGCAGGATAATCTTAATTGGTTATTCGCAGAAGGGATAATACCATGCTTATTGGACTGATCCAACCCTGAACTAAAGAGAGAATTAAAAACTCCACCTAGCGAAGAAAAAAATTCTCTACCATCATAATAACTTCGCATCGGCAATTGCGACAGCAAAACTAGTCCAGTTACGGTACAAATTGGTGCCTCATCCACCATAATCGCCAGATTTGGTCCCCTGTTACTTTTTTCTTGTTCCAAACTGTTTTGGCAGAAAGCGATTCACCTCAAATGAGAGGCCAAAATTTTCGGCCTATTTTGCAGGGTTCGACAAATTCTAAATTTATCACTAATTTTTTCGTAAACATCTAGCTAACTGTAACATACACATTTATTTATGTATATTCATCTGGCATAGTCATAAATATATAATACATTACATGCATATTGCTTAATTTTATTTTTAGGAAAAAAACATGTTGCAAACACCACGTCAATTCCGACTGTAAATTCGCTTCACAGGAACACGTATCAAAGGTACAAGAAGACTTTTCGCAAAGTAAATATTTGACGTATGCTCACGGAATGTTTTCGTAGGACACAATGCTTATATAAACAGATAAGGTTCGAAACTGTTATTTCCTCTGTTTCCCTATTTCATCAATTGTCCTTTCGAGCAGAAATATAAAATTGGTTTTTGCGACTGCTTTTCATCATGCAAATTATAATTGAGTGCCTCTATATTATTTGCCCTTTCAACGGGAAAAAAAGGGGAAAAAGGGGGACGGGGGTTACAAAATATTCAATAATTTAAAATAAAAAAGAAGCAGAGCTCCTTCATTTGGATACCTACCTTTCAGTAGCAATCATAGCAACTCGCAGAACGTGAGCGTTCGTAGCCTTTTAAAGTAATTCGCCCCGTGCAGATTCTGTGCAAATATCAATCTTCAATGCAACTTCCGACGTAATTATGTGGTAGTGTCGCATAATATTTAGTCTGGTTTTTTGCGTTACTTGAAAATTAAAAAATACACTTGAATTTTAATATGATGCAGGTGAACTGGAGAAAATTGTGGCCAACGTAATAGAGCTAACGGAAACCAGCCACGCATATCTCGATTGAAACTGAGGAAAATAGCAACAAAGTTATTGAAAAAATAATCAGAGTTTAGTCAAGGCGGAAATTATGATTGCATGTTGTAATTTTAATATTTTCGTTTATGCTAATGACTTCAACTGTAACTAATAGCTAGCTCGCTGATGTAAGAAAAAACATCGCTAAGAAAATTTAAATCGCTACTTCAACAAGTAAGGTGTTTCTTGAATGGCGGATGTCATTCAAGAAACAACGTTAAAATATCAAATTATCTCTTAATTTTCCTATATCTCTCCAACTAACAGCTTCATATATAGATTTCGATACGCTTGATTTACCCCGATTTTCTATCTCTTACGGTAAGGAGCTTTAAGTTGGGCAAAAGTCCAATAACGGGTTGTGAAGCTTTAATAACCGTCCTTATATTTTGTGTTTATTTATTTATTTGTTTTATATTCAGGAAATCTTTCGTAACATTTTGTGGGTAAACATAGGATTAAAAAAAAAAACAAAATTTATTTATTTCACACTTTATTTTATTTTAATAAATCATAACTAATAGTCGATAATAACATGATCAATTATAAACAATTCCGAAAATATAAGGTATAGAATTATCATTATGTATTATTTATTATTCATCGATAGCAAGTTATGATTGTTCATTTAAATACGTAGATATGTATTTTATTTACATATGTGCAAAAGAAGCTTGATTTTAGTACCACACAAAGCATTTGAGACCCCCTTAAGAAGATACGCATTTTTTTATAATTTTTTTATTACATTTTTTTTATTATTAAAATTACATATATTTATAATTAATATAATAGTACCTATAAAGTATTTACAGGTGTTTCAACATGCGGGATATGTACAATTTTCTTTTATATTAGGCTCTCGGAATATTTGGAAAAATTTTTCGCTGTCTTATCCTTACTTGCATTAACCAATGTGATCCATACGTTTTCAAGGTTTATGAGTACGTTAGGTTATTGATTAGAAAATGCAAGACAAGGATGGGTTTGATAATTTAATGCAGAGTTTCTATATGTTAAGGTCATGAAATTCGAGTATTTGATACAAAAAAATCATACGTAATTTACAATTGAGATAATAACGTGGGCTTCCACGGGCAGAGTCAGTTATAGCTAAACGAGTTCCTGGTTCGGATCGTGTCATGGTTAATCGAAAACTTGGCGTTTCCCTCTAAATTATTCTTCAGGAGAGGGAAAGTTGGTAAGCCACAATTAACGCGGTAACTCAACGTGTAAACCGTGTAATATATCTGTCAAAAGAATTTCGGAAGTTAGAATGACAGGGAAAAGAAGAGATGATCACTAAAGGAGTCACCGCGTGCGACGGAAAATGAGCACTCTGTATACATGAGTACAATTTTATGTTTTACAACACTTTCCGTGCAATGAAATGTTTTTCTCTAAATTGCTCGGGAATCTCCCAAAATTTCCTTTAAAATTCAATTAAAAAATACATTTCTTATCATCGTATTCCCGCAAACTTACCGAATACAAGTTGCCGCCTACAAACCGCCTCACTGGCGTGGTTTGATGGAAATATCTGCAATAAATTATCCAGCATTTCGTAATAATATTATAACGGAGCAAGATTGTTTATGAAGCATATAAACCGTTTAAGGCAAACGCAACAAGAAGGAAACTTAATAAAACGTCGACGTGTATTTAAAATAAAAAGGACGACCCTAAATTCGCCGCCGTATGATTTTTTTCCCGTCAGGCCGGAGTTTTATATTCGTTACGCGAATAAACACTGAAAAATTACGATGATTAAATTTACGGAGTTTTTTTTTTGTGTGTTATGAAATTAGAAAGGGCCTACCTTAATTAATAATTATGAAACTTTTCTATATATAGCGCTAATTTAAACTTGACGGTAAAAAATATGAATTATTGGAGTATTTTTCTTTCGTAATATGAAAAGGGGCCTTTCTTTTTGTAATTCATAAGACGTTCTTAAAGGAATAACATAGTCGTTGGGATTGTCTTTTACAAATTGCGGTGAAAACAACGATTACATATTGCTTTAGCAAAGCAGAATACACGGTCATTCGCTGGTCTATTGAACGTATTTCTGAAAGCAACGAGAATATTTTTTATTAATTTTTGTATGCGATATTATTAGATTGCGATTAGAGTAAATTCTATTAAGTAAAAGTGATGGTTACCAAGAGTGTAATTATAGCTAAAGATGAAAGAATCGTCAGGAAGATTATGGAAGTATTTAGAAGAGCAAAAGGAACTTGATAATTATTGAGATAAAGCGAATCACGATCACCGACAAAACAACAAAAGAACATAATAGATTACAGAGACACCGTACGAGGAAATTCAAACGATAAATACATTAAAATGGAAACGACAATCAAGTACGAGTTACCGGAATTTCACGCATTATTTTCGCTTGAGATTACTATCAAATCACTTATATAAGATGTCTTGAGGCAAAAATTCGTTTCAAAAATACGTCTAACAGATCCTGAATGACCCTCTACATTGATACTATTCATAAAATATATTTGCATAGATTCAATACACAATTAGCACATACATATATATTATATATATGCACAAATCAACAATACTTTCTTATTAATTATTATTTTAAAAATACATTCATTGCGTAGTCATATAATATAGTAATATTTTTTCCATTTAAGCCATGTTTTAAAAATCTATTGGTAAGCAGTCTCTGGATCTATAGACACTTAAATGGTGGTGGGGTTTCGTACAACATTTAAATTCATTCTGAAATATCTACAGAAATATCTTAATTTGCTTTTTTTTCCTTTTTTTCTCTCTGAGAGAGTACAATTAACGTTTACATAAATTCGTATCTTTCTCGGAAACAAGATAAACTATATTGAAATCGAATTTTAAAGCGTAAATTTCGGCTATAATTTACAATAATACGTTTTCTTTTAACATTCTTCTATGTTTATTCATACGCTAATTAATTAAAGTTACACTTATAGGCCTTGATGAACAATCACTCGAATTTTTGTGACGTTATATTATACAAGAAATGAGGAATTATACATGAACTATGTTAAATGTAGTCGTTTTACAAGTACCTAATTAATATGCATTTAAGTACATCTACGCAATTTGTAAATTACTTTTTTTATCGTTAAATTTTGTTTAACCTGCAGGGCTGTATATTTAATTTTGAATCATTATTTTATCTCGTTTGGTTGTGGCGAAACTCTGAAATTTAAACAATGTTGTTAGGGGTATTCAAAATATTTGTGATTTTCTTGAAATATTTGGAATTTTCCATTTATTATAATAACACATTCTTTGAATGTATACTTTCTGGAAGTCGTGTTAATTAAATTAAATTGTCGGTTACGATTTAATCATAATGAGTTGAAAGTATATCAACATCAATTAAATTTAGGAAAACTATCTTCCTTTTAGTATTAGCACCAAAAACTAGTTTTTCCTTGACGTAGATGATTTTTATTATAGAAATTGCCAACTGATATTGTCCGCGAATTTTAAAACATGTCTCCACAAACGCTTGCAGGTTTTCATAAAACGTATTTTACAAATCGCCAAAAACTCTCTTATTTCACTTATTTTCTCTCACACGTGCGCACCATGCTACCAACTTAATGAAAAAAGGGATGTTTATAATATTCGAAATAAGTATTTTACCTTTACACTTTGTCTACAGCTCCTTTCTTCGTTTATATCACATAATGCTTGAATTCCGTCTCGGCGTATTATTTACAAATTTATTTTCCCTAGAAGATACACTCCCCATCTTACCTACACACTATACTTCTACTCTCTTGACTTCTCTTCTCTCTAGTGGTTTAGAAACTAGCGGCGGAATGTTTTATGCATTTAAACTTCATCCACCGGTTTTCGACTGGCACGGGCACTACACCTTTTATACATTTTAAATTAGCCGCACTAGCACGTTTAGTATGGATATGAGCAGAAGAAGAACTGTGGAGAACTGGTATATATTTGACGAGGTGCCTCTTACTGTAACAAAGGAAAGAATAATTCAGTTACATTTTGCCGTGTAAAAAGGGGAAATGTGATACCGTTGAAATACATTAATTACGTCACGGTACGTTGAGGTTGCTGTATTGCACAGTAAAAGCGTATAAAATGGAAATAATGCCGATGTTAAAACATTGTTACCGACTTAGCTTTAAAATAAATCATAATTACCACACCTAAAGGACATTTGAGTAACAACATAATCTATTCTAATCTACAATTAGTACCTACATCATCCAATCTTGCTTTACATTATTCCCAACATTTTTTTTATTTCGCTTTGATGCAACGCAGTATCGAAGCGATGTTTAGGTGTGCTTGTTTCGTAGTTCAAACTACTTACCTATATGCGATATTATTCCACTTCGCAGGATCGGCATGCCTAGAGGAACTAATACTAACCGCATAGCGAATGTATGCAAAATTAATTTTGTAAGTGATGATGCGCACATTGCACTATAAATTACTTTATTAAGCTGTATAATGGAATCTATAAACTTGATTGTTACGATTAACGTTTTTGCAATTATCTATTCAACTGCGCCAATTACATTGTCTAAAACCATAATAAGCAAAAAATAATGCTAAGATAACTTAGCTTCTTTATGGTATTGATGGAATGATTCACGGCAAACGCAATAAAAGGAGAGCAAAAAAATACACTAACACACGGACATGTTTCTGCCTACCCGGCGTCATCAGCGTGGTTTCGAGAGTACTTTTCATATGTCTACCTTCTATCGCTGTTGCCTCACAGTTAATACCACAACTTTCAAAACGACAAACTCGACATTTCTTGGCGCCCTCTAGTGCCAAAGAAACACATGCCTGCCGTTCAGGAAGCAGCGACATAAACCGGGTACTGTTCCCCAAACCATCCCTCGAGCAGTTCACATGACTGCGTTTGAAAGTTGTGGTATTAACTGTGAGGCAACAGCGATAGAAGCTAGAGATATGAAAGTACTCTCGAAACCACGCTGATGACGCCGGGTAGGCAGAAATATGTCCGTGTGTTAGTGTATTTTTCTCTCTCTCCTTTTATTGCGTTTGCCGTGAATTATCCCATCAATACCATGAGGAAGCTAAGCTATCTTACCATTATTTTTTAGTTATTGTTTCTAGGCATTTTCTGATGTGTTCTGTTTAAGACTATAATGTTTAGAATATTTATCATTATTCTTTAAAACACACCAATTTGTCATGAATGTAATGAGAAGAAGATGAAGAATGGGGATTTAAAACATGCATAAATTTTCGTCTAGATTTGGAGAGTAAAATACATTTCGCAGATCTAGACTTGGAGAAGAATTTAGCATTTAAAAAACCTCGTTAGTAATGCGTTGAGGTTTTATGTTGTTTGTTGGTACCTTTTTCATGCAAGATTACATACCCTGACACAATCTAATAAAAGTAATCCTTCCTCTCAACAGTGGTTTCATTATTTCATGAATTAATCTATTCGACGTAGTTTATTATTTCATTTGGAATTAACGTCATAGAACGATGTCTGGTTTTAATAGAATGCTATCGCTAATTCATTACTTAACCTTAGAATAGCAGCAAAGAGATCGTTGAGAAAATATGAGAAATAAGAGAATAGAACAAATACACATTAAGATTCCAGACTGTATTATAACTAAAAGTACATACTGACAGAATAGCATTCCGATTCCCTTCGAAAATGAACTCGTTCACCGCACCGTTCAATTTGCTCAATTAATAAAACCAATTTACCCTTCGACTCTTGCAAGTAAAGCTCTCGCACGCTTCGCCGTTTATCAACTAAGTGAAATTAAGCCTAATTCCGATTCGATGTTCGATTTCAAGACGCAATAAAAGTACCGGATTGGGAATTAAGCGCTCCGGTCTGTTTACAAGCACCCGGAACCGCCTTTAACACTGACATCTGCAAGAATTCGCACGTATTTAATTAATACTTTGTCGGTGGGATAAGTGTTTGCTTTTCGCCCGGCTTTGCGGCTATTTTATTTATTGTCTGGGTGGGAAACGTGTAGCGGCTCGGCTTCGTCGCAGTTGACGTGCCATACTTGACACGAAGCATATTGTCAGGCCGTTACAGGCTCTTTTATCGTCCAAACGAAAGCCGTTAATTGATAAGAAGTGGAAGCGGAGGTAGTGTGATTCCGTGGTAGTGCAAGGGTTAGTCTTGGGGAAGGCAGTCGGAGGAGAACAACCCCTGCACAATACCAGCGTTCAGTGATCTAAGACGTTGAATAACGATGTTTGTGCAGCTACCGGGGTGGCTTTATGTAATCTGATAATTATGGTTTTTCATTCTATCTAGATATACCGAAGTTTATAGAATTTTAAAATCTATATCTGCTCATCGACTAATATGTCGGCGAAATATTCCGTTGTCCCACTCCTCGCTGAACACACTGTATAATGTAGGTAAGAGGTTAAACTCTTTACAAGTAAAAGTAAAATGAATGTTATGCTAGCACGTACCGTAAAAGGGTCTTTAGAAGACGGCGTACCTACTTATCTTGGATGAATACTTTATACTTGAATTGGCGAGTTCAGAAAGTCGAAAAATTCATGTAAGCACGACATGAAAGTTTCCCGAGAAAGTTTGAAGTGAAATTCGATGTATATATGCTGTATGTTTAGCAACCCCTCAGCTTTCACCAGTTTGAGTCGGCCATTTCGACGCTTCTTATGAAATGACATATACCAATAGGGAACTTTTTATTGATAACTATAACTTAGTAATAAAATCTTTTTGCAAGGAGAAAATTACTTGGTGGTTTTGAAGGGATTTTAAGGTTTTAAGGTTAGTGAAAACATTTCGGAAATAATTACAATGTGGAACTTGGATATTCAGTCCTCGACTTTTAAAGGTTTTACTCGTGAATGAGGCCTGTTATTCCTTTTAATCTAAATTATTTTCTAAAGATATGGGTCCCAATGTATAATAGTGTTGCGCTGCTGATGCTAAAGAAAATTATTCAAGGCAAATATCTTAAATTCAGGACAGATATGAATAAAAACATTCTCCGCTTTATTTTTCGGTAAGTAATTACGTAAAAACACGGAAAGCATTCAAAAATATCTTGCAGTTTTATTGTTTACTTTATACCTTTCTTGATTTTTCCTTAGATTTTTAATTAAAGTACTTCGTACTTCGTTCTTTCAAAGCAAGTTACCCCTGTAAGATTCGCTTAATTCTTACTATTAATTAATTTCTCGAATGCTGCTCGAAATATAATTAAAAATGTAATTAAGTTAGCGTTTTATTAGGAAGTTAGTTAACTGGTGTATCTCGAAATGGTATATTGTATAGAAAATATTTCGTATAGAATGTAAGAGTACAAAAGAATTTCTAGTTATGAAGCTTTCATGGGGAGATCGGAGTTTTGTTGCTAAAAACAAACACGACGTTTATTTCACTTCGTAGAGAGCATTCTGCAATTTAGCAAAAATAGCACTAGACTATACAGACTGATACACTTTCGACTTCTACCATGGATCTCGCTTATTATTGAAGATGGAGGGTAAGTTTAAATTTGGCGTGTTGCTAAATAATAATAGATAATAATTGGTTTCAGTTATTTATTTTTCTGAATAAATGTATATTACTTTTTAGTTCACCCCTGTATGTTGAGTAAATTTTTTTTCTTAATATTCTATATGGAAGGACCAGACTCAGAGAAAAGTCATATATCTTATTCTGTGCGCAATGTGATTGGTGCAAGAGGACGACAATTTCGGGATAAGATGATGTCACCCACCCCAGCGTTGTAAAATTGTCACTAAAAAGTCTTCCCAGCGGCGAAAGCGATATATGCAACATTCTTTTTTTGTCACAATAATTGCATAATAAATCAACACAATTTTGCGGGGCTGTATCATCACAAGTATGACGTATATTATTTTTTATTCGATTGCCGCCCTGGCAAATCTCAGTACCTACAGAATCAAGTGCTAGATTAGTTAATTAAATCGCCTACAAACAAATATTGCACTTAATACAACAAAGCAAAGCGAGACGGATTGAATTTCCACAGAAGCAGACCCTATAGTTTCTTCGGCTTAATCTCATTATTTTAACAAACCTAAATTAATACAGATACCGACGTTGGCAGCGCCACATTCGTAGGTATTTTCACCTTTAACCAGAGCCTTGAGCACTTCGCTAATTAGCAGAAATACCGGGACCAACATCTCTCCCACTGCCACTATAGCGTCGAGCAAGGGAAATATGGCTTAGGTGTATATAGTGAGACGACAAAACCACTCACCTTCTAAATTGGCTTCTCGCATCCCTCTTACTGGCAAACTCTGCACCGCGCGTTCTCGTTCTGCCTGCCACAGCACAGGTAAAATAGACGCCACGCACCTTACCGTCATGAGTCCTTCGTAGTAGTGGTCCGCTCTCAATACGAACCTAAGACCCAGAATGGAGGACGATAGGCCGTGCCGATGTTCTACCGGTGGATAATGGATGAGAGAATCGGAATCTTCCACCTGGAAACAAATTGAAATCGTTTCGGGTGCGTATACATACAGAGCATATTGAAAGTTTCCGATTTAATTCAATTCGATTCCTTTCAAACGGACGTTAGAAAATAAAAAAAGGACTATAATTATATCTGCGGAGTCCCAAAAAGATATAACAGGGCAGTGCAGCAATAAGGCATTTGGGGCCGCTTTCAACCAATGAGAAGTCAAAGCGTTAAGAAATCCGTCGCTTTATTTTTGAAATAATGACCAGTTATTTTCCCTAAATAATTTTTATAACTACGAGGATCGTCTGAAAAGTCTTGAACCCCAAAATGAAGATGGCGTTACTCGTGAAAAATATAATTGATACAAATGCAAATATTTGTAAATTAAAAACATATCAATAAATGTGTAATTCGGGTAAAATTTATTCAATCTGATAGCTTGTTTGACCATTTTCATAAAAATTGAAAAATCATATGGTATGGTATGTGTATAAGTTATATTTTTCCACATTCATTTTCAAGCTCAACGAGATTATGTCGAAATATGTAGATTGAGCCATTTAAATGTTATGATAGTGAAATATGGAATGATCCTATACAAAGATAGTTAAAACGTCACAGCTGTGATATCGAAAAATATTTGTTATTTATACTTGAAATAACTAAATATAAATAAACTATTATTTATATTTAGTTATTGTATATTGAACATATCCTATTCAAACAAATCGAAAGCAAGCTAAATGTCGAAAAGTTCCTAATATAGGAACCGGAAACTTTCAGATCGCTTTAACTGTACGTTTACAAAATCAGATGGTCGGAATTTAGGCAAGATAGGGTGAACAAAGCAGCGAGGAAATTGGATAGTATTAGTTGTGGTTGTGGTGCGAGGTTAAGTCAGTATAGCTTAGCTTAGGTTAGCTACACCTTCATAAGGTATACGGTTGCAGTTGTAGTCGAAGTCCGGTTCTAGTTTCCGAAGGCGTATCTTAATTAAAGTTTAAGTATCCGCCCTGGTAATAATGCGAATGAGGGAGTGTTGTACGCGTTAATTAATTTCACAGCGAGAGAAAAGGGGTGAGAGTGAAAGACAATGATTTTATGGTCTGTGTCCTTAAGTGGATAAACAAAGGTATCTAGGGCAAGAAGATATACTTTGAAAGCGAAAGGAAATAGTTTTACGTGTCTCATTTCTCTCACCTAATCATTTGTAATGTGTCATCTGTGATCTACTACCACAGACTAATATAACAGAAAGGCAACTCAAACCATTGACGTGGATCCGTATTTTGGCGCCTCTCTTTGGAATTTCCACAATTGAAAATAACCAGAAAATAATGCTAAGATAGCTTAGCTTCCTCATTGTATTGATGGAATAATTCACGGCAAACGCAATAAAAGGAGAGAGAAAAAAATACACTAACACACCGACATGTTCGGCGTCATCAGCGTGGTTTCGAGAGTATTTTTCATATCTCTATCTTCTATCGCTGTTGCCTCACAGTTAATACCACAACTTTCAAAACGACAAACTCGACATTTCTTGGCGCCCTCTAGTGCCAAAGAAACGCATGCCTGCCGTTCAGGCAGCAGCGACATAAACCGGGTACTGTTCCCCAAACAAAGTTGTGGTATTAACTGTGAGGCAACAGCGATAGAAGGTACAGATATGAAAAATACTCTCGAAACCACGCTGATGACGCCGGGTAGGCAGAAACATGTCCGTGTGTTACTGTATTTTTTTCTCTCTCCTTTTATTGCGTTTGCCGTGAATTATTCCATCAATACCATGAGGAAGCTAAGCTATCTTAGCATTATATTTTTTGGTTATTGTTTCTAGGCATTTTCTGATGTGAACAATTGAAAATGTTTGTCTTTTTGTCAAATTTTTAGTTTATCCACTAACTTGTGGCAACTTATTGTTTTTTTAGCACTTTATACAATGGGGCATATCTTATTTGGTTTGAATAACCTGTTTGGTTTTATTTGAATTTAATGCAAGAAATAACAACAAAACTGTTATTGTGCCGTGGTAGTTAATCGAAACTCGACGTTTCCCACGATCATATGGGGTTTCTTCAAGAGAAGGAAAAGTGGTAGGACGGAGGTAAGTAAACCGCGCCAGTGGCGAAACTAAGTGAGCGGTAAGCAGTTAATCGCAGTAACTCAGCATGTGAACCAGATGCGGAAATCAACTGCGGGTTTTCTCAGAAGAAGGAAAATCGGTTTACTAAAGCGTGATTAATTTGGTACGACGCGTAAAATTTTTAATTCATGATAATCAAAAATAAAACTCATTAAATTAATGATATGGTTAAACCTAATAAATTCATTAATACTTTTTAAGACTACAACAATAATTGTAAACATGGTTATGTGAAGGGGCTACGCGCAAAGTGCAATTTAAAAATTGTTAAGCATCAGCAAATAGATGTTAATGTGTTATTTCAATATTGTTTGAAGTTGTTTGCTCCCAACTAGGAATTTTTTTCTTCGGCATACATAAAATTTCCCTTCGTAATGGTGTGCTTGTGAAACACAAATGAGATCCCGATAAACTCCAGTGTATGCATAAATTGTTACGTTTGTCCTTCAGCTAACGCTAGCTACTTACCAATTCAATCGATATGCTTTTAAACAAATAAAAAAAAACTACACATGCATACATAGATTATATCGACCCTCCCTCTCTCTAACATGAAAAGGAGCAATTTGTATTTACCTGCGAGATACGTAGACAATTTCTGATGTTGCCTAGCTTAAAATCGATAGAGTGGAAGTGGAAAGCAACTAATTTGAAAAAAAAAACTTTATGGGTCACCGATGCGATGGTAACTTTATGTTTCCTTCTTTGTTCCTATAGCGTGCTTCACGGTTAATAAAAGAGAGGCAAATATTTCCCTATTTTTTATGAATTTTTGCCCGAAGTGCATTGTTTGGTTACATTCATTTCATGTTTGGTCATTTAACTTTGCTGATCGTTTCTAGCGAAAGTTAGTTTAATCAGTTTCTAAGTTTACATAGTTCGCATGGAATTAATGGAACACTTTTAAATTAAATTAATTTTAAAATATAATAAATTAAGTAGCACAAGTTGAGTCTCATGTCAAAAAATCCTCCCTAATCCGAACTAATTGAATCTTATCACTTAAACTATTTCTAATGAATGTTTTAGAAGCATACGTATGAGTTTAAAAACTTTAAAAATTTAGAACAACACTCAAATCTCAAACAAAACTTTGATGCACTGGCGAAAACACAGCAGAGCTCCTTTATGCGAAACGCCTGCCTTATGATGAACCTTTTCTTCCCCGTTTTCTTTCTTATTTCTTTTATCTGTAGCTATCTCTCCATCTCCTCCAAGCAATATTAAGCCTCTGTTCCAATTGGTATGCAATAACGGAAACAACTTCCAGAAAGCATACACAGGGTGGCACTGGAAAAATTTCCTAGGTGATACAAGATCATAAAATAATAAAGAGATCGTATACACCAAAGTCCGTACGATAAAACAAATAAATAAATAACAATCTTTACCAACTCTGTGAGTTACGTTACATATATAGATAAGTGCAAGTACGTATAAAATATGCAATAAACAACAAATATATTTCGTGGTGAATACGTTTTTGTTCGATTCCGTTGTTCTCCTTTGTTATGTTATGCTGTTATCTTTAAAGTTCACGCCGACCAGGTCGAGATTTTTTGCTATGAGATACCGAAGGGAAATAAATTTTCTAAAAAAAAATTGTTTCGCAATTACGGCAAAAAGTTCGGATTATCTAAAAATAAAAAATTATAATCTTCTTCGTGACAATCATAAAGATTTAAATTTAAAACTGTTTAAAATTAAAACGAAAATTCGTTTGAAATAATATCGTAGGCTTCCACGACTAGTGTCAGTTAAAACTAAAGGTGTTCCGGGTTTGGACTCTGTCATGGTAGGTAATTGAAAACTCGACGTTTTACCCACAATCGCCATATGATTTAGAAGAAGGAAACTTGGTAAGCCGCAGTTAGCACGGTAACTCAATGTGTAAACGGTAAAAATCGTTTATTAGTAAATGTTGCTTTGGCTACGTTAGTATTTATTTTTATGGTGTTTAATGCGGTTTGTTTTCTTTCTAAGACGGAAATAAATAATAATAATTATTAACAAATATGTTTGTATACCTTATACATAGTATTCTATAAGTGCCGTAACAAGATATAAAAAAGCTTAACATCCTGTAAGTATTGATCTGGAGCAAAATAAATTCTCTTTCTTACGGTACGTAAAGCTTGGATGACTTGATCGTCGTTGAAATATAAGCGCTGAAATCCACAAAAGATCCCTCGGATATAGCGGGATATCGACATATTCCTTTGACAGATATCCGTGTATGCAATATGAATGAGATGAATCAAATTTTATCTGCGCGTACAATAAAGGTATATCCACGTTGTACGAGTTAAATTTTTGCAGTACCTATACTTACGGAATGCAAATTGGAATATATAAAGAGCATATTTCAGTTGAATATCCTACACAAAGACCGAGAATAACGTAATAATTAACGAACAATATTCATTACTTTCTTACAACACAAGCGGCTTTTTCAAACATGTTAATTTTATTTTTGTGAAATACGCTAATTTACGGATTAAAGTGTTTGATTCTCTCCTGCGGATTGTTTTTTAAGTAAAGAATACTGACCTGAAACATTGAATTTTTCATCTCCGTTAAATAGATACCCGTGGAACTTTAATTTCCCGATAAAATTAGCTCCGCTGCAGACTTAAATTCGATTTATCAGAAGTCGTAAAATGCAATTCAGATCTACGGTTCGAGCGCTTTTAAATTCCATCGTAGACCCGATAAAAAGGCTATAGCCTGGGAAGTTTTAATGTTCATCGGCTGGCTGTTCCGTGAAGGGGCGAATTTGTCCGGAACGACTTGTCCTCTGCAGTACTTAAAGCGTCGTAAAGATGACAATTTTAACGTTATGGAACGTTTTCTTCTACGGGTGTAATTTTTAATTTAGTCTCTAAAACGAGGCGCACGCTTTACTCGGTCATTGGGTCCGTCAAATTTTAATAACTCGTTTTCGGTATCAAGATATAAATTTCTTGATGTCTGTTTCTTCTGCTATGGATGTTGTAGCCTTCATAAAAAATGCTATTCTAGAAACGGCGATCGTTATAATTTTAATTCTTAATATGGCAGGCTTTCAAAATTCTTATTACACTGCTATATAACACGTTACATTAAGTTACGTCTTTCGTTCAGTGTGCTCACGTCATTATTACAATGAACAATACCTTGGAATAAAAAATCGTTACTTTGTTAAAACCCCATATTTTCCTATATTTCCTTCCTTTTCTGTTAATCTCCTTCCTCTTCTTTCCTTCATCTTCTTCTTTATCTTCGTTTCTTTTTCTTTTTCTTGTTCTTCTTACAATTGATCTTACTACTTCCTCTCTTTTAGAATTTATAAATAATTTACGACCAAGGCAAATGATTAATTTAATTGTAATTAATGAACGATAACCAAAATTGAAATTTTGATTCAATAAAATAAATAGGCCAAAAAACTGTTGACTCCGTCCAACACTGGCCAAAACAAAAAAAAATCGATACGCATATCGATCTATTTCATTCAAGATTCTCCACTCAGAAGCAAACTACCAAAAGACCCATGATACAATTAATTAATTTATATGCTCGAAAAACCCTTTATTATAAATTAACTAAGGGGCCACAGGGGGCCATTTTAATATTCATGTATACGATACGTTAGCGTTCGTAAACTTTCAAAAGTTATTACACCTGGCTCAACTGTATTTTTCCTAAATCGTCCGCAAAAGCATCTACTGCATTATTAAATATTAATATACCGAATTATGCAAGTTGCAGCTGAAAGCGCATATGATTTAATGAAAACTCGGCATGAAATATACGTTTCCATTAACCTAAGTAAATGCAGGACTGTGCCAAATTTGCATTTTACTGGCACTAATTGTACGAGATACTATTTTCTATTTTAGGAAAAACATAAAAATCACATAAATTTATCTTTTTGTTAGCGGGAAAAAGAAATCTGCTATATTTGTTGGTAACCAAGTAAGAAAGATACAGTATAATTGAGAATTGAGTACACGACATGCGTGTACTCAATTATAATTATGTAAATCGAGTCAGCACTCAAGTCCAACAAACCAGTAAATATCTAAAATCGCTCTGTATAAAAAAAAAACTTTAAAAGTCTAAAAAATTCCAACCAAATCTACTCGTTGACTTAGTATACAGTGTAAAAAAGTATGTTTTCCGAGTAACTACTTGAAGTAACTTATAACGTAAAAGTAACGATAATATTAGCGTCATGCTTAAACACACTAAAATGCGGTTTCGTCCAAACATCAAGTACAATTTAAACTTGGTCACAATACTAACTTCCACATCGTTAATGTACCAGTGGAGCATGGAGGGTGGATGACTCTTGCCCGAGGTGCAATTGAGGTCGATCTCGTCCCCTACTTGATACGGCAACTTGTCTCCGGATATCTTCGGGTCCTCCTCAGGGAGATCTGTAACAATTGAGCGACATCTGTATACACGTTACACACTAACTCCGTTGCATAATCCAACAACAAACCGTGGCGCGGTACCTTTACTTATTAGCTAGGCACGTACGCTTCTCGCTACATTATTGGACAGAATTAAACATTCCTACACGTCTCCAGCTACTTAGCGGGACGTGGCATAAATATCAAGCATTCGAGAGAATATGATTTGGGATTATTAACTCGTCGGCGGAAACGTGAAGTTTCAAATTTATATTACGTACCTTAATTTTTGCCGCGTATGCGATACGATCAAATTAATTAAACTTTTTACCTAAATAATAACGTGAAAGATGATTTTTAAGATACTTCAAAGTTCATTCCTTCGTTGTGTGAATATGTAAATAACAATAGATTGTAGAAAATAAAAACGTAGGCTTCCACGCCCAGAGTCAGTAGAAACTAAACGTGTTCCGGGTTTGAACCGTGTCATGTCGTTGGTTAAAAAGCAGTTGGTTTTCGCCTCTGGCATGGTTCACATGCTGAGTTACCGTGATCAACTACTTCCCGCTTAGTTAGTTTCGCCTCTGGCGTGGTTCAGATGTGGAGTTACCGTGCTAACTGTTGCCATCACTCTCCTGAAGAAGCCCCGTACGATTGTGGGCGAAACGTCGAGTTTTATTTTAACCAACGACATGACATGGTTCAAACCCGGAACACGTTTAGTTTCAATAGATTGTATAGATTGGTTTTTATTCTTCTCCCATTACAGAAACAAAGTGATTTTCTGTTTTTCCATTTAGTGTTATTTTTTTACTACTACTAATGCTTGCACGTAACAGTCATTAATGGAACTAGCCATATGCCGGCTGCTTCAAAATCTCCATTCATACGGCAAATCTCTTTGTTCCTGCAGAGAGAATGTTATTTTGAATTTTCGTATTAACAACGCGCTACAATGGAATAATATACATGATCTGCCAATTTTTAAAAGAGATTTTAAAATGTTGCAGAGTAACGCGGATTAATTAACGCACTAAAAATAGTTTATTTAGTTTTTAATGTTCCTTCAAAATCAATTGTCAAATAACAAATTGGCGCACATAATCTATTTTAAAACAATGTTTTACGGCAGAAATAGTTTTATAACTCAAATAAACACATTCAGTTGGTATTATGAATTGTTATTTATGTAAAATATTGCATTTTATATATTCTAAAATTAATTCGACAACTAACAATCGGTCATATAATAGAGATCTTTGAGAATAGAATTCTAACCTCTTCTATTAAAATAAAATGTAAAAAATTAAACAATAGAATGTGCTATTGATGAATCATTCCTTACACTCGATCAAAGAAAAACGCAATATTTTGTTAACACTATATCTATGGAATACAGTTTGCCTTGCAGCATATAAAAGAAGGTTTACAAGCAAAATTCTAAATAACCAACCAGATGTTATTATTGTTAAGAGGGGTTTTCCGTCAATACTAAATCGTTTCTAATTGCGTAAAGCGAAACGTACACTTACAATAAAAAGTACTCGGACACCCAAGAAACAGGGAACAATACAATCTTAGGTGATCAGATACATTTTATTCTAAGTGTACTACATGGAGTATTAATAAAACATTGCGAAAACATTACCGGGCTGATTGAGTATTTCGTCAAGAGCAAACTTCGTTTAATCAATATTCTGCGTACTATATTTCACCTTATGGCATCATTTTGTTTCGGAACACAAATTGGTAGAGAATCGTTGTCTGGCTGAGTTATGTATGTACAAGCTCTAAAACGCATATCGCATAATTTTTAAAAATAAACCAATATTCTGCACAACTCAAGTTTAAAATTGGGTAGCCTGCGCTATATTTACTTAAACAAACAAGTTGTCCAGGTAAACAACTCGTGAAACATCTTGTTTTTAAGTTTTTTTTTCTAAATGAAGAAAGTGTTTGTTGTATCGTGATTGACTCATAATAGCAGTGTTTTCCACGTTTTATATACGAGGAGAGTTCGATAATGGCTTAGCTTGGACAAGAAATGGCGCTGCTAGAATTGAAATAACTATTTTTCATAAAAGTAACCATTGATAAAGGTTGAAAGAAAGTCAAATATAGAGCAGTGATTAAATATTTGTTTTTGAAAAAAGATGACATGATCATTTTTGATGAAGGACGTCCAGGTCGTCCAAATGAGGAAGAGCCACTTTATCAGCCAACACGATCATTGCCACGGAGTTTTTGGGTGTACGCGGCATAATCAACGTTGATTATCTCGAAAAGTGCAAAACGATTAATGGCGAGTATTATGTCAACTTATTGGGTCGTTTGAACAATGTTGTGAAAAGGAAGTGTCCCCATTTGGCGAAGAAAAGAAATCTATTTCGATCAGACAATGCACGCGCGCACACTTGTGTCGTTTCTAAATTACGCAACAATAATAATGTATACGGACTTGCATTGATATGTAACACTGTTATTGCTGTTTGTTCATTTATAGCTTTAAGTATAAACTCTATATACATATATAACCATGTAAATTTCCCTAGGCGTGAGTGTTTTAAGAATTTGGCGCCTTTTGTCCGACGACAAAGCGAATTGTGCATGTAGTAGTTGGTAGCGCGACAGTGAAGTAAATGGGAGTCGTAAGTTCGAATTTGTTTTGCATTGATTGCCGACCTGATGATGAGCTATCCGATATTAAACAGAGTCTGCCAGAAAAGAATCTTTCCAATAATGAAAATATAGTTTCCGAGATATTTAAAATCGTGCAAATTTTTGAACGAGGCTATACCTCGAAATCGGGCGATTTAATGAATCGTAAAGCATTATATAAAAGCCAAGCCTGTAAAATAACATTGATAATTAAAATCATTACACGATACATTTAATTACTGTACTGAGGAATTTTCCACCAATTTGCTAATTTTTTTCAAAATACAAACATATTTGGGTATTTACAGAAATTTTTTATACGATCTTAACATTAAAAATAAAGTTAATAATAAGAATATAATTACTATACGTAATATGTACATACACGAATCGGTGATGGAATTTTATTACAAAATATCGCGGCGATCCGCTAATTGCCTCACTTATGTTTAATTCGAATTAAAATTAATCAAGTCAATGGCCTCTAAAGGCAAAAACTTATCCACTTGTTGGATAAGTAAATTGTAGAACCTCTAAAGTGGTCGTCGCTCGGAAGTTGATATAGCAATATACTCGCGTCCTATTGATTTTCCGCTTAATCAAGAGAGGTGCCGTTCAAATATATTCAAATTACTTTTAAACGAATTTGATTTTAATTAAAAAATCAATATTATAGAAATGTGTACTAAATCAAGTGAAATATTGTGCAAACGGTAACCCATTTAGGTTTCTTAATTAATAGCATTAAAGTTCAGAATGAAATTTTCCGGCGATTTTTGAGTTAGGTTCAACACTTTTCAGATTACCCTCGTAGATCTGTAAAAAAGTATAATATCAGACCAGCTTAAAATTGACTTTTATCCATGCTCAAACACTGTATATCCGCCGGCAACCACATAACATTATGAATGTGTACATACATTTTTCAAAGCAAAACTACCAACTATATTTCAGTACGAAGTTGTAAACGTTATGAAGACACATATTTTTATGGCACATTAAACAGCAACGTCAAATAAATAAACCAACTTCGTCGGACTTTTTCTTTATTTCCCGCAGTCGTAACTTGGTATACAGAATTTTGACAGAAACTCCATCTAGATATTAAATTATTCACTCTAGAAGAAATACGAAGAAATGAATTCAGGAGGAAATATTTGCTTATTGTTAGCTTACGAAATTGTACATACATATATTATCAAGCGCAATGTTTTATTTGTATGAAGCAAATAAATCTAAAATTATTTCGAATTTTGCTTTTTTTCCCAAAACGTGTAATCATCCTTCTAAATTACGAATGTGTGAAAGTTCTAATTGCCTAAACTGTAACTTTTACTAGCAGGGAAAAGTCGTTATAGGAACTAACACCTCGGTAATTTCCGTGTCTTAAATTATGTGCAGAAGAGACGTTCCGAACAGGTTAGGTAATTGGTGCAGTAAAACAAAACGCACTAGCAGGTACTTAGGTGCGAAATTATTTCCTTTCGTACTTCCTAATTGCTATTAATGTGCAATTGTGAACGCAATAAGAAATTTTATTAAGTTCGGCACGCAGAGAAAGTGTAAATAAACATCAAACGATATTAAAATTTCCCCGTCTTCCAAAATTATCCACCTTAATTACAAAATCTAAGTGAATTTTCTACATCTACGCTATCTACTTCGATGGGTACATTTTTGTATTTGTCAGTGTATCTACACTACCCGACAAAAACATAGATGCGGTATCGTTTTTATTTATGAAGCAAAGTTTATAGACATTATATAAATTGTAAATGAGGGTTATTAATACTTGTTATGTAAATAGTCCATTTATAGATATTTCTGGCTATTTATTGCTTTATGAGGGGTAATTGAGATTTTCCCAGATCAAAATAGGAATTTTAAATGCGACAAAAATTTAGACCCTGTGCATTTATTACGTTAATATAAGCAAAAATTGTTTAATTTGATATTTCTCTTTATATGCAGCGGTTGTGCTGGTAAGATGTACACATTTCACCACGAGAAATTATATTTTATAAAGTGTTTGTAATATGGGTAGAAAAAAGCAATTATCCTTGATAGAAAGGGGTAAAGTTCTAGCCTGGCACCAGGATGGTGTTAGTAAGAAGAAAGTTGCTCGTCGGTTACGAAGAAGCGATCATTCCGTTAGAAATTTCCTAAAAGATCCGGAAAATTACGGCAAAGCAAAAGGCCAGGGGCGACCGAAAGCTGTAAGTGAGCGGGATAAACGCATGGTATTGCGGTGTGCATCCAATTCTTCTGCGTCGACGAGAGTTATTGCAGAACAGGCGGAGGTATAAACGCACGTGCGTAAAGTTCAAAGAATTTTAAAGGTGTTACCGGTAATATCACGGAAGAAAATGTTGAGAAAACCGCCACTTTCGGCGAAACACAAAGAAGCGAGGTTGAGATTTGCTGAAGAACACCTTGAAGAAACAATGGGAAAAAGTTATATTTTCCGATGAGAAACGTTGTAATTTGGACGGACCGAATGGGTCTCGCATTATTATCATGATCTGAGAAACGAACCAAAAGTGAAAATGACCAGACAATTAGGAGGTGGATCTGTGATGATATGGGCAGCGATTGGATTCCGCGATAAAAGTGGGATAGTGTTTTGCACAGATAAAATGACATCTGTGACTTATTGCCTGACAATCTTCTACGTTTTGGAAACCAATGGACCGGGCGCAATTTTGTTTTTCAGCAAGATAACGCGCCAATTCATAAAGCAAAAACCATTACTGAATGGTTTAAAGGGAAAAAGATTAAAACTTTACAGTGGCCGGCGCGATCGCCAGACTTAAACATTATTGAAAACATATGGGGTGAATTGGCACGTCGCGTTTATAGCGGAGGCCGTCAATATTTCACGGTACAGGAACTGAAAACTTCAATAGTGACTGAATGGCAGAATATCCCTCAAAATTATGTGTTAAATTTATATAAATGTATTAATAACAGACTATTGGAAGTGATTAAGAACAATGGCGGATCTACGCATTACTGATCACCCATTTGTTTTACATTTGCAACCGAGTGTCTAAATTTTTGTCGCAGAAATTGTTTAAACATTGGAGTAATAATTTATTATTTAGTTCATATATTACTGGAGGAGATATTTTTAAGTTTATTTTACTTTTATGAATAAAAACTTAATTAGATATCTTGCTAGTTTCGCAAAGAAATGTTGCAACCCTTAAAACATCTTACCACGTCTAAGTTTTTGTCGGGGAGTGTATCTCTTTTTACTTTGTAGCAATCCGGTTTCCGAATGATTTCTTCACTAACCTCTGAAATTGTGAGCGATATCACTCATTCTAATGTACTCACATTACTAAATATTTTATTTATTAAACATACGTATCCAGAAGTAGCTTAAATTAATTTTAAATTGTTTATAATAGTTCTCCTAATACTAAAGGATAATCCAAAGATTCCAGTACCGGAAATTTTATCTCGGACATTCTGTGTAGCATGACACAATCGAAAATTCTTTACTTCTTTAAAACACGGATTATTTTTGTAACATTACAATACTAATACAAAAAGCCTTTGCCGTTTGATCTCGGTTTTTTTCTTAAGGTTTCTAGATACAAAGGGCGGTGCGAGAATAATGAAAGTATTTCTTTCACCGCACAGCTTATTTTACCTCGGGACAAATTCTTTCGGGCCAAAGAGTTTCAAAATTCTCCGGACCTTTTTCTTTGTAACGGAGTTTAGGCGTCTGCAATTTCATTATCGTCTATATTTCTTGCCTATTCCGTCGCATGTAACGTAATGATTTTAAAAGCTGTTAATATCGCATCGTAATTTGTTGGGAATTATGGTTAAGGAAAATAATACGATCCAAGTTTGAAAAGAGAAGAAAAAACGATTTTTTTCACTTTCGGAATATAAGATCCATAGTATAATTAGTATTTGACATGTCTTTACTACAAAATGGAACGCGACACGGATTATATTGAATTGTCTCTATATGTTGCGTTAATACTTGGGCAATCTTTTATTCAAATAATATAAGTACAACAGCTGTAAGTCAATGTAGGTTTCTAGCGTTTTATGCAAATATTACTTAGCATACTTAATCTGGATTTGTTTTTTTTTAAGGAATATTAATTTCTTCGGTTCTTTGTTTCGTTTCGGAATATTTAATAAAAACTCTACACAAGGAGACGTGACAAGGAAACAACATTTTAATACAAATTAATACTTCCTCAGTATAAACGTCGTCCGTTACGTAATTTCAGTCACATACTCGGTATCACCACGGCTCACTTATATCAAGGAGAAAATCCACTTAAGAATCACATCCGCCTCTTGAATTTTAACGGTCAATATTTCCTAGTTTCTTTTCGAACGGACTTCTCTTCTCTTCAGCGCTTTTCCGTTTGCAAACGTTTCCATTTCTGAAATGAAACTTCGTCTCTGGCCGATCTCAACCGATACGACGATAATGCTGACAATCTGTTTGATTTTATGAACTGAATAGAGACGTTCCAGTATCCGCAAGTAACTCTTTTCCGGTTTCCTTGAGTCTTTTCGTTCGTTTTTCTTGTTTGTCGTCTTCCATATAGATCACGATGACAACGACTCATTCCATTGCCCTTACCGTCTTTAAAGAAATCCATTTGCGATATTGCGCTCGGTATACTAAGTGCTTAGTTACTGTAAAATATCTTCTGGAGCATAGTGTAAGGATATGATGTATTTATTTTAATTTCAATTTTATTAAGTTTGGCAAAAAAACAACGAAACTTTCATCATTTGTCTGATTACAAAAACTTTGGTTATAAAAATAAAAGACTTATTTTACCATTTGCTCCACCAGTATTTTTATTTTTTAGATGGCTTTATAGATGTTGAAAAATGAAATTCGCAAAAATAAAAATTTTAAAATGGCCGTAAAACAACCAATTCCAATTTACAAATTAAATTTCCACGACCATACCAAAACCAAAAACCAATACAGGAAATTCTTTGTCGTTTCCTACAACGCCTACTACGAAAATTTCCCGAAGTTGCAGAGTTCCCGTAAGACAACTCACACTTCAGAGGTCGCGATGACAAAAGTTCGCGAATTAGGGTTCGAATTGATGGACCACCTACCCTATTCGCCAGCGACATTTTTCTGTTTCCGATGCTAAGTTTTCCTCCTAGATTAGAAGGCTATTAACGCGATGGGAGCATCGTTGATAAAAAGGCGTAGACTTACAACGGGACTACGTTGAGAAATAGAATTAAATTTGACAAAAAATACTTGTTTCTGTGTTAGCCTGGAAACTTTTCTATCATCGTATTACATAAAACCTGTCATCTTAATAAAGCGTATTTACTTCAAAATATTCCGTGTCATGTGTCAGGTCTAAACTGCTGAAATTAAAATCAGTTTTATTCAATTTTTCATTTCGCCCAAGGCAACGTCCAATTTCCATAATAAAAGTAAGTCGTCGCCGTTTAAGATTTTAATAGAAAAAGTTTCGCGTTGAGGTGTCACCGCGCACTACCGCGCCAATTTCACCCTTTTACATATTCATCCGTGGCATTCATTTTAATTTCTTTGGCTGACTTGCGCCTATAAAACCTACTTTTCCGACCGAGAGCTCGCCAGCAGCACATCCACAAATAATTAACTTTTATCTAGGAAGATTTCCGCAAGACAGTTCGTCCGTATATCATAAATATCCGGTTGAATTTATTGGGCTGTCGTGTTCGTAGACGAAGGAAGTCTTTATCAGGGGACTCGCTGGCGTCGCGTTGAAAACTTTCCCTTAAGTCTACTATGCACACATACCGCGCGCTAGGAAAGAATAAATTTTAATGGACCCCGCGTAAAAACTTTAATAGAACTTACATAAATTCCCGGCGTCGGAAGTTTTTAGGAGCGTATTTATCTAACAGATAGCGCCACATGTCGTCCTAAGGACTTTACCGAACGAATGGCCGTGGGAATTATCCTAATTTTGTCGGATATTCTTTCTGATTTATATATTATTTAATTTTCCGGGGGGTTTTCCCGTGGTTACGCCGCTAGGATTTTAGACGCCGGCGACACCGAAATCTTTGCCAATTTCATCGGGCGATAACTCATACTCGGAGGAGCGCAAACAAGTTTCGCAATAACAATTTATTAAAAGATAAAGACGCTGTCTCATTAGATTCACCTATACTTTCTTTTTCTTTTTGGATAAGGGCAATATTAATTTTGTCGGGAAGTGCAGATAAGTGCAGATAATGATTTCTCGTAGGAAAGAGCGGAAAATATTATACAGGAAAGATTGTTAAATGGATCTATCTTATATAATAATTCTGATGTGTACGACGTTTCAATTTGAAGTAATCCTAAAAATGGAATGCGATCAATTTAGATAATATATTTTATAGCTTCTCGCAGATTTTATTAAATGCTTTAGTATTAGACCGTTATTAAATTCGGTTGTTTAAATATTCGTTTTATTATCAAGAAACGCTTTTCATTAGTTCTTGCCGCGTTGACTCAAACTGTTTTTGGAAGATCGTGGGTTATTTTTCTGTTCTGCCTCTGTGAAGGGGTCGTTGGGCTCTGGAGTTCCCAAAAGTAGTTATAAATTATACTTGGGTTTACTGTATTTATTCTTAAATTAAGTAGACATTTTTCTCCGTGTAGATAAAATATGCCCTAAAAAAAATTCCACCTCCTCGTCGTTGTTAGTTCATATATACATAAAATCAATACTCTTACTTATAAATAATTCACTATACGGTGTCGCAATTAGATTCTACTTCGCAATACGTGTATCGAAAATAAACTCAAGGGGACAAAAAAGAGAAAGAAAACATCTCTACATACCCACCAAAAACAAAAACGGCAGAACGTTTCTTCCTCGACGAGCCAACGGGACTATCTCCCTCGTTAAATATTTAAATATGGAAGGATATTCGCATGTTCATTTATCCTCGTTAAATTATGTTCTCCCATTTGGACGTACGATAAAAAGAAAAATTGCTTTTTACATACCTATATTATGTTTGTTCTGCGCGAGTTCAAGACTTATCTTTCTCGCGAATCCGTTAGAGCAGCATTTACGTAATGTTGATGTTATAATAGCCGTGAAAAGGAGTGCTTATAATGTTTGGAGATATAAATAGATTTCATTAGTGAGTTAATGCAGAGCGTTTCAAAAAACAACATAGAAATGTACGGGCTTGAGCCCACGTTCTGAATATTTAAATTTAAAATAATACTTTCGCTTTACGAAATTATGGCATTATTGGTTTGCAAAAACATACCGGACAGCCAAGACTTTAATGTTGAAAACTAAAGTTGTATATTTCTCCATTGATCACACAGAAGATGGATGAATAATAGAATTCTAAAAATGTTGTGTAACCGGGGAAACGAATACCGATGACGTTCAGGATAAAATGTTCCCGTGATAACTTTAGCAACATTGAAATGTATTTTAAATTAGCTAATAATGAAATAGGAATTATAATTGCAACATCAACTGATCTGTAAAAGAATATTAATCGTTTATTAATTCGAATTGAAAATAAATTATTCAAATTATTCGAATCAATGAAACATTCAACTGGCAGCTTCACCAATCAACAAAACCAACAAAAAATCAAAATCCTAAATGAATTTTAACTTTGCAGATGCAGATCTTAATATTTCTACTACACATGCTGCGACCTTAAACTAAATCTTAAGTCAAGAAAAAATTAATCACCGATTATAAAGGACAGCCGAACAAACAACATCTCAAGCTTCATTGAGGTTACCGGCTTTCGTCATCAGCTCATAGAATGTTCAGAGAAAATTATTAATGTCAGGAAATGTTTATTCACGGTGAGAATGGCTTTTCATTAAAACTGCTACGTCTTCTTAAAGCCAAGATATCGTCGAAGTTTTTTTACTGCGCCTTTGCAGTCGCCTTCTTATTCATTTCTTAGGAATTTAATAACAGGAACTGTCTCGTTAGAGCCAGGATTTCCTAGGAAGATGGTACGTACTAGCGAATAGAGGCAGTGAATAGCATCCTGAAAAAGATTCCATAAATTTAAGTAGTTGAATTCGGTGCTGTTTCATCATCGAAACCCGGAGAAAATAGACATGTCAAATTAATATTGTAACTATATACCTTTAACTGATGTTTGCCATACAGTGTGTCCACATAGTGACGGGACAATAATTCGTTTAAGAAATCACTTACGCTCCTATGTAATTTACATTAAATTAACATAAAGTTCAATTCTATTTCGTAAAGACAACGTGCAAATGTATTGAGTAGAAGAACATGTATCTCTTCACTATCCGATTTAAACTTCGCAAACTACGAAAATCACACAAGCAGGTGTCTAAATCGGAAGCAGATAGTATGTATTTATGGTAATTTGGCGCCATACGGTTTCCCTGTCAAGATTCCGATTCCAAACTAAAACTACAAGTTCGGAAGAGCGAAAACAACTATATGTTTTTGTTAAATGTCTACTCGAGTTGGGAGAACTTGGATAGCTGCAGCTATATTCTAACCCCAACCGAATACGTATTATTAATATCGTTCACTTACACACGACTTCCATGCGAGCTTCACTTTGAGCTGATGTAAATGAAGGCGCCTCCGCGGATACTTCGCAGCGAAATACCCCGCTTGTGTTTAAGGTGACGGATTGAAGAACTACGGTCTTGCTGTTGGAAATGCTCATCTGAAATAGAAACGGTATGATTTTAAGATGGGGAAGATATATTCAAATAAAAGCGTTTGACACGAAAAGTAATAATTGGAATTTTATTACCAGATTTTTTTTTTTAGTAGAAATGTCTTTCGGGTGATGTCGTGCAGTTAATAGCGAAACGTCAAGTAAAATATTAACTACACCCGAAAGACATTTCTACTATGGATTACGGTCGTGAAAGCCTACACTCAACTATTTTTATTTTTTTTATCAAATATGAAACTAATCTCAAAAGTACTTAATACGTACATGCGAAGAAAATCTCGTCATTGGGAAAATATTTTCCATTTCCCGCGATAACAATTATTTGATCTTTTACCTTCGCAAACTCTAATTCATGCGCGTTTTCCAAACGCATAATTATCATCAGTCTAATTGCACACGCAGTATATGTTGCGACGCAAAACACCCACTTACTGTGAATAATATGTGCTTTACATGTTCCAGCTCAATCGAGTTTGATTGTATTTTTTCGTGACTTTCTTTAATAATGTTGTCCAGGCGACGAATAACAAATTGATGTAATTTCGTTAGTAGTCTCTAAAGCTTAAGTTTTATTTCAAAGCCATGATAGGAACTACTATTTATTTCTTTCGGGTGATGTCGTGTAGTTAATATTTTACTTGACGTTTCGCTGACCATCCTGTCAGCTTCTTCAGAAGACTGCTCCTCGTTATATATCCTATTTCTGTTCCGCTTTGTTGATCCATAACCGTTCTGCTTTACTGATCCATAACCGTTCCGTTCCGCTGAATCGCATCATTCGTTATATGACGACTCCGTAGTGCTAACCTCCACGTGTTGCTGATCTTGTATCCATCTTCGCGATTGAAGTTGTTGGTGTTCTTCATTATTTCTATGGATTCGCGTATTATCCTCGGGTAGTAGTGGCTGGTCCTGGCTAATACCTTAACGTCGCTGTAGGTTATGCGGTGGTCTCCTTGTTGGTGCAGGTGTTCTGCTACTGCAGATTTTTCAATATGCCTAAGGCGTGCGTCTCTCTCGTGCTCTTTCACTCTGCACTGAATACTCCGTCCTGTTTCACCGATGTAGCTTTTTCCGCGTTGGCATTTCAGTTCGTATATGCCTTTTGCTCGTAGTTTTGGTAACACGTCCTTATTTGGAGGGAGTAGCTGGTCGATTTTGGTCACCGTGTTGAAACGTGTGGCGATGTTTTTCTCCGATAGGGTCTTTTTTAGCCTGTCGGTGACTCCGGCTACGTATGGAAGGTACGCGTATCCTGCTGGTTGTTGTTGGTCTTCGTCTTTTCTCTGCTCTCGTGGCTTCCTTATATCTTTTGTACTGTAGCCGTTTTTCTGCAGGGCGTTTTTGACGTGTTGTATTTCGCTATTCCTGTGATGTTTGTCGCTGATTTTTTTCCGCTCTTCTTAATAAAGTGTTGATGAGGGATCTCTTCTGTTGAGGATGGGTCTTCTTACGGTATACACTGTGGCCCAGTTTGCTTCTGTCATTGCGCTCCACTAGGACATCTAGGAATGGTAAGGTGCCGCCTTCTTCGATTTCCATGGTGTTAATGATTGCGTGTTGTCTGTGTTGTCTGTTGATGTGTTGCAGGAATTCCTCTAGAGTTTTTGGTCCGTGTGGCCATATGACAAAAGCGTCATCTACATATCTGTACCAGCATTTAGGTTTCATCCTGCTAGATTCGATGGCTTCTCGTTCGAACGCTTCCATAAAGATGTTGGCGATTACAGGTGACAAAGGAGATCCCATTGCAGCGCCACTCGCTTGTTCGTAGAATTCTCCGTTCTACAGGAAGTAGGTCGAAGTAAGGCAGAGTCTCGCCAAATTAATCAGATCCGGCTGTAGTCCTTTTGGTATTAGTTGTTGCCTGATGATCTCTAGTGTTTCTTCCACTGGTACATTGGTGAAGAGTGATTCGACGTCGAAAGATACCAATAACAAACAACAGCAGTCTTTAGAAATCTTCTGAAGAAGCTGACAGGATGGTCAGCGAAACGTCAAGTAAAATATTAACTACACGACATCACCCGAAAGACATTTTTACTATGGATTACGGTCGTGAAAGCCTACACTCTACTATATATTTGTTGCCCTAGAATGTATAGTGGCTTGTTTTAAAACGTCAAAATGATAGATGACGTTGTATCATCTATCATAAATCGAAGAAAATGTTTCAGACAAATTTTACATATCTCTTGTCATACGATCCGAATCTGCAATAAAATATAGGGTTTTCTATTGAAGATTTCAAAATCCCCCCACGCCACTTACTTAAGGGGAACTTTCAGCACTAATGCATTTCATTCGCAGCATGATTAAATTTTTTTCATGAAGTGTTTCGAGATAATTGAAAGTTTCAAGTTAAAAAAATCAATCTCTTCCATAAAACCGCATAAAAAAAACTAGCCAAATCTGTGCAGTGGCCGATTTCAGTAACTTATCCGGCTGTAGTTTTTATACAAAATTTTTAACCGATTGATTACTCATCTACGTTCCATACGCTTATTCAAATATCGATTAACGCGCGCAAAAGTAAATTCACAAATCTCCCAGATTATAGTACCTACGTAGCTACGATCTCCAGTGTATATTGGCTGTGCACGTAAATACGTTTACATGTGTATGTAAATCTCAGATCGGCGCAGATACCATTCAGAATTGAACCTGAAGTGAAATAACAATATGCATAATAAAGGTATTGTCTCGACAAACAAACTGTTTGCTTTATCTGCGTAAGTAAGCGACGCTAGCAATTCACCGCCTCTCATCACATGGGTGTGCATTTAGAAAAACGGAACAAAGAGGGTAACAACGGATTTATACAGCGTGTTTAAATTACATGGTATAATACTTCTACAATCGTTATTGTCTGTTATATGAAAAAAATGTTTGCAGGATGTCATGATATAGTTGAGTGTAGGCTTTCACGACCGTAATCCATAGGAGAAATGTCTTTCGGATGATGTCGTGTAGTTAATATTTTAGTTGACGTTTCGCTGACCATGCTGTCAGCTTCTTCAGAAGATTTCTAAAGACTGCTGTTGTTGTCGTTTGCTCCTTGTTATATATCCTATTTCTGTTCCGCTTTGCTAATCCATAACCGTTCTGCTTTACTGATCCATAACCGTTCCGTTCCGCTGAATCTCGTCGTTCGTTGTATGACGACTCCGTAGTGCTAACTTCCACGTGTTGCTGATCTTGTATCCATCTTCGCGATTGAAGTTGTTGGTGTTCTTCATTATTTCTATGGATTCGCGTATTATCCTCGGGTAGTAGTGGCTGCTCCTGGCTAATACTTTAACGTCGCTGTAGCGTCAGCAAAGCAGAACGGTTATGGATCAGCAAAGCGGAACAGAAATAGGATATATAACGAGGAGCAAAAGGCAACAACAGCAGTCTTTAGAAATCTTCTGAAGAAGCTGACAGCAGGGTCAGCGAAACGTCAAGTAAAATATTAACTACACGACATCACCCGAAAGACATTTCTACTATTTTTTTAGCTGTTTAATAAAGCTGTCTTTTCCATTTATAACTATTAAACTAATGTTTAAATAACAACTAAATCAACATTTTTTGAACGTAAACATTCTAAACTTGGATTATTGTTGCGGTAATATACTTGACTATATGAACAATATTTACAAAAATTTATTTCACAATAAAGACGTCCTTTTTTCCTTAGAATTGAAAATTACACTTACTTGAGGAGGGGGCTGTTTGAAAAAATCGATTTTGTCGACTTTATCCATTCCAAATTTGATTCGCAAATTTAAACAGACCGTTTAATATCCTCAATCTACGAATACAGCTAATAATAATACTGCTTTACATTAGTTTATTGAAACAACTCTTTCATAACCAGCATTTATACATCTTTACAAGAAGCTCCGTAATTCAGTCCAAACATTACTCCTACTATACGTAGAAATTCCCTAGGTCTGCCCCGAACAATAATGCTGAAGTAGAGCGCAAAATAAATTAAAATATAATAAACTTTTAACAAGCCATCCTCATCAACAATGTCCCGCAATGTTTTTATAATGAAAAATCCTTTTTGTAATTTGTCACAAACATGGTCTAATTGGTTGTCTCAGATCAAAGTCTTGTCCAGAATTGTTCCTAATCATTTCTTTATTACTGAAAGAGAAGCTAAAATTTGCCAATCTTCACGAATTCTACAAAAACAATCACTTGCTTAATTAATAATTTATTATTAAGACACCAGGTAAAAAACCTTTCTTTAACCAAAACTTTTATATAAACTATTTTTTTATAAAATACGAACACACTGCTGATCTTACAATGATATAATTATTTCCAGTGCCCAATTAACGTGCTTATACACTATCACACTGATCATTGACATCAATTTACTACAACGAAAAATATCCTATCCCCACGACAACATATAATACCGCTAAATTACCATATTCTCTGTAGCCGCATTAAATGACAATGCATGTGATGTGTGCGTACATTTAACTAACAGCAAGCCAAACGATGCAGTCTCTCAGTGATCGAGTGGCATCTAGTGACAGGCACTGATCAAATTAGTGCATACGTAATTAGACGGCCTCTGTACGCCTCGCCGATGCGAAAGATATCCATTACACGTCGTCCGCGATATATATCATGGTTTTTAATTAATTCTAGCTTATTGAATGATTGATACCGTAATACATTGATTGATATCCCGCTATAGGGAACGTTGGTACCACAGTGCATCGAATGGAATGTCGAATTACTCCTCTGCGTAGCCAGTATTACAATTTCAATATTATCCCAGATTCATTCCATGCGTACCAACCCTAAGAGACGAAAGAAATTGGAAAAGCTATAGCTGTATCTGCAACAATTTCGGATGTGCATTGTAACGATTTTCCCTTTACGCAGTTTACGTGATAAATTACTAGTTTGGCACAATAACGTTGATTACAATCGCCGATTTTTGTTCGCTCCGAATAGTGGTAGAATGATTTTTTTTGGTAAATTATTCCCTTTTAAATTTTTTCGATATTGTCACCGTCTGTCGCGGACAACCGTCCTTTTTTTTTAATCAGCTGTGTACTTCTAATTTAATATTTCAGATTTAACCAATAATAACCATGTATTTCTATCAAATTATGTAATTTTCTTAGGCATTCTTTTAAATTACTTTAAATTCAATACTTGAACGGCTTTTTTTGTATTCCTAAAAGTTTAAGGTTACAAATTGCTTGTCTTCTTCAGAATAGTTTCCTTCTCTTTTTTGGTTTTGTTTCATTTTCTTAAAATAATAATGACTCTTAAAGCATAATCATTTAATAAATTGAAACAATTGTCAAATGGTTTTAGCATAATATAAGATGTGACTAAACATTTTGTGGAAAAAATAATTTTTCGCCGTGAAAACATTTAAAAATATATTGTGACAAACATCGTTACTCACGTTACCATCAACTTCTTAAAACTATAAGTAGATGCTGCATCTTTTAAAAAAGAGACGTTGTAGCACCTGGATAAAGCATAGGATGGAATCTTTGTAAGAAACTGTAAGAAATTCTGCCAGACAAATAATTTGCCGTTACTTTTATCAAAATGAGCTTAAATAAATAAATTACGGAATGCATTAAGACGACATAAAGATTTTCCACTCTACGCAGAACCAGCAATAAAAACAATAATTTAATAAGAATTGCAATACGTTTACTTAATCCTACAAACTATATGTACACTGCCGTTCAGAGAAGTTCGGTCGGTTGGTAAAAAACATGAAAAGGTTACAGAAACAAACGAAACTAAAAACAAAATGCAATTTTATTGTATGTACAGGTAAAAAAGACAAAAATAAATAAATAAAAAGTTATTCTGGCCTAATATAACATATTGAAGATTATATTTTTTTTTTCATCGAAAAAACCTCCTTTGCTGTTAATCTTCTTCTTTCGATAAGTTTTGTTAAAACGGATTGTGGAATATTAATCCATTCATGCTGCAGAATATTCCGTAAATGTTCTTGTGAAGTTGGGCATATTTTTCGGATCCTCCTGTCCAGTTCATCCCACAACAACTCTATAGGGTTCAAATCTGGACTTTGTGGGGGCCATGTCATTACTTTCAGGGTGTGCTGTTCTTCTTGCTCCTTTAGATAGTTCTTACACATTAACGCAGTGTGTTTTGGGTCATTGTCATGCATGAATGTAAAGTTACGGCCTATTATACGCAATCCTGATGGCACTGCATGATTCTGGAGTATTGCAAAATAATTTTCCTTCCTCATTACCCTCTGCACTCTGCATAAATCTCCCGTCCCAGCAAAAGAGAAACATCCCCACACTAACACAGAACTACGCCCTTGCTTCACTGTAGGCACAATGCAGTTCGGGATCAATTTTCGGTTTTAGATCTTCGGACATAAACTCGTCGATTTTGCCCAAAAACCTCAAACTTTGACTCGTCACTCCAAAGCACGTGTTTCCAATTATCTAACGACCAATCTAGATGAGAACGGGCCCACTGTAGCCGTTTTTCTCTGTTGCCCCGACGTAATAAGGGTTTTCGAAAGGCAATGCGTCCATGAAGGTCCGCTTGTTGAAGTCGACTTTTTACCGTACTCGCCGAAACTTGTTCTTCACGGCCGCGATTGACTTCAGCTTCTATTTGTGGCGCTGTTAATTTTCTATTGCGTTTGCTTAATAATACAATTCTCAAATCATCAGCTTTTGTTGTTTTCCTAGATGCTCCAGGACGAACACGGTTTTCTATAGTTCCGGTTGTCCGATATCGTTTTATGATGTCATTGACTGTTGAACTTCTCATATTTATTTTTTCAGCAATTTGTCGCCCCGAATATCCTTCTTCAAACAACGTAATAATGCGTGAACGTTTTTCTACACTGGTAGGCTTGCCACATGCCATTTTGAAGTAAATTTTCTTAAAACTTTCGCGCAAAAACGACAGATGCACACCAACACACGTTTAACAGTAAAATGAAGCAAATTTATATCTTTACGCCTGCGATAAATAAACAAGAGTGATACTGCGGTATATTTCCTAAATGTATTGTTCGTTAATAATCCCCAAACGACCCGTTGCAAAGGATCGGTACTTCCGAGAAATTCTTGGAATGATAATAAAAGGGACTTTATTGTGGTTGTCGCAATATTTCTACTTTACATAATAATTTATGGCTTTAATCCCTTAGAAAAGAGTGTATGCTTAATATTTTTCTAATTTTATGTATTAATAATTGTATACAGTGTGATAGGTTTTTATTGTATGACCGAACTTCACTGAACGGCAGTGTATGTAGTTGTCCTAACAACAATTATAGTCTTTTTTGAGCAAAATGTTGACAAATGTCATAGTAAAGTCAATATATTAAAATCAATGGGTGATAACTTCAATCACGGCGCATGTAATCACATTTTTAATGCATGAAAATCTCAATCGATGGTGCGGTCGGTATTCCTTAAAGACATCTATTGTATTGTTGTCAAAACTGTTGTCATACCGTTGTATACCTTGTTGCTTTTCTAGCGTTTTCTTCTTTTGCCTTGTATTCTATTACATGGTTTTATTTGGTTTAACGGTTTTTCTTTTCATAATTTGCGTGGAAAACAGTGTTTGTTTTTAGTACATGTACGAAAATAATTTCGTATTTATTTCGTGAATCCTTATATCATTTATAATAGAAAAGAAAAACGAATTGAGCGTCAATAGTAGTCCTAACGTAAATCCTTTTAAAGCATATTCGATTTGTACGACTCAGCGTTAAGAACTAACCGTAGCCCGAAATCCATTCGTGTACGGTATGTATTTACGTCTACGCTTCCATTCGCCATATGTTTCACGCTATCATGCGGGCGAAATATGAATGGAAACGCTATTTGCAAATTCGGAGGGATTTTTCTTTGGAAAGACGCCCACGATAAAAGATTTACGCCGAAAAATCCATATTTCCTTCGTCCTTTCTAGATTTGAGTTTATTCGGCGCGAATGTAAGACAGTTCCTGTATACAAAATGTATGTACATACGACTGGTAGTCTAAAATAAAATCGATGAGGGTATGATAAATGCGTTCTTCAAAGTATGCGAACGAAAGAAGCAAAGTATATAACGTTGTCTGTTCAACTATTAATGTTGGTAGTTGTTGGTACGATGAATTATTGAGCATTGCCTAAATTTTTTATGTCAACATAACTTTAACATCGGCCCGATATCGTCTTGTGTACTTGTAATGTGTTTAGTTTGATATGTATGTACGTAACCGTTTTTTTTTTATCGATTTGTTTATGAATATCTTGTATACTATTAATAACCTTCAATATCGTATCCTTCAGCGGGACTCATGCATAATTTTTTGTTGATCGATAGCACTTACAGTTGAAAGTAAAATCCGTAAAGAGCTTTTTAATTGTAGAGAAAATAATGACTTTATAATTGTTCTTAAATATATTCACCGTAAAACTTATAAAGTACAAAAATAGTTATAAGGCGTTCGTTAGATAACAGAATGAAATTTACATATTTAATATACTTATTCCCGAATTCGCCAGTTCGATGCAAAATCCCGAGTTACGAGAATGGAATATAGGAGTAGACTGCTGTTTGCGGAATAGAGTTCCGTAACGCCACGTAACTCTAAACAAACTTGAAATCGTTATTACGTGATATAATACGGAATGACGCGCGAATAAGAATTTAAGTTTATTACGAAAAGTGAACGGGAATGTTGTGAAAGTTATTCAAACTTATATGCTAGTATCTCAAGTATGACAAAAGATTATATCATGAAAATGTGAATCCGTAAATGCAGAGAAAATTAACAGAAAATTGCAGGAGAAATCCTATCTGTTACAAAATTCTGTCGACGATTCGGACAGCAAAGATTGATGTCAACAGTGGGTTGGCCAAATACCAGCTATTTCTGATGTGTTCCTCAATGGTCCACGGAAAAAGGATGATCCGGAGGTCATTACGAATTTGAATATTTCTAACAAACCATGGGACGTTTGTTATTAGTCTAACGGGAAAAGTTATCCGGATGTCAAATTCAAAATCGGATGTAAACTGATAGGAGTGTAGAGTATGTTCAAATATGCAAAAGGAAAATTTTTTTATCGGCGATAATTAACTTTGAGGGGGTGAAAGGCCCCTCCGACAATTGATCAATTTTTTAACGTTTTCGACATAATTCTCGAACGGTAAGAATTAGAGATGATGTTTAAATGTAAGAGTTACTTGATATCGGAAGTTTCTTCGTAACACGGCACTGCGGAATATACAAAGTGTTTCACTTGCCGAGGAATGTTTCACCCTTTCAAAGTGGATTTCCGCCGATAAAGAAAAAAAAATCCCTGCATATCTGTACATACCCTACATTTCTAGTTTCATACGATTCTGAAATTAAGACCTGCAGAGCCTTCCTTGCTAGAGTTTTGTTTTGTAGTATCTTCAGAATTATGATGGTTACTCGCCACCAGTGCTGTCCAACAAAGCGATCCATTAATCAGCATGGGTCTCAAACATGTCGTGATTATGAGGATCTTTTTTTAAAATCAAGTAATGAGCTTCGACACAGCAAAACTAGTACTGTCTTGCTGAAGCAGAGACACTCAGTGGCTATTCAGCGTCTAACATGTGCAGTCTTGCAACGTCGCTCGGTAGGAAAATTAAGAAACTTCTCTTTTCTTACGAATTCCTTCTAAAAATCTGAATAAACAGGCTAACCTTCTCTGTCGTCATAAGTAACAGCAGATAAAACGATAAAATTGGATTATTCCAAAAATTTATTTTCCACGAATAATAGTTCAACATAAACATATAACATTTTAGTCAGCCAATCAGAAAACAACTTATTAGGCCTAAATCTCAAATATGTATTATCCAACATAAAATACAATTCTTAAATAACTACAGCTATCCTGGAAATTAAACATGATATTTTCATCTTGATGTTATATTTCATCACCTCCTTGCCAATATAAATTTGAATAAGTTACATGTTACGTACAGTGGCGGCCATATAAATAGCACAGGTAAACTGATATGGATGAATTGATAAATTTGTAAATGTTAACAAGTGATTTATTTAACTTAGCTTAACAAAAATGTAGTAGATGGCATGCAGTTTATAATAAACACACAATATTTTATAAACTTCAAGATAAACAAATTAAAAAAATAAATATATTATTTCTTAAGTGGGCATAGAAATAGCACACTTAATAACAATAACGAAATAATGTATTATTTCTTTTTTTTTTCTTTTTTGCTTTTACATTTAATATTTTGTTGGAAAACCTTTACAAGCCAATATTGCTGCACATCTTCCCGGCACACTTTTAAGTAATTTTTCACATCTCTCTACAGAAATGTTATGCCAGGCTTCTTCAATAGTATTCCATAATTCGTCTAATGTCGCTGGAGATTTAGACTTTACAACAAACTCAACATCCCCCATAGATTTTCTATGGGATTTAAATTTAAATTTTAAAATTTGTGCAGGCCATTCTCAACACTCGAATCTGTTTCTCCTCTAGCCACTGTTTTACGGTCCTCGCCGTATGTTTGGGATCATTGTCGTGCATTAAACCCCAGATGACTGGAAGAAATTCATCAGCATATGGTTCCATCGCGTTTTCTAAAATGTTGCGATAACATACTGATCCATTTTTTCTGCAATTCTGAATATAGGCCCTACAGCACGCCACGACATAGAAGCCCATACCATTACGCTTCCTCCACCGTGTTTCAATGTTTTTATAGTGTACCTAGGGTTGAATCTCTGATTGATGGGTCGTCGCACATACATTTTTCCGTCAGACCCAAGTCGGTTGTATTTGCTCTCATCTGTCCAAAGTGCAGATTTCCAGAAAGAAAGCGACTTTTCTTTGCGCATTTTCGCAAACTGTAATCTTCTTTGACGGTTTTTATTTGACACGAGTGGTTTTCGTACTGCAATACACCCATGTAAGTTAAATTCCTTCAGCCAACGTCGTATTGTTCTTCTCGATATATCAATATCAATTTGTTTATTAAATTCGGTTTTTATTTGTGTAGCTGTGCGAAAAGGATATTCTTGACTTAATCGACGAATAAGGTTGTCTTGTCGTAAGGTTGTTTTACGAGGCCTAATCTTCCGTTTCTTGTTTTATAAAGTTTCTTCCGTCTGAATGTGCTTTATCGTATTTTGTATTAATTTACGTGAACAATTTAATGTTCGTGATATTTCTGAAATTGATATGCCCTTCTCTTTCATTGTGCAAATTAACTCTCTTTTCTCTGGTGTGCAATGTTTTCCTCGTCCAATTATACTAACACCTAAATTTTTGTTATTAATAACACGTTAATTTTAAAAGTGGTAAGTACACCATTTTTTTGGTACAAAATAACTCGAACTCGTAACACTATAATAAGATTCCGCTACAGAACCGACAGCTGTGCTATTTATGTGCCTGCTAGAAAAGTGAAACTAATTTATTTTTTTTCATTGAATGCCGAATTATTGTTCTGGAATACGTAACTAGGGGAAGTACACGCAACCTTCTCGGGGACTCTCACGCTAGTTTAATAAAAATTTAAACGGGAACAGCTTGAGCGGTTAATTCAAATGAAATTTGATGCCTGCGCTATTTATGTGGCCGCCACTGTATATGTCAAATGTTAATTTACGAAAGTCATTCAGTATTCCAAAATGATGACATATTTCGTGTATAATTATGTTTAGAAAGTAAGCTTATAAAGGGAGAGTATATTTTCATTTCCTCTTCAGTTCTCGTTTCTTTTGCTACATTGGATATTTCTATTGGCACTACTCTACCCAATAGCATTGCGATTGTAATCGATTTCCTATTATTCTTGATTCGGTCCTATTTATCTAATTTGTCCTTAACAATTCCGTTAGATGTCAGTGACATATAGCAGTGGAAGCTCTTTTTTTTGGACTGATGACGCAGCATTCGTACTTGTTAATAATGGTATCTCGTTTCGAAATAGAATAAAGGAGGCCGTGAGTATTAGCTCCATTTTGAAGAAGAAGCTTCTGAAAAGGATCTGTTATATAATATATATTAAGACGGGGAGAAATTGGTCGTACTATTGACAATGACATATCCTATCGTTAAATATCCTCATTCTCAAGCATACACATCAGGGTAAATACGATGTTTTATTACTTCCTTTTTACATAAAATAAAAGCCTATTTCTTTAATCCGTTGATTAAATAAGTCTTCCATAAGAATCACGTATTTGGCTCCGTTTATCCAAAACGTATTGCTGTACATTTTACAATGGCATGATCGCTGAAAGATTAATAAATCAGTTCCTTCAAAATAAACAATCAAAAGCTTCATTTAAATGTATTGATCAATAGATATCCGAGTTGCATTGTATACATGCAGAACATACGTTCGTCTGATGATAATGGAGTGCTTAGTGCAATTCGAGATTATCGCATATATACAGCTCGAATCGACGAAGGCCGTTTTTGTTATCCGGTAATATTCTTGTTATTGGAGCGAACTGGTATTATCTTTCCAATGTGACAGCGAGACGACAGCCACACCAAGAGTTTCATATGTCGACGGTCGAATCGAGCGAAGATATATCTTCATACACAGGTCACATATGAGCGATCAAAGCAAATTATGATGGTGGAAATGGCAAAAATATAGAGCGAGTTCGTGCGAGACGCGCGACGAGCATTTCAAGTTGGCAATTTTATCGGGTTTCGGTAATAGAAAATATAAGAGAGCAACATGACGCGCATAAACTAGAAATGGAATGAATTCGCCGTTGTAACTGCAATGGTGTTTTTTGCTTCCTTCCTTCCGTTGGTGTTGTTTTTTTTTCTTTCATCCCTCTGCTATTTCAATCTTTCCCTTCTGCTATTCTTTGCCTTAAGTTGCACGGTGTCACTCGGTGTAATCTCTTTGTCCTCGCCTCCTGTGGTGTGTTCATTAAATTTCCTTTTCCTGCTGCTCAAACGGTGCTTTTTTCTTTGAGATCGTGAAAATACAATGGCACTTTGCTTTAGCAATTTTATTGGATGCATGAAATAATAAGTTGAATCATCAACTCAGCAAGATGCAAGAACATAATAATTTATTTTGTTTTTAAAAAGAAAATTCTGATTTGACTAAAATCAAATAAATTACAAATTAATTTCTAGAGATCAATCGTTCAAATAAATTTACAAATCAAAAAGAAAAACATTCTTGACATTAGGCGACGGAAGCATGTATTTTTAAAGATCGCGAAGTTTTATTGCATGTTTATCTTAATGACTATAAAGAATGTGAACGGCGCCGCAACATCCAGTAATCCTCTTTAACTGGCTTGCAATTTCCTACAACCTGCGCGGCAATAATTTGCACACTTGGGGTATTTTAAGCCGTTTAAAACTTTGTTTCTGCAACATTTCGGCGGATGGAAATCGAGCATCTGCATTTTGTCCCGCTATACACGAACTCTTCATAACTTTCCAAACTAATAACGACTACAATACAGTTTGACAATAATAAATCTATTCATCATAGAATAACGTGGGTAATTGATATATATCTAGAAATAAGTGCATTGATATAGTATTTAGTAAATTCGGATATCTTTGCCAAGCATTTATCTTAAAATTTAACATTTCAGGAAATTCCCAGTATAAATCTTCATGCAGATAAAAGCAAAAGGGTTCGTACGCAACGTATATTATACACAGTTTTAGTTTATACATTTTAACCCTGTTGCTTCATTAGCAAAACATTCCGTACATAGAGTTCATATACGACCATCAAAGAGGTATGTAAACCCACCCTGTCAATGTAGGAATACTTACGTCTACTGTAATCCCCTCGATTTTGAAACTCAAGGCTTCCGGCTTGGCTCTGGGAACGAATCTGTAGAACTCCTCGTGATCCTTGTACCATTTAACCGCGTACAGGTTGTCGTTGCCTAAATCGTAGTCGCATATTAGTTCGGCCATATCTCCCGGCGCCCGATATTGTGGGATATTTACCCGTACCCATTTTAGGCCGCTCCCGTTTGATGGATTAACTGTGGGCAATTAGGAAAAAGACAAAATTATTGAACTGGAAACGTATTGATCCTTTCGAAAGTGTTGGAACAGACGTTTTATCGGTTTGATCCCGAGAAGAAAGTGACGAATCGTTTAATCAGGATAATTTCAAGAAAATACAAATTTTTGTCGAGTACAATGCAACAGAAATACACGAGGGAACTGAAGTTTGGTCTTTAAGCACCCATTTACGTCACCGCCAACAGCAACTAATCTAAGTAAAATGTTAATAAAGTACGCAATAATATCTTCAGTAAATATGATTTGTCGTAGATTCTTATATAACTAGCTTGGATATCTCCAAAGTTACAAGTATTATCTTTTTTCCCCTGTGTCTGCCTTGTAGTTTAGCTGACGTATTTCTTTTTTCAGTTGTTCGTTTTCCTTCTTAATGGTCTCGTTTTCTTTTTTAAGTTGTTCACTTTCCTTCCTTATCTCTTTCAATTCGTCTGCGTATATTTTTTGATCTCGTTTTATATCTCTCACATCAGCGGCGAATTGTTGCAAAATTTCCATCATCTCCCTCGTCTTTTTTCGGGTATTCGGAATGTCTTATTGGTTCTTTTAATTAATTAGCTTTTCCTTTTCATCATCATATGTTCCTTTTCTTCGTTTCTCCTCGCCGATTAGTTTGTCCGCTGACATTTATTATTTATCAATTACCTCTGTATAGGAATTTTATCTCATATGTCCTATATTCAATAATTTTAATACTTCAATAATAATTTTTTTACTTTGGCGGCAAAAAGAGTACGTCTAACTCAAAAATTCCCAGAATACCTCTTACCCGCCTTATCGGCAAAAACCAGTGTTTGCGATACAACATATACGACCGTCGCCAGAACGCCACACGCCACAAAACATGTTTTCTTAACGTCTTTAAACACTCTTCAACTTAACAACAAAGAAAAAATTTACGACAAAAGGTTATGTGTACTCGCTCGCAATAGTCCGAATTCCAGTATTATCATTATCACACACGCTGACAAAATGTAATACTATACAGGCTGTTCTATTTAAAATAACTAAGTAGACAGCTCGCAGTATAACTAGAAGTCCTAGATAAATTTTTTTAGTGTAGGCTTTAGTACATTTTTTAGCATTTTCCAAAATATAATTTTTCATATATCGATGGATGCAGTTCCCCGTGAGACACCCTGTAAACTCTCGAAAACAGATTAATTGCGAAAAGGTCGGACAAATTACATTGTAAAGATTTCCCAGGCATTTTCCCCGCATTAAATAACTTAACACAACACCGGTAAATCATGTCGTACACTGCCAACTTCATTATCTTGATCGCCCTTCCTAAACAAGAACTAATAGTCTTCAACAACAAACCCTCCTCGCCAGTATTTTAACTACTTTTATCAGATTTATTATAAATTCGCTTCCACTCCATTTTAAAGTGAATAATGTGCATTCGTCTGGCGTACTCGCACCGTTAAATTTATTTATTTAACACATCACGATAAGTGGACTTTCTTTGTTACCGGGCGTTTCCTTCAAGATAGCATAATTTTACTTTAAACGTTGTTAGGTCAGCTGTTCCAGTTTATTTCCAGCGAAAGCTCAAGCGTAAAATTAATACACGCAGATATGTACGTCTGTCACTCGAGGACACTTGGAAAGGACTTAGGAAACGTAACGAAGAGTGACATGCGGGATCTTGAGCTGATGGTGTTAAAGTTAAATTGATTAGGTTGGGAGTTACAATACATTCTTTGACGTAATCTAAGTACATGGTTAATTTCTGGCGATTTTGGCGCCTTTCTACGTAAGAAAGAAACATGCAGTTTTATAGAATTCTTTTATTAATTTATGCTAATAGATTATTTCTGGCATCAATAAAATATATAATATAACATATAAAATATAAAACATGGACTATGGGGTGGCATGGCAAACAACACAAAAGTATCGGTACACTCCGCACCGCATCGTTTAACATTTTGAGATATTAAACACACAGAAGTAGCATCGTTTGACTGTGTACCTCGTAGTACCTCAGCTTTATCTTTAGACACAATAACGCCTAACAAACGTATTTTTTTGCGTTGGAAATTAAGTTCTATCATCCAAGAATATTGTTCCGTGCAGTGGCGTCATCTATAGACAACAGAATTATATGCGCGCACATACAGTATTACATCTTAACATGCTCTGCGGGCGTGTTTAGTAATTATGTCATAAATGATGATGAATACCCAACTTACGCGGTAAAGCTGTAAATATGGTAATGCGAACGGCTTAACGTTACATACGCCCGTTTCATTAGATTATGCTAATAAGTCTATAAATTTATTGTCTATCATTTCCTAATGACAATGGAGTACCTATCTCGCCGCTTATTCAACTGTAAATATACCTACGCGTATGGAGGTAGTTTATATGTAATGCATGCGATAAAATTCATCTGTTGGCATGCACGTAAACGCTAAAATTCCTTTTCGTTTTCATTTATTTTTGCCGCTCCAGTATGCTGTCGACATTAACACCGCAGTAATTATTAGCATGTACCGGGAGCATCAATCACCGTAAACCCTCTCCTTACACTCCATTTAAATCATATAGAGGAAAATGAACGGTTGGATAAATGTTGAAACACGTAAGAATTAACCTGAATATTTTCTTCTGTGATGGTACTAAAGAGATTTTAATGGAAGCCACTGAAGTAAATCAGAATATTACTCCGCAATAATTAAACATCAAAGAAATTTTAATGTTGGAGTAGAAAATATTAATATCTCGTGCGAACCTAAACAAATCGACCCTCAACAACTTCTTTCTGTTTCCTAGATAAAAGTTTCATCTTGTATCAATATCGCATTAAAATTGAAACATATAATGGAAGCGGACAGAATGCTTTTGCGTACAGGCATTACCATACACGATTGATATTTCCATTTTTTTTAGTAGAATAAGCTACATAGTATGCCAGAATCTGATGGGGAAGCTTTGCGAATCAGCAACTCGAACTCGAAGGCTCAAACTTCTTTTCTTGCTCTTTTGCCAAAAGGCAATCAACCTATTTGATCTGAAAAACACGTAGAATGAAATATCATACATTTTCGACAAACAATAAAATGAAGAAAATAGGAATTTTTGCATGACTAACGAATATAATAAATAAATAACATACTTTACATGCAATTAAAAATTTCAAAGTATCAGCAAACCCAAATGCGTCCAGAAGATTATTTACAGCGAAATTAATATTTTATGTAACCTAATAAGTTGATGGATTTCGCCAGTAAAGCGGATGATTAACAAAGATCAAAGTTGAACTCTCGCGAGGCTGTTGTGAACTTTCCTATTTGTGGTGGTGCATTTCACGTCCACTTCGAGTTGGTTAATCTACACGAATTACATTTCGATGTTTCAAAGACTGGAGCCGGAGGTAATATTTAAATAAAATATGGAATTGAATGATGCATGGATCTTCACAACAAACCATATAATGCAGTTGGTATGTAGATCCCGTTTAAACAAATTCCCTGGATGGTAGAAAGAGATACATTCCACTATTAGCACTATTAGCAGTAGAACAAAAAGGTGACTTTTCATCAAATTCTGTGGAAAGAGAATGGATTATAAAAGATAATCGATAATGTTTCTTTTAAATTATTTTTTACGCTTGACCAAATCATATCAAGAAAATATTTCCATAATAATTATAATAAATGCACAAAGTGATCCCATTCGGTTTTAACGCAATTCCAGGTTTCATGTTGTTAAATACTTCGACGAGGTGTTAGGCATTATCATGTCACATACACTGCCGTTCAGAAAAGTTCGGTCGGTTGGTAAAAAACATGAAAAGGTTACAGAAACAAACGAAACGAAAAACAAAATGCAATTTTATTGTATGTACAGGTAAAAAAGACAAAAATAAATAAATAAAAAGTTATTCTGGCCTAATATAACATACCGAACATTATTTTTTTTTTTCATCGAAAAAACCTCCTTTGCTGTTAATCACCGCTCGAACTATTCTAGGCATTCTTTCGACAAGTTTTGTTAAAACGGATTGTGGAACATTAATCCATTCATGTTGCAGAATATTCCGTAAATGTTCTTGTGAAGTTGGGCATATTTTTCGGATCCTCCTGTCCAGTTCATCCCACAACAACTCTATAGGGTTCAAATCTGGGCTTTGTGGAGGCCATGTCATTACTTTCAGGGTGTGCTGTTCTTCTTGCTCCTTTAGATAGTTCTTACACACTAACACAGTGTGGTTTGGGTCGTTGTCGTGCATGAATGTAAAGTTACGGCCTATTATACGCCCTCCTGATGGTACTGCATGATTCTGGAGTATTGCAAAATAATTTTCCTTCCTCGTTACACCCTGTACTTTGCATAAATCTCCCGTCCCAGCAAAGGAGAAACATCCCCACACTAACACAGAACTACGCCCTTGCTTCACTGTAGGCAGTTCGGAACCACTTTTCGGTTTTAGATCTTCGGACATAAACTCGTCGATTTTGCCCAAAAACCTCAAACTTCGACTCGTCACTCCAAAGCACGTGTTTCCAATCATCTAACGACCTATCTAGATGAGAACAGGCCCACTATAGCCGTTTTGCTCTGTTGCCCCGACGTAATAAGGGTTTTCGAATGGCAATGTGTCCATGAAGGTCCGCTTGTTAAAGTCGACGTTTTACCGTACTCGCCGAAACTTGTTCTTCACGGCCGCGATTGACTTCGACTGCTATTTGTGGCGCTGTTAATTTTCTATTGCGTTTGCTTAATAATACAATTCTCAAATCTTCGGCTTTTGTTGTTTTCCTAGATGCTCCAAGACGAACGCGATTTTCTATAGTTCCAGTTGTCCGATATCGCTTTATGATGTCATTTACTGTTGAACTTCTCATATTTATTTTTTCAGCAATTTGTCGCCCCGAATATCCTTCTTCAAACAGCGTAATAATGCGTGAACGTTTTTCTACACTGGTAGGCTTGCCACGTGCCATTTTGAAGTAAATTTTCTTAAAATTTTCGTGCAAAAACGACAGATGCACACCAACACACGTTTAACAGTAAAATGAAGCAAATTTATATCTTTACGCCTGTGATAAATAAACAAGAGTGATACTGCGGTATATTTCCTAAATGTATTGTTGATTAATAATCCCCAAACGACCCGTTTCAAAAGATCGGTACTTCCGAGAAATTCTTGGAATGATAATAAAAGGGACTTTATTGTGGTTGTCGCAATATTTCTACTTTACATAATAATTTATGCCTTAATCCCTTAGAAAAGGGTGTATGCTTAATATTTTTCTAATTTTATGTATTAATAATTGTATATAGTGTGATACAATAGATTTTTATTGTATGACCGAACTTCACTGAACAGCAGTGTATATTTTGAATTCCTTCATTGTGCGTGGTGTATTTTTAAAAACTGAAGTAGTTAGAAAGATATCTGCAATAGCTGATTAGAGAGACTGTTCTTCCCAATTTATTTTTATCGGTTTTTTTAGAAGGGTTTCGCTGGCTAGTAGGAAACAAGGCCTTAAATATAGTTTGACTTCTGCTCTAAGAAGAGAACATACTGAGGTGTAAATAAAGCAATAATCTCGTTTTTAAACGTTATAAGTAATTTACGTAAGTGTCAAACGAGCTTGAAAAAAAATATTTTTCAAACACCAATAAACATCAAATGCAGTTCGAATTGTCTATAAATATCTATTATTATCTATAAATATAATTTGAGGTTTTAATCTTGTATTTAACTATCAGAAATGGTTGTAACCAACAAAAAATTATTCAAAAAACTACATGGGTCTCTCGATTACGTTCTCTTTATGATAATATTCTATGTCTCAAGTTGTCAGACTACTATTATTTGTCAATGAAATGACACATTGTTCATTAGCTATTGTATTAAGATTTGATTCGAAATACATTATGCTAAGAGCTAAGATAATACTTTAAAATACGTAAAGTTTTACAAGAAGCATCCTGTACATATATTATTGAGTTCGTCTGATGCTATTGTTATACGATCAAAGAACTGTAGCCAAAGGCCCTACTGCTGATTTATAAGATCAATCATGAAGGTAAACACGATTTTATTATGGTACATCTATACACTTATGTGTAATTTAATTTCTTCAAAAAACATACATCATAACATATCAAAACCCAGAATCGTGCATGGTCAACCTACGACAATCACAAAATATCCTTCGTATGCAAGGCTTTATATCCCACTTAGCGCACACCGAGCAATGGCTTGCGGTAGTACCTATATTCAGCCGCACTGGCTTGTAACAGCAGCCCATTGTTTAGAATGGCGTTTCGGATTGACACCCAAATCAGCTGAAATGGGAGCGCAAGATCGCGTTATGGTCTTCATGGGCTTGGAGAATATTAAACACGCGCAGCAAGAAAGAAAATCACAACGATTAATAATGCATCATAATTACGCTAATTATATTAACACTTTCAACGCCACGTACTACGATATTGGACTGATCAGAATAAAGAAGCCGTTTGTTACGGGACCCGCGATAAGACTCGCTAATATGGGAAGTAACGTGTTTGTAGGAGCTAGAACTGTCACCGTCGGTTATGGGAAAATGGAAGACGGGACAGAACCTTACGAACTACAATTCATCATATTGGCAATAACGCAAATCGATAAAACAGTTCTGATATGCACGAATCCTGAAGGAAAGAACTTTTGCAGTGGTGACTCAGGGGGACCAATGTATTTATTGAAATCGAAGGATTTAGTTGGGGTTATATCAACGACCTATGGACAGTGCACCAAAGGTGTTGGTATATACATGAATGTACCAGCTTTCAGCCCTTGGATCAGAACAATTGCAAAACGACGTTTAATGATGCGTAGCAATGGTGGTGATGCTGGCTCAAGAATATCCGCCGCTAACAGGAGGTTCAAACCCGTGGAATTGATTATATTGGTATTTAATGTTGTTTATGTGATATACTATAAAGTTCTTTTATCAATAAAATACTAAACAAAATTAGTTATCGAGTAATTTATAAGAACTATTCATATTCATTAAGATGGGTTGAGAGACCTGGTGGCCGCTTCCCGGATAAAATCCAAGACGTACAGCATTCCCACGTCGTTATGTACAAAGGAGCGTCCAGTTGAATGGAAAATCAGTAATATCTAGGACCTTCTTGATTTATTAATCAGTACTGTCAGCTAGGAAAAAAATATATATTTATTTATGAAATGACCTCCAATAATACTCCAGTGCAATTAGGCGTGAATTTTCGACGAAACCGGTCGCTTGAATTTTGGTGATAAAGAATTTTGTGAGAAAATGAAGGCCTATCTACTTCAACTTTCCCATTTAATACTTATTCTCACAAAGAGTGCTCATGGAATATTTAGATTTAACGTTAGAATCGGAACATATTAATTGTCAAACGAGTCTTTAGCATAGTAGAAATGTCTTTCGGGTGATGTCGTGTAGTTAATATTTTACTTGACGTTTCACTATCCTGTCAGCTTCTTCAGAAGATTTCTAAAGACTGCAGAAGAAATACGACATAAAACCTGCCGCATCCTCCAGAAAGCTAAACTACCAGCAAGGAATATCTCCAAGGACGAGAAGATAGCACTTGAGGATATACGCCGCAATGAGAACCTAATCGTCGTACGAGCTGATAAAGGCAACGCAACAGTAGTGATGGATCGCACAGATTACAACATAAAGTTACAAATGCTGCTGGACCCGGATCACTACAAGAAACTAAACAGGGACCCAACCACGAAGGTAGAAAAACAAACCAGAAACGCTATTAAGGAATCATCAATCCCAAAGGAAGAACAAAGAAGGCTATTACCATCAGAAAGTCGACTACCAAGACTGTACGGACTACCAAAGATACACAAACCTGGCAACCCTCTCAGACCGATCGTCAGTACATGTGTCTCACCTACCTACGAATTAGCCAAATGTCGCAAAACAACTAGCACAATACTCCGGGAACATTAAAAGCTTTGTGATCGAGATACTACAACAACACGAAATAACAAAGGAAGATTTGTTGGTGTCTTTCGACGTCGAATCACTCTTCACCAATGTACCAGTGGAAGAAACACTAGAGACCATCAGGCAACAACTAATACCAAAAGGACTACAACCGGATCTGATTAATTTGGCGAGACTCTGCCTTACTTCGACCTACTTCCTGTGGAACGGAGAATTCTACGAACAAGCGAGTGGCGCTGCAATGGGATCTCCTTTGTCACCTGTAATCGCCAACATCTTTATGGAAGCGTTCGAACAAGAAGCCATCGAATCCAGCAGGATGAAACCTAAATGCTGGTACAGATATGTAGATGACATTTTTGTCATATGGCCACACGGACCAAAACTTCTAGAGGAATTCCTGCAACACATCAACAGACAACACGCAAACATTAACTTCACCATGGAAATCGAAGAAGACGGCACCTTACCATTCCTAGATGTCCTAGTGGAGCGCAATGACAGCAGCAAACTGGGCCACAGTGTATACCGCAAGAAGACCCACACAGACCGGTACCTGCATGCAACATCTCACCACAATCCTCAACAGAAGAGATCCCTGATCAACACTTTATTAAGTAGAGCGGAGAAAATCAGCGACAAACATCACAGGAATAGCGAAATACAACACGTCAAAAACGCCCTGCAGAAAAACGGCTACAGTACAAAAGATATAAGGAAGCCACGAGAGCAGAGAAAAGACGAAGACCAACAACAACCAGCAGGATACGCGTACCTTCCATACATAGCCGGAGTCACCGACAGGCTAAAAAAGACCCTAAGGGAGAAAAACATCACCACACGTTTCAACATGGTAACCAAAATCGACCAACTACTTCCTCCTAACAAGGACGTGTTACCGAAACTACGAGCAAAAGGCATATACGAACTGAAATGCCAATGTGGAAAAAGCTACATCGGTCAAACAGGACGGAGTATTCAGTGCAGAGTGAAAGAGCACGAGAGAGACGCACGCCTTAGACATGTTGAAAAATCTGCAGTAGCAGAACACCTGCACCAACAAGGAGACCACCGCATAAGCTACAGCGACGTCAAGGTATTAGCCAGGACCAGCCACTACTACCCGAGGATAATACGCGAATCCATAGAAATAATGAAGAACACTAACAACTTCAATCGCGAAGATGGATACAAGATCAGCAACATGTGGAGGTTAGCACTACGGAGTCGTCATACAACGAACGACGCGATTCAGCGGAACGGAACAGTTATGGATCACCAAAGCAGAACGGTTATGGATCAGCAAAGCGGAACGGTTATGGATCAGCAAAGCGGAACAAAAATAGGAAATATAACGAGCAGCAAAAGACAACAACAGCAGTCTTTAGAAATCTTCTGAAGAAGCTGACAGCATAGTCAGCGAAACGTCAAGTAAAATATTAACTACACGACATCACCCGAAAGATATTTCTACTATGGATTACGGTCGTGAAAGCCTACACTCAACTATTGAGTCTTTAGCAGTCTAGAGCAAATACGGCATCATCGACAATCTTTAAAACACCCTTTCCACTGATCCCCTGATAAAATTAAAATTAAATTTGCTCGCAGCAGTACAGCCTCGTAAAGTTTCGTAACTCTATTTCGAATATTTGAAAAACTAATCCGGTTTTATTTAATTCTGAGCTCTCCAATCCTGTACAGAACTTAAAAACAAGCGACGCGCATACACAATGCCCTCCGGAATAAATAATTTCACGACTAGACTTCATTATGATTTGCTCGCACCTTTTGTTTGGGAAATTCCCCTGGGTTTTTGAAAATTTCTCTTCCCGATTTCGTCCCGTATCCCAGAGTGTCGCGCTCGCAGTGTTTCGCAGGACAAAGGCCACTCGTACTCTGAAGCGTTTATTAGAGAACCGCGCTAGAGCGAGGGCCGACATCAAGAGATATCTATGTATATAGGCCCTGCTGTGGATCGGAGTAAATCGACCGTACTTCAAAACTCTCCAGCGCTTCTAATTTTGTTCTGCTGGGTGCTGTGCCGAGGGATTTGATTTAACGAATGGTGTTTACACTTGAAGCTATCAAATAATAACGTTTCATTATGATATTGATAGTTGCTACCGTACGAGCTAGTAATACCATTTAATTTTCTCTTCACTGTCTTGATATGCAACCGTTAATTTACAAAATTACGTATGGGAATTGGATTTGACGAATCACGAATAAACTCAGTGAACGGAGGCATATTTTATTTGATTAAATCGACATATTTATTTAAATATTTGTGAAGGTATTGATTACCAGTAATCAATACACTGCAACTACATAAACATTGAATACTTTGATTAAAACTATTAGCATAATTTCAAACGAGGATGCGTCGATCCTCGGTTATCCCGCATTTATTAATTAATCTTATGCGGTGCGGAGTGTGCCGATAATTTTGTATTATTCGCCATACTATCCCACAGTCCTTGCATCATTATCAATTGTATTGTATTGAGCTTAGAGGAGAATATACCGAAAAAGAAAAATACTTTTACATATTGTTTTATTTAATTAACAACACGTCCGTTCCGATCCACAAAATTTTGGACCTCTCCTCGTAAAATCCATTGGAAAGACTCTCGTGTTTGTACGTCAAGTATAAATATTGAGTAAGTTTCAATTAAAAATTAAAACCATGGAAAAAAAATGGACAGCGTACACTTACCGTTGGAAAATCTCGTAAGAAGTACATGAAGGAGAAAAAACGCCAGGAAATCGTTCATTATTAATTTGAAATTGGGTCCTACTCCGAAACGAAACACCGACGTAGAACATTTGTCGGTTGTCCGAGACACATTTCGACAGGTCGACCTCTCTGACGCTACCGCACTGGCCTAAATTTTATCAATCATACGAGTTCGCTACGCTCCAACTTGGAACATGCACGTCAGAACTCGGGAAACCTGAAACAAGACATAGATTTTCATATTAAATGTTTCGATATATGTATGTATGTATGTATGTATTGTTCCGCAGTAGCCCTGACTTGAATATCTCTAAAGTTAGACGAAATTTTTAACACTGCATGAGCTACAGGGTACTTTGTTTTTGCAAACTTAATCGTACTTGTCGGACACGCTGTATATTGTTTTCGAAATCGATTTTCGATCATAGACTATACAGTCAATAATTCTACAAAATTTCAATTTTCCAAGTTAAACACTCATAATTATAAAAGGTTCACATGCATCCGTCCATCTGCCTATTTGGAAAATGGTTTCTAAATTTTATTTTTATTTCATTACAACTTTTATATCCTCTTAGAATTCAGAACAAGAAATACCTAAAGTGATAAAAAAAAGAAATGCGGCAAAATGTCGCTAACGAAGCTAATCACCAAACCATCCCAAACCAACCGCACACCCCTAAGTTGCCCTTCTACCTTCATTCAGTTATTTACGTTTTGTGTATATTTGGGAATATCGACATTGATGTATGCGTTAGCTTTTGTCCCGCGTATATCGCCAGTAATACCCTCTGTGTACACATTTCGAATAAGTTTGATTTAATGAACGAGTTTTTGTAATCATTATATGCTGCCATATTTTGGACGTATTACGATGCCTACGCGGTAATTGTGAAATGTGAGTGTGCAGATTTTAGAGGTAGAATGGTTCGAATTGATTTTTTTTTTATTTTGAAGCGAAACAAATGATTATTATAGGAACGAGCTTATATCATTTAACGTGAAACCTGACAACCGTCATGAATTCTAGTAAAAGAGGATTGAACGAAAATGCGTTAAAATTTTAAAATGAATTTGTTTGATGCGTCGGAAAATTACGAAAATTACGAAATTACGACTTTAGTATATTTTTTTCTTTGAAGATTAATTTATTTATGATCTGGGGGAGTAATCGACGCTAATTTGTGTTGATGACAACCGCTGAAGCGGTATTTGTAACCAGTGTTCGTTTCTCGTTCCGTACGTGTGTGAATCATCATTTCTTTGAAATTTATGATTGTAAGCAAAGCACTCCAGTATATAAGCACCAGTCAACGTCGAAAAGATGGATCTCTAGGGCCCAAAAATTTGATTGATTGGGTTTTGTCGGTGTTCATAGTTAAACGATCGTCACTGTATAACTCTGCAACTTTTGGCTTTACAAGTGTGCACGTGTCATCGGCATCCAGATTAACATTAATCTACACTGCTGTTCAGAGAAGTTCGGTCGGTTAGCAAAAAACATGAAAAGGTTACAGAAACAAACGAAACTAAAAACAAAATGCAATTTTATTGTATGTACAGGTAAAAAAAAAAACAAAAATAAATAAATAGAAAGTTATTCTGGCCTAATATAACATACTGAACATTATGTTTTTTTTCATCGAAAAAACCTCCTTTGCTGTTAATCACCGCTCCAACTATTCTAGGCACTCTTTCGATAAGTTTTGTTAAAATGGATTGTGGAATATTAATCCATTCATGTTGCAGAATATTCCATAAATGTTCTTGTGAAGTTGGGCATATTTTTCGGATCTTCCTGTCCACTTCATGCCACAACAACTCTATAGGGTTCAAATCTGGGCTTTGTGGGGGCCATGTCATTACTTTCAGGGTGTGCTGTTCTTCTTGCTCCTTTAGATAGTTCTTACACACTAACGCAGTGTGTTTTGGGTCGTTCATGAATGTAAAGTTACGGCCTATTATATGCAAGCCTGATGGCACTGCATGATTCTGGAGTATTGCAAAATAATTTTCCTTCCTCATTACACCCTGCACTCTGCATAAATTTCCCGTCTCAGCAAACGAGAAACATCCCCACACCAACACAGAACTACGCCCTTGCTTCACTGTTGGCACAATGCAGTCCGGGATCACTTTTCGGTTTTAGATCTTCGGACTTAAACTGGTCGATTTTGCCCAAAAAACCTCAAACTTTGACTCGTCACTCCAAACCACGTGTTTCCAATCATCTAACGACCAATCTAGATGAGAACGGGCCTACCGTAGTCGTTTTGCTCTGTTGCCCCGACGTAATAAGGATTTTCGAATGGCAATGCTTCCATGAAGGTCCGCTTGTTGAAGTCGACGTTTTATTGTACTCGCCCAAACTTTTTCTCCACGGTCGCGATTGACTTCGGCTGCTATTTGTGGCGCTGTTAATTTTCTATTGCGTTTGCTTAATAATACAATTCTCAAATCTTCAGCTTTTGTTGTTTTCCTAGATGCTCCAGGACGAACACGATTTTCTATAGTTCCAGTTATCCGATATCGCTTTATGATGTCATTTACTGTTGAACTTCTCATATTTATTTTTTCAGCAATTTGCAGTCCCGAATATCCTTCTTCAAACAGCGTAATAATGCGTGAACGTTTTTCTACACTGGTAGGCTTGCCACGTGCCATTTTGAAATAAATTTTCTTAAAACTTTCGCGAAAAAACGACAGATGCACACCAACACACGTTCAACAGTAAAATGAAGCAAATTTATATCTTTACGCCTGTGATAAATAAACAAGAGTGATGCTGCGGTATATTTCCCAAATGTATTGTTCGTTAATAATCCCCAAACGACCCGTTGCAAAAGATCGGTACTTCCGAGAAATTCTTGGAATGATAATAAAAGGGACTTTATTGTGGTTGTCGCAATATTTCTACTCTACATAATAATTTATGGCTTTAATCCCTTAGAAAAGAGTGTATGCTTAATGTTTTTCTAATTTTATGTATTAATAATTGTATACAGTGTGATATAATAGATTTTTATTGTATGACCGAACTTCACTGAACGGCAGTGTACATGGATTTTACTCAGGTCGTAGCGCTCATGGATATCATCATGTCTAAAAATCTTTTTGTATGGGTAAATTCGTACAGCTTTGTATCGATGAGTCGAGTGACGTAAAATGTTGAATCTGCGATAAGATTTCAATTATCATCTCATCCACTACCTTATTACCATGCTTTTTCCCATTTGTTGCTTCAAATTTTTGCACCAATAGTACGTACTTACACCATATTCTTAGCTGTAAGTCTTTCGGTAAACGCAACTTTTGCTGTGACGCGAGCATATTACTCTTCCGCATAAATGAAAATAATTTCTACCCTTTCATCAAAAGTCTACACCGTTTTTACAAAAAACAATGCAGGTGAAGCAAATGGAAGGAAATGTTTATGACAAAACGTAGAACCTTGACGATCAGGTGTAAGCATTACAAGTGTGATTCACAGATTTACGCATACCCCCCTTACAATAAAAGTAAATGTATTTTTGGAAACTTTTGTTTTCGTTTTTGTTTCTAGAATATTGTAGGTGGATTATTTTCAACAAAAAAATCATACCACTTGCCGCCTGTATATAATACAGCATTATATTTTAGAGCAAAATCCATCACTTCAACTTCCTAGAGAATATCACTCACTCAGTCTCTCGTAACATATTTAGCAATTACACTTTGCCAGCATTAATAAATTAAATTGCGTCATTATTAATGTTACAAAGATATCGTTCGGTTGTCATAGGAACGACCCGCTTCTCTTTTGTTATAGAATATTAATTACATCACAGCCTGCCTCGGGCATATTCCTACTTAGATGATTTACATTTCATTAGTCTAGGTGGGATGCCGGTGTTATTATACATTAGGTATACACGTAGTACGTACGTCAGCGTACTACCCCGAGCGGCCCCGTTTGTACGTTTGCCTACTGCCTGTATTTTGACTTACCTTTGTTGTTGTTTTATATCGGCTACAGGTTTCCGCGTGAGCGAGTATCGTACAAAGCGAGCTTAATTTCATTAATCATTGGATATGTGAAAGGAAATTAATTCCATGTAGGCTTTGTGTTGATGAAAGTAATCCTGGTAAAATCCGTTGAAATTTCCAAAATTTTTGAAAAGGATGGCGTTTTCTACATAACTTTGTTTTACATTATAAAAAGAAAGCATTAAGATTTATGAATCTCCTATCGAAATCCGTACAAAAATGTTTTCACAATACATTATATTTTCTCCTTTCAATATTTAATTTATATGATTGTTTACGGCTTTCTTATAATAACAAATTTTGCCCATCAACTTAAGAAGTCCTTCCAGTGGCTTTGCCCTTCCAGTTAGATGGAGCACCAGCCTATAATACCTTTATTGGCATCCAGTGCATGATGCCAACATTTGAAGTACAACTGCCACCCGGTCACCGAGATCACCTGATTATTTTTATGGGGCTATTTATGGAAATCAACCTTTAAACGTCGAGAGTGTAAAGACCCGGTGTGATACATAACGCAACAAATGAACTTCGGAAGAGAATAGACATGCGATACACAAAATGGTGAAAACTGAATAATTTATTAGATATTTATCGTTCTTCTTACCTAATCGCATATTCAAAAATTCGGCTATTTAATCTTATTGCCTTTTGCTGAGCTGTTTCGGTTCTAAATAACATATCTTCAAAAATATTTTAAATAAACTTTGTATAATCCAATATTTACGTTCGCAATATTTTATTTTTCTATTTTATTTACTTCTTGAAATACCTTTATTCTCCAAAACGCCCTACCCTGTATTTCTTGAATTTATGACAAATATACTTACTGTTATTATTATTACTATTATTATAATTTTGGAGATAATTGTTAACTAATTGGTAACTATTATTGGTAAACCAATAATAATAATTGCTTTAGTTCGAGTACATTCATTTCATATAATTTAAACAGTATTAAATACAGAAGAACTCATTTAAAGAGAGAGAAAAATATAGCTCGTTGTTAATTGGAAACTATTTTCGCATCGAAAGCATTCATAACCCTCGTAATTGATTTTTCTACACTCCAGAAAGCGGCGTTCAATATAAGCGAAGCGAAAATACATCGTTCCAAATTTGTCTTCCGCAATGCATTTTCAATTTATTTCCCCTTTATCGTATTCCGGTTGGTTAGCCCGCGCCAGCAGGGCATTACCATTGTGTAATTCCGATCTTACAAAGATCTATATTCGAACGGCATATGTTACACGATCGCGATAAATTTCGAGTCGCCGATAACTCAAATGAACTGTTCAGTTTGCGAGTGTTGATGCGAACGGTATTAGGTACTACATTAGCGGGACCCGTCTGGAGAACTCGAGACGACCGCTAAAGCTCACCTCTGCGTAAACATATCATTGTAGTAGCTATTGCAAGATTGTGGCGCAATGCAGTGCTTTCCCCGATTGCACATAAGTGCGCGCCGAAGTACACAGTCAATAATTTCAACGGTTACGTGTGAATTCGACGCTTATAATTTAATGCAATTCGTGACTTCAAATCCGACTGCTAATCGAGCATAATATCTACCTCCCGTATACTGTTCCTTTTGCTCAAAAGGAAGGTTTTTGCTTGCACACGTGTTTTGTACTTCAGAAAACAACCGGATTATACTAAAGAATCAAAAGAAATGTTTGCATAACATTATATATTGATAGGCTAACTACGTCCTCGCTTAGAAAAGTGGTCGTCTGTCGGCGAGAGAGTGATGCGAAACGGACGAAAGTAAACGATCGACAATAATATTAACAGCAAACAAGTCGTTGCTACGTTATTTTGCCACTTATTTAAATCTTGCTACTGTGTCTCTCATTGGTTTCTTTTCTGAAGGCTTGAATGAGTTTCGAGGACAATTCAATAACTAGTTGCGTTGCCATTTAACAGATCGCTGTTAATGCATGTCTGGACGAAATAAAGGGATCGGAAAAACGCTGGAAAAAATGTATAGAAGAATTTTTATTTCATGATTATTTAATCGAAATAATTTTAATTTTAACATATTTTTAATCATCACGTTCTATACCATGTAGCAGTTAGCTTAATAGCGTAAATCGCCATTTAATAACCTTTGACATATAAAGTAATTTAGATCATTAATTTATTGGCGTAAATCGCGAAACCTTAAGGGCATCATTAATTATTTGCTGATATAATCTATTAAGTTCGCTGCTTTCGTATACGCCACATCCCCTTTGTTTACCTTTGAAGTCTATAAGGCGCTTCAAATTATAAGGAAATGAAATTATACATATTATATTTATAAAATAACGTAAGTAAAAGAAGGAATTATAAAGCCACAAAGCGTTACCGTTCGCTACGAATATTCCATGTTTCTCTAAATACTCGTTAAATAAGTTTCGTTTTCTCGATCAATTGAAACATAAGATCGCGTCTTCGGCGTGACGGCGATTACCACTCGAAGTTCGGAATTTAGTTTGAGCAAATAATTTATCTCTATCTCGAACTCAGTCGTTAGTGCTGAATCACTGTCAATACTCCTACGCTACTTTCCTGGGATGTGATGTCTCAAGCATCTGTACAATGCAATTATCGAGGTCTTCTTTACATTGATGTGTCTCGTACCAGACAAGTTGCTTCTTTATAATGCCGTATTATTCTGGTTACCATTTTACGTGTAACAAGCTGAAACTTGGAGCATCCACAATTGTAATTGGTTTTATGTAGCTTTTTCTGAAGTTACTTTTTGCGCAAGTCATAACTAATCGCTGTTGCCTACTTTACTGTTCCTCATTTATTTGCTAATCGTAAAACTTTTCAATACCTATGCGAAAGGCAACGATATTAACGAAAGCGATGTTACTGATGTTTCCAATTTCAAACTTAAGAATTAACATGCCTTACATTCAACGCATGCAAGGGAGAACATGTAATTGCATCTGAAGGTAAGTGTTTGTACGTTGAAGTTGTAAACGAAGTTGCATGTATGCCTGTTTACAATCAATTATGATACAGGTAAATGTTGCGACAAAACCTAATGTGTTCGTTTACGCTGCACTGCCTGTGTAAACTTGTTAGGTAGACTTATGCGCTGTTGGTATGTTTTGCATCGGTTCAAATTTATCTAATGTGAGGCAAAACATACACTGTAATGCCGATATACTGATATTGAGTTTGATTAATCATGATTGCTATATACTAAGAAAAGAAATACTATCTATCGTCCTTGTCCTGTCTTTGTTTTAGTCAATTAAATATGAAGTTATGTAGAGAAAATTTCCGTTTAAGAACACGCGATGAAATACTGCAAAATCTTTGTTTCGCTAAAGTTATTCATTAAAAATAATGTATTAACATGTATTGAGTATTGCAAATAATTTCGCGCTGCTCTATGTGAACGCTATTTGATTCCTAATCTTTAATCTCTTGACGATGCCATAAGACGAAATGTACACTGCCGTTCAGAGAAGTTCGGTCAGTTGGTAAAAAACCTGAAACATGCAATTTTATTGTATGTACAGCTAAAAAAGACAAAAATAAATAAATAAAAAGTTATTCTGGCCTAATATAACGTACTGAACATTATATTTTTTTTTCATCGAAAAAACCTCCTTTGCTGTTAATCACCGCTCAAACTATTCTAGGCATTCTTTCGATAAGTTTTGTTAAAACGGATTGTGGAATATTAATCCATTCATGTTGCAGAATATTCCGTAAATGTTCTTGTGAAGTTGGGCATATTTTTCGGATCTTCCTGTCCAGTTCATCCCACAACAACTGGGGGCCATGTCATTACTTTCAGGGTATGCTGTTCTTCTTGCTCCTTTAGATACTTCTTACACACTAACGCAGTGTGTTTTGGGTCGTTCATGAATGTAAAGTTACGGCCTATTATATGCAAGCCTGATGGCACTGCATGATTCTGGAGTATTGCAAAATAATTTTCCTTCCTCATTACACCCTGCACTCTGCATAAATTTCCCGTCTCAGCAAAGGAGAAACATCCCCACACCAACACAGAACTACGCCCTTGCTTCACTGTAGGCACAATGCAGGCCGGGATCACTTTTTGGTTTTAGATCTTCGGACATAAACTTGTCGATTTTGCCCAAAAACCTCAAACTTTGACTCGTCACTCCAAAACACGTGTTTCCAATCATCTAACGACCAATCTAGATGAGAACGGGCCTACTGTAGCCGTTTTGCTCTGTTGCCCCGACGTAATAAGGGTTTTCGAATGGCAATGCGTCCATGAAGGTCCGCTTGTTGAAGTCGACGTTTTGCCGTACTCGCCGAAACTTGTTCTTCACGGCCTCGATTGACTTCGGCTGCTATTTGTGGCGCTGTTAATTTTCTATTGCGTTTGCTTAATAATACAATTCTCAAATCTTCAGCTTTTGTTGTTTTTCTAGATGCTCCAGGACGAACACGATTTTCTATAGTTCCGGTTGTCCGATATCGCTTTATGATGTCATTTACTGTTGAACTTCTCATATTTATTTTTTCAGCAATTTATCGCCCCGGATATCCTTCTTCAAACAGCGTAATAATGCGTGAATGTTTTTCTACACTGGTAGGCTTGCCACGTGCGATTCTGAAGTAAATTTTCTTAAAACTTTCGCGCAAAAACGACAGATGCACGCCAACACACGTTCAACAGTAAAATGAAGCAAATTTATATCTTTACGCCTGTGATAAATAAACAAGAGTGATACTGCGGTATATTTCCTAAATGTATTGTTCGTTAATAATCCCCAAACGACCCGTTTCAAAAGATCGGCACTTCCGAGAAATTCTTGGAATGATAATAAAAGGGACTTTATTGTGGTCGTCGCAATATTTCTACTTTACATAATAATTTATGGCTTTAATCCCTTATTATATTTAGTACCCTATAAATATTAGATTAAATAGGTTCGTTATTCTGTCTGAATAATAAATATGTACATCCATACTTTCAGAACTAAATTCAGTTAATTTTAGTAAAAGTTAAATTGCATGCTATGAAGAACTACATTACAATACAGCTTGCAAGCTATGCAATTATTCCACATGGACATAATGAATGAAAATTGTTACTGTACATGCAGCGAATACGAACTTTATTTAAAATTTATTGAAAAGCGTCGCGTAGACGAAACTGTTAAATTTTATATGTCAGTTGAGGAGACTAAATTCCATAATTATCATAGAGTAGGCTTAAAATCACTTGATTGGTAGCGGATATAAAATGTATAAATTATCGACCACGTGTATAAATGCTTTCGAACTATAACTCAAATACTCGATCAATTACTGGCAAACTTACAATCTGGTTCTGGTTTCCTATCAGAGTAAAATACAAATCACACCGATAAAAATGCTTTAGCGAAACAAAGTAATTTCCATCACGTCACTTGTTTCGATTCGCTAGTCATTGGCCGTATTTTTTCCGTAATCAGAAATAATACTGTCCGGTTTTTCCCTCAGAATAGACCTATTTGGCACCTAGCACGTGGTAATTTTTAATCCCGCTTAACAATGAAGTAATTTGCCTCCTCGATTGAAACGAAAAACGCCGTGTATTAATGATCCTTCACATCGATTTGGTGGCGCTGGCGCAATTTTTTTTCTGTTCCTGGCCTGGTTATACTACGTCGCTCCCTTTCACCTCTTTAAATAATTGAGGCATTTTCGTGTGGGGGATGGACGTCCGTCGCTCCGGAAAATAAAAATTAACATGCAAATCGTCGAATCGGACCTTTCATTACGGCCGGAAATGGAATTTTATGGTGGAATGTAAAAGTTTACAATCGAGGAATACTTTCGAAATCCTCGCTATGAAGAGCTTGGTATGTTACTGTTAATATATATCGTCCGTCACGTTCCAAATTTGATTTGTTTATGTCTAGCCTACGTAACATGCCAAATTATTTTTAAAATGTTAACCTCGTAAATCATTTCGTCGTCTTTTTTCTTTACACTTTTTATCTTCAGTAGAATCTTTAGAAAAATGTTCAAAAAACGGGGTTTTTTGAAAGTTTATGGCATGAATTTCAATTAGAGGTCCATCCTGAACCCCTAGGTTATTTTTTGCCGCTCCTTCAATTTGTAGACTATTTCAAAGGATCACAACTGTTTCAAAAATGTAGAAATCTACGAAGAATAATTTAATTTAATAAAAACAGATACAAAAAATATACATGGTAGATGTGATAAAATTACATTTCATAACATTTAATATACGAATATCACTAACACAGCAATAACAACGCTTACACGGTGATTGATACATACCTTCAAAGAAATACAGGACAAGTTAATTCGGTAAACAACCCTATTCGCAGCAGACAGAACGTATTTAATTTGTCAGAGAGGTTTCTTCTAAGACCGAGCTAACGGGGAGTTATTTATATTCGTTTTCTTTTTTGCCCCGCGCCTTGCCACCGAAGAGTAATTACGTATTCCGCTCTCACAATTGTCAATCGATTGTTGCACATTTTCCACGGCTTTAAACGAAACAGAAGAACATCGAAGTGATTTACATCGGAGCGCGAAAGTACGAAGATGAAAAAAATGGAGGCCATAATTTATCAGAGGATCAATTTGCGTTTCGGTGCAGAAAAAAGTTCGTTTAGCAAATGCGGAAACTGTTTAGGAAGAATTGAAATTTATTTGAAAACGCCGTTCCGGATGGTAAGGTAGGTTGGTGTAAATAAAGGCGGCGATCAATATTTTGTTTTATAAATTCAATTTTGGTAAAAGCCACGCGTATAGGACCTCAATGCAGAAAATGCGAAAGGTATTTAGGTAATGTAGGCACATGTTCCTCCCTTCTGCAATTTGGCTTCCTAAATCTTTTATACTTAACTAGAGTTTATGAAGGAAAAAACGAAGAAGCAAATTATTAACAAATACCTTCAATGATTACTAGAAAAAGGTGCTTCAATTTAGCCCAACTCTCTCAAATGCGATAGTTCTTGTTAATCTATTTTTCAATAGCTAACATCACGCGCTAAAGTAAACTAAAAATTGACTTGAATTGACACAAAGTAGTTTTTAATAATACAAAGAAATTAACTAACAAAATAGTTTTTTAATCTAAAAATAAATGTCTACATTTACTGTACTTTTTTTACGTTCATTTATTGATTTGATATTTCGTGCGCGTCATAAGTGACCATAACATTCTTGAAATATTATCGGACGACGGTTACGATAATGTGACACTGAAGTACTGATTTCATACGTTAAATTATTCGTGACGTCCAGCTCTTCTTTCGTGTTTCCTATCATATTCCCTGCTTTACAAGCCAGAAATGTTTGAGTTGTTATAAAACATGCATGTGAATCAATAACTACGTCTTCTAAAGCTAATATATTACGAATCTAGACAGGTTCTAGAATAGCAATCTTTTCTTATTGTTAGAAAGGTAGACGCATCATGTAACGCTGACGGAAAAGAAAAATATACGTAACTCAAAAAAAAGAAAAGTAGAAGCGTTACAACTTTACCATTCGTATGAGATATTCAATATCAAATTGCTGTTTACGAAGGTTATTCATATATCTTTCGTCCTATAATACGATTTTTTTTTCATTTTTGGTCGCATTCGTCGTATATTACTATATCAATGTAGAAATGAAATAAGAGTAAAAAACATAAATCATGTATCCTTGCTTCTTCTTCTTCTGCTATCCTCGTTTTTTCTTTCCCTCCTCATGTTCAATTTAGAACGTCAGATATTTGTGTCAGACATTTCGCGTCGTTCTTTTGTTCTTTTGCAAGGTTTATTGTCTTACGTTCTTTTTTCCATCTCTCCGATATTGACATAATGTATTGCATCTAGAGTTTTATAAATTGCCATACGTATCGAAATATATATGGGGGAATGCTAAAGTGAACCGAATGTGACAATGTTTTCTACTTACCGTCTCGCGTTGTAAATAATGTAGAGGTATTACTTTACGGAGTTTTCCTGCACCGCAACTGAAGTACCTCCTCATTGATTTACTCGAAAGATTGCGCACGTGAGTCCGCCCATAAAACTGCAGATTCCGTTATAATTTGATTTGGGGTCTCTGTACACTCGTATGTTTTTATTTTACAAAAATAAATCGTTGTGTTTTATCATTGTCTTCAGTTGCAGATGTACCCAGCTATAAATTTTCAGGAAATATTGCTCGTACCTGCTAAAAGTTGAAAGTGTAAGCTTTCGAGATTGTTTTCTATTGAAATAATGTCCAGGTTTTAGCATTTGATGTTATATATGTACACTGCCGTTCAGAGAAGTTCGGTCGGTTGGTAAAAAACATGAAAAGGTTACAGAAACAAACGAAACTAAAAACAAAATGCAATTTTATTGTATATACAGGTAAAAAAGACAAAAATAAATAAATAAAAAGTTATTCTGGAGTATTGCAAAATAATTTTCCTTCCTCATTACACCCTGCACTCTGCATAAATCTCCCGTCCCAGCAAAGGAGAAACATCCCCACACTAACACACTTGCTTCACTGTAGGCACAATGCAGTTCGGGATCAGCTTTCGGTTTTAGATCTTCGGACATAAACTCGTCGATTTTGCCCAAAAACCTCAAACTTTGACTCGTCACTCCAAAGCACGTGTTTCCAATCATCTAACGACCAATCTAGGTGAGAACGGGCCCACTGTAGCCGTTTTGCTCTGTTGCCCCGACGTAATAAGGGTTTTCGAATGGCAATGCGTCCATGAAGGTCCGCTTGTTGAAATCGACGTTTTATCGTTCTCGTCGAAACTTGTTCTTCACGGCCGCGATTGACTTCGGCTGCTATTTGTGGCGCTGTTAATTTTCTATTGCGTTTGCTTAATAATACAATTCTCAAATCTTCAGCTTTTGTTGTTTTCCTAGATGCTCCAGGACGAACACGATTTTCTATAGTTCCAGTTGTCCGATATCGCTTTATGATGTCATTTACTGTTGAACTTCTCATATTTATTTTTTCAGCAATTTGTCGCCCCGAATATCCTTCTTCAAACAGCGTAATAATGCGTGAACGTTTTTCTACACTGGTAGGCTTGCCACGTGCCAGTTTGAAGTAAATTTTCTTAAAACTTTCGCGCAAAAACGGCAGATGCACACCAACACACGTTTAACAGTGAAATGAAGCAAATTTATATCTTTACGCCTGTGATAAATAAACAAGAATGATGCTGCGGTATATTTCCTAAATGTATTGTTCGTTAATAATCCCCAAACGACCCGTTTCAAAAGATCGGTACTTCCGAGAAATTCTTGAAATGATAATAAAAGGGACTTTATTGTGGTTGTCGCAATATTTTTACTTTACATAATAATTTATGGCTTTAATCCCTTAGAAAAGAGTGTATGCTTAATATTTTTCTAATTTTATGTATTAATAATTGTATACAGTGTGATATAATAGATTTTTATTGTATGACCTAACTTCACTGAACGGCAGTGTAGATTACACTAAGAATATAATTTTAATATACCAACAACGTGGTAAGTATAAAGATTTTTATTTGTATATTAGAAACACGATAATTTTTCCAGTAAACATTATTTTATTTTATAAATGTTTATATTAAAACTTAACTAAAACCCATGTAATCATGAATCTGTAATTTTACTAGATGAGGCGAAAACCAGAGGGATATAATAAAGGTAAACGGTTTATAATATTGCACGCTGGCTCTAAATCAAGATTTGTACCAAATGCGACGTTATTGTTTACCTCAAAGTCACAAAAAGATGATTACCATGGGGAAATGGATGGAAGTAATTTTCTAAATTGGACTATAGAAAAATTGTTAAAAATTGAGAAGGTACCGCATTTTACAAGACATACAAGATTGCAAGTAATTTTTTTGTCTTCCATGAATACTTCTTTCTAACATCGTTGCTTTACCACAACGCAGAAAAATACAAGAATCTAGACACGCGACCCTCTGAAAACTAAGCTTTATTGAAACGCGAAACTTCTCCGACTCTCCAATTTAATACCAGAGTAAACCTCTAGTACGTAGCCACGGCGACTTTGATGTTTCTTACACGCGACTTCCTCGCTTCTTTTTAACGTCGTCCGAATATGGAACGGAAGACGTCTCCTCCTCATCATCATCATCTCCTTTTTCCCATCGTCAACTTCGTCATTTTTGAAACGTTTCGTTTACTTCGCTAATAAATTACGTGCCCAGGACACGCTCGCCACCATCTTCATGCGCGTACGGTAGAAGGAGGCCACGGTAAGAACTTATCCTGCACGAACTAATTCGTCTTTACTAACAGTCAGGACTAATTACACATCATTAATGCGGTGGGTTTATTTTACGGTTTTAATTAAAATCGGACATCGGCATGTGTGATTTTCGAGTGTTTTTGCACGCGCCCCAATTTCGATCCTGTCGCCCTCTTGGTGGCGGGATAATAGCACTTGAACAAATAATTTTATGGGAAAGGCTCAGTTGTTGATGTTGAACATATCTGGTGTGATAAATTGGAACCGTACGCAGCCGGGTACCTTTAATAATAAAATGCTAAATTTTATGGCAAAAACGAAAATCGTAACGGCTAGCGTGCAGCTAATCTGACTCAATATTATACCTTATTTTAAAGAAATCTTTCCAAACCCTTCAATCTAAAGTATAAATATAAGCCTACACTTTCCTAGTTATTTTCGAATATTTATCAACTTTGCGTTTTCGTATTTTCCCCAAAATGTCATAAATCTCGACGTAGTACCCTATACTCGTACCATAAATCAAGTTCATGCCTCCACAGGACGTATTTATCAATATCAGATCTTCGCTTGTGCGAATAATGTTGGACGTAATTTAAGTATTAACGTAAAATATGGAAAATAGCGCGGAACATGTCAGCTTGAAGGTCATATGTTAATGTTAACGTGGATTAAAATGAAGGCAAGTTATAGAAGTGCACAAAGGATTTGAATATGGAAATATAAGGTATATATTATCAATCAAACGAAAGCATTCATATGATTCCTCACGGTAAACTTTTCTAAACCATTTTTTTTTTTTGAAAGTTGCCCTGCTAAGGAGTCAGTTCCACTGTCGCTAAATATCACGTTCCTGCTAGGCCTAAATAATAAACAGATATACGACAATAGTTGAGTGTAGGCTTTCACGACCGTAATCCATAGTAGAAATGTCTTTCGGGTGATGTCGTGTAGTTAATATTTTATTTGACGTTTCGCTGACCATCCTGTCAGCTTCTTCAGAAGATTTCTAAAGACTGACGACATCCCCCAAAAGATATACGACAAACTTATTGGTGGATTTAGAATCATGCAAAGATTTATATTTAAATATTACGTTTGCATATGTTCCCTTTATAGATCATATGATGTAGGCAATACAGTATATACAATTTACTGCCAATCTCGCATGTCATGAAAAAGTTTATCTTTTGGAGAGCTTTATCTCCTATACTTTTTGTTAAGTGTACGGACCAATGTTGTTGCAACGAAACAAAAACAAAAAACACCGGCAATTTTAGCATGGACGGCGCACATAGGATAGACATGTGTGAAACATTACGATAAAACGAATTTCACAATAGATTAAAGAGCTGTTTATCAACGACGAAGGATTCTTTTCGTTTTATCCATTCTGTTTTTCCGAGTCAGAACCATTACGTTTTCTATTATTCAGCTGGTTGTATGCAAATGTGATTACCATTGAATTATACAACGGAAAACTTCCACATTTTCCAAATAAAGGCTTGACATATACAGCTCGATTCTCCGTCGTTAATAGCAGAACCGCTTGTTGAAATGGATTAGATTAATATTGTGCGTTCGTACGAAAGTAGTAGATCGCATGCTTCTGGTGAAAATGTAAGTACGTCTGTACATTTAACGAGTCAAAAACAGCATCAAGACGTGCACTTCCTTTCATACCGCACTTCTATAGAGCTGCTTTCTTCGATATAAATTTTTGTAGTTTCAAACGTTTAACTCTGTATTGGAAAGATAAATTATTGCTTTTTTTGTTAGGTTTTAATGCCGTCGTTCAGCTTCCTACAAGTACTGCAGCTGCCACCCGTCAAAATTAAGGACCATTACCAAATTACCAAATTTGCGTTGATTAACTGAATTGGAATCATCCATTTGTAGAGACTAAGCTGAATTTAGATTAGCTTAACCATCGTCTTAAGAGTAGCGTTTCCAATTGGATAAGCGAAATGGGAAATCCTGAATAATTTGAATCGGTAAATCTGATTAATTGGTTATAATTTTAGTTATGATAAATGTGCACTTTTCTAAATTATAAAAAGTGTAGTAGTCGTTTTTTGCGTTAAATCAGCAATCAATACTTATGTGCTTAGACGCCTTAATTTGGCCAATGTCGTTGTAAAAACCAGAAATAGCAAGCTCTTCTTTTTTACATGTACCGCGTGTATTTGCTTTTTTTTGCAAAAAATTGTTCTAAAACTGTACACGAAGATACGAGAAGATTTGCATAAGCCTATTGATCTTTAAACTCATTCTAAACGGCCGCTCTGAGCCGATGGAGGCAATTCATTGGATCCAGCATCAAAATGGAATTTATTTATTTTCCCGTCTGCACGCACAAACCGGATTACTAATGGTTCTCTTGTTCGTCTAATCCTCTTTTTTTTTGTATCGAAAAACTCGACTTTTTTCGCGCGGACGCAAGTTAAAAAAAACTTTACGCCTTTTCGCGCTCGGATGGCGACGCTCGCGAAACAATGGAACGCCAATTACGTAATACTAATCACAGAAAAAAAAGCATATGAAATGTGAAAATTTTTGGCAAAAATTGGATTTGTTGTATTCATGGGAATCACAGCAACCAGTTTCCTGACATATTCAAAATCTTCAAAATGTAACATAACAAATATTCTGATAAATTTTATCAATTTATAAAATTATTAATATGGCATTTTCTGAAGGTTGCCACTCCAAAACCATACATGTTAAAGTGTATTTGAAGAAGTGATATACAAGTATAATTTCGTAACGACTCTTACGGGTACTCTTAAGGACACTTCAGGAAAGTTTTGGAAGCTACTCATATATGTCCGTCTAAAGTAAATAATGCGTATATGACCCGATGTCATTTCACTGAATTATTTATTCTGCACTCCTACTAGTTCCTACCGGAAAAGACCGTGAAAGTTTTCGTTTTGTGCTGAGCTTCTATATTACTCGGGTTCGCGCACATGTACATTCCATACTGGTTTGATTCATACACACTCTTCCTTCATATACTTAACCAAGTACGTCTAATAAACTATTAGTTACCTTTTTCTCTATAACGACCTAGAGAGGGAGCGAGATCCGTGCCGTACAAAAGGTAATGATAAAGGAGGTCCATTCGTCGAGAGAAAATTTTCAATGGAATAATGGATACCATACATGTTATTCAATACTACGTGCATATAATGAACAAAGCAATGCGGTAATTAATGATAGGAATGTTTGGCTCGTCCCACTACTTCGTCCAGGATGTAATCATCTCAACGCAACCAAAAAATGCATGTGCTAACAATGAAAGGAACAAAAGGGATCGATTCCGCTTGTATTGATGGAGCTTCCATTAGTGTATAGGCTGAAATCAAGCGACAGCGGTGGGTGGGGTGTGGGTGGAATGGAATTGTTTGAAAGAGCGTGTAACGAAGGGATCAACGAAATTACGGAAAGATTGCTGATAATTGAATAGCGGTGATTGGATTATCGATGGAATTGTGAATTGACGGGGAAAATGCCAGTTCGAATAAATTTACGTCCGTAATGATAAAAACACCATGTTTCGTGGAATACACTTATTTGCAACGGACCGCCCTGTTCTAAACAGCTACCCAAGATCAAGGGATATTTCCACGATTTGAATGAAAAATTGAGGAATCTTAGTATGTAATTAAAATGTTTTAAAAACGGTTAGACCTGCCCCGTAGTTACCGTGTTAGTTTACGAAAATTTTAATGTGAATTCTAGAGAATATCCGAAAGTATCCAATAATCAATCCATAAGTTTCTAAAGAACTTCAAATGATTAAAGTACTGACTGTTTATGTATTTGTCGATTTAATCACATTGAAAACTATTTTTTGAAAAACGCCGAAAGATGTCAATTTCATTTTTAA
>LR736885.1:363658-424629 GCA_902654985.2 Oryctes borbonicus | reverse complement strand
TATATAGATAGATAAATAGGTAAACAAATGAATTTAGAGGAAACGCAGGGTTGTATGAAGTTGTTACATCCGAAAAAATTCGCGATAACCTTCTGTCATGTGATGAGTCGGAGTAGTCATTACTTGAGGTCTATAATTCTGCAGCATCGTCAGCAGAGAGAACCAATCACTATTCTGAGACTTTTCTTTGACTTTTCTGAGAAGACGGCCTTCACTAAAGAATGTTTCTCTCAATGGCATCGATAAACAGTAAAATGCAGTTTATTTCAGGACAGACATCAATAACTGCATCATTTATTCCTTCTTTCTTAATCTGCAACTTAATGCAGAAAACCGTATGTCCTCTCGTGAAGACTGCGAATTATATATTTTCGGCTCAATTCTAACTTTAAATAAAGAAAAAATAAATAATTTCGTATCCCTTGGTTGCCAACCCAGAAACTTATTTTTGAAGCGACATTAAAAAGACTCCGCCTTCCCCAATTAACATATACTTTGTAGTATCAATAGTAACGGAAATACATCTAAGTTGAATCGCCTTTTATATATAGCTGAAATGCGTAGGTGCACTTTTTACATCTTCTATCTAAATTCAATTTTATTTTATCCCCCTATCTGCCAAAAATAATTCGATATCCCGACCGTGAAAATCCGCCAGAGAAAGGTTCGTTCGCTTGTAAGCTTGCTGTATCCGCAAAATAATGATTAGCTTACGTGGGGTCCTTATATACGTCACGTTAAATTCGTTCTGCCGCTATAAAAGTATTTGATATTTAGACATTTTGTTCGGGCGATTTTCCGATTCGCCTCCCCACAATTGCGCACACGAAACCACTACTAGCTGTTAAACTGAGCGAATGATAAGATGTTATTCGGGACTGTATAAGGCGCGCACCCTTCAAAAATGGGCTCGCACGCGAAAGGAAGAGTTATTAACTCAGAGAGTTAGAATAGAGAATAACGTAGTGTTTTATGTTGTGAATCTTTGTGAAACAATATACAGTAAATACGGAGAGCGTTAAAAGGATGAACGCACCTTTTTTTTTGTTATTATTATACATTTCATAAAGGAAAATGAAAGAAATGATAACATTGCATAAACAGAAAATTCTTATTCGTGTAACTAATTATGTTCGTTCAGCGGTTTGTTAGCTACAACGTCGCCCGATCCTTTTTTTAAATACGAACCTATCAATTTTCTTCAAAATAAAAATATTAGCATTGAGAGTAAGAAAAATTGTCGAAAGCAAACTGGTGACCAACATGAAGCAAACTCCAAGTAAGTCTTGATAATTATTTGCATGTCTGCTACAATTAACGTTTGATTTATTAAGCTGAATTACTTTCTTCTTTCTCTACAAGTTAAAAATAAATGTATTTCCACAAATAAATTGAAAGTCGTTTGATTATTAATTAATTATTTGATATAAGAAGGTAATTTTATTGGTAAACGGAATAAAAGAAAGATATTATAACTTGTTTCTAGCTTTTAAACGAAATATGTATATCAAAAGAAACACAATCCTGCTTACACCTCTGCTACTCTAATCCCCCCAACTTATTCTGCATGAAGACGTATTTATCGAAAGAGAACTCCCGACTGCATAAACTTAAAGCATTTGGCGTTCGGAAATCGACCTCTCGCTTTGCCAGAGGCTACTTTTGATGCCTGCAGCAGCGTTCCTGTATTCGACTGAATTTTAAAATCGTAAAAGACCCAGCTCGTATGATCAAAGAACCACTTTCCCATCCAGCGTAATACTAACGTCTTTGACTACTTCCTTTCTAGTTCCACTCTGAAAGAAGACCTTTCGACGTGTTACGTTAGCAAGATGATTCATAAGAATTGACCACCTGTTATCTTCCGTACAAGTAAATGTAAATGACGTCGAATGCGCTGTATTCTACATGTGCACAATGCAAACGAGAATGTTAGAAAATTTCGCGTTTATTCAGAGAGAAACGTGAAGCCCGTTTCCATTGTACGACCAACCTTACAATGAGATCTCATTGAATATTATTTACTGTAATTTCCTTTCTGGTGGATGCTTCGTTCCGCATGAATATCAAAAATAAAGTCAGCGTAAAGATTTTAGCGTACGTAGATGAAGTAATTGTTAATTTGCGTGTAGCAAATGTAGTTTTCGAGAAAAAATTATTTCATCAAACTTAGAAGAATAGTTTTATTTAATTTATTTATTCAGCGAATTTAAACTATATATTTTCTGCGCACTTTATGCAAAATTGAGAATAAACATTTCTTTTCAGTGTTCTTTACGTACCAGTTCAGACATGAGCCTGACTTCATCATCATTATAATATTCTTTAGCTTTTCTGTGAATTTTGCAATAGAAAAAAATTAAATTTTAAAGTTAATTTGCAGGTAGAAAATGAGTCTCGTATGTGACACAAGCTTAACATAGTAATTCAACTAAATTTAATCCGCGTTCGAATTTATAAAACACGCTTCCCATAGGTTAGTACACAATCCTTTCAAATATTTTAGTTAAATGAAGTTATATACCTACTGTAATAACCTGCAATCAACTGCAGGTTTTCTACGCTTGGGCTCGTATATAATTAATCTTTGTAAAAAGAGCGTTAATTCGTGAATGCCGTTTTTAATTTTAGATTTTTTCATATGTCATTTATTCGAATAAACTTATTTTATTTAAATTCATACTAAAGGCGTATTTTGTGCTTGGAAAATCGAAAAGCTTGTTTTGGTAACTTCTAGAATAACAATAAATTAATGAATCTCCCATCATATTTAATTTTATCTCCTCCTGCAGTATATTATCCTTTCCTTTGTTATGTTTGGTTCTTGCGCTTTGCCCAAATTCATTACCTTTTTATTATTTAGAAGGCCACGTAATTACTTGCCGAAAAGCTTCCTTCTATGCTACCCTCACTCGTTAATACCACGTATAATACCATTTCGTATGCAAATAACGCGTACATTTTGTATGAAGTAATTGTTTGGTTGTACCCAGGATTAAATAAATAATTACAATCCTTGACAGAAAAAAAAAATACAAATATTTATTGCAGGTAAGCAGCGTGTATGTGTTCACATTTAACTAAAAAATAACTTGAAAATGTATGAGAAACTGCATTGTTTACACTTCAAATAATGATAGTAAAGACTGTGGGACAATATGATAAACAACACCAAAGCATCGACACACTCCGCACCACACAAGTTTAATTAATTACCACCGACTCAGCTTTCAAAACCCTATTTGACAAACAAATTCTTTATTACGTCAATTTCATTATCGGCACACACAAACCTTAGGAAATCATTTGACTGATCGCTTTATTGAATTTGAATAGAAGCAGAACGATTCTACCGTTCCAACTGCTATTATTAAATGGAGGGTATTGTCCATTGTTAAATTTTTCTCAAGGTTATCAGACTGATATGGTATTCCTTGGAATGGAAAATTTTCAATAATTCATTTTAGCCATTCAGAGTGTTTTTCCGCTGGAAAAAAATTGCGTTGCACATATGACATATTTATATGTGATCTATGTACATGTTGCCAAAGCTTCATAATTTTTTGAATTTCCGAGTTCAGGGTTGTAAGTTTAAAGTCCAACAAGTAAGTATATTAAGATATTTGTAGATTTGAATAACAAAATGCTCCATTTTATTCTTTAAATTTGCGTAATGAAATGGAGTTAACGATTCCGGCAACATATTCAATACACTTTAAAATAAATAAATTTTGCGCTTTGGAACTTGCACATTTGCTTTTTTCTACCGAAATACACCTACCGTGAATTTAAATTGCAAACACGGCGAATTTTCTTAATTTGACTTGCAATGTTTGCTTTTAATTTAACTCCTCCGATAATACCCGCGCTAGCAGTAGATATTTCCGAATTGCGTTAACAGATGGTGCCGGAATGAAATTAACAACAACAACGCCAACGTTGGATTCTTTTTAATTACCGAAATTCGTAACGAATTTGCAAGAAATGAAACCGGTTAGTGAAGGTAGATAGTAGAAGGATAAAACAATTAATTGCGGGAAGATCTTCCTTCGTTCTACTAAGCGTTTGGGGTTAATGGAGATAGACGATGAGAAATCGAAAGAGCGCAAAGAAGATAATAATACTTTTAAAGGGAGTAAAATGTTCGATGGGGAAAATGTTCGTTAACCTATTTCGAAGAAAATTACACCTTAATGGTGATTAGTTTCTTGTTGAGAATAAATATAACGGCGAGTAAGAAAGGTGGAAAGTTTGCATAGATGATCGAATGTCTTAATGGAAGGTACACTAAGACCGATCATTCGAAGATCCATGGTATAATTTAAAGAGTGACCTTTAACTCTGCGTAGACAAATGAAGTTGATCGATGCTACAAAGAAAAAAGAATTTTAGACTTGAACAAGACCTTTTAGAATACGCAACTACTTTTAGTGGATGCTAAATTTGGATAATTTCATAACTTAGTCTTTGACTTATGTCATTACGAGTTAGGGTTTCTCTATTTAGTAGTTTTTTAAGCCTTGCTAAAAAAACCTTGCAAACAGCACTTCTCTAACAACAAAATAAAAATATGTATTACTTAGGATTGCTCGTATTGGTTGATGTTTAAAAAGGAGACGTCTATAAATTTCTTTCACAGAATCATTGGAACACTCCAATGAGTTGTCTTCTTGTCCTTTTCAAGGATTATGCCGCGTACACTGCCGTTCAATGAAGTTCGGTCGTACAATAAAAATTTATTATATCACACTGTATACAATTATTAATACATAAAATTAGAAAAATATTAAGCATACACTCTTTTCTAAGGGATTAAAGCCATAAATTATTATGTAAAGTAGAAATATTGCGACAACCACAATAAAGTCTCTTTCATTATCATTCCAAGAATTTCTCGGAAGTGCCGATCTTTTGAAACGGGTCGTTTGGGGATTATTAACGAACAATACATTTAGGAAATATACCGCAGTATCACTCTTGTTTATTTATCACAGGCGTAAAGATATAAATTTGCTTCATTTTACTGTTAAACGTCGTTTTTGCTTGAAAGTTTTAAGAAAATTTACTTCAAAATGGCACGTGGCAAGCCTACCAGTGTAGAAAAACGTTCACGCATTATTACGCTGTTTGAAGAAGGATATTCGGGACTGCAAATTGCTAAAAAAAATAAATATGAGAAGTTCAACAGTAAAATGACATCATCAAGCGATATCGGACAACTGGAACTATAGAAAATCGTGTTCGTCCTGGAGCATCTGGGAAAACAACAAAAGCTGAAGATTTAAGAATTGTATTATTAAGCAAACGCAATAGAAAATTAACAGCGCCACAAATAGCAACCGAAGTCAATCGCGGCCGTGAAGAACAAGTTTCGGCGAGTACGGTAAAACGTCGACTTCAACAAGCGGACCTTCATGGACGCATTGCCATTCGAAAACCCTTATTACGTCGGGGCAACAGAGAAAAACGGCTACAGTGGGCCCGTTCTCATCTAGATCGGTCGTTAGATGATTGGAAACACGTGCTTTGGAGTGACGAGTGAAAGTTTGAGGTTTTTGGGCAAAATCGACGAGTTTATGTCCGAAGATCTAAAACCGTAAAGTAATCCCGAACTGCATTGTGCCTAGAGTGAAGCAAGGGCGTAGTTCTGTGTTAGTGTGGGTATGTTTCTCCTTTGCTGGGACGGGAGATTTATGCAGAGTGCAGGATGTAATGAGGAAGGAAAATTATTTTGCAATACTCCAGAATCATGCAGTGCCATCAGGATTGCGTATAATAGGCCGTAACTTTACATTCATGCATGACAACGACCCAAAACACACTGCGTTAATGTGTAAGAACTATCTAAAGGAGCAAGAAGAACAGCGCACCCTGAAAGTAATGACATGGCCCCCGCAAAGCCCAGATTTGAACCCTATAGAGTTGTTGTGGGATGAACTGGACAGGAGGATCCAAAAAATATGCCCAACTTCACAAGAACATTTACGGAGTATTCTGCAACATGAATGGATTAATATTCCACAATCCGTTTTAACAAAACTTATCGAAAGAATGCCTAGAATAGTTCGAGCGGTGATTAACAGCAAATGAGGTTTTTTCGATGAAAAAAGAATATAATGTTCAGTACGTTATATTAGGCCAGAATAACTTTTTATTTATTTATTTTTGTCTTTTTTACCTGTACATACAATAAAATTGCATTTTGTTTTTAGTTTCGTTTGTTTCTGTAAATTTTTCATGTTTTTTTACCAACCGACCGAACTTCTTTGAACGATAGTGTACATCCCAAAGCACTGTGGCCATGATCTTGTTGGCCACTTGGCTTTGGTGCCGGTTGGCCACGAAAAAACCACTGTCTGGACTGACCGTTGGTGTGCTGTGAATAAATCCATGTTTCATCAACAGTTGTGAATCGACTCCAAAAATCATTCAGATTGCGCTTTTATATCGCCAGACATTCCTTTGATGTTGACAGACATGCCAATTGTGAGCAATCGCGGCACCCATATTGTGGAAAGCTTTCCTTCCTTCCTTTTCCTCTTGTCAAAGGTTACGTTTACGAAAAATAGAATTATTTCAATTCCAATTAACTGTCGAATTCCTCTTGTATTTTTATCTGATCAGAGAATATGATTCTTGGGATAGCCTTATAATCACTTTGGTTATATATGAAATAGCGCTAATAATATTCATATTGTATTGTAACGAATGCAGTTAACTTTCTAATCAAAATAAAATGTAACAAATATTATGAAAGAAATATTAACAAGTACTTGCAGTATTTAACATTGTATGTTAATGCTACAAGTAAGTAAATATTATATTCCTGGAAACAAATAAGTATTTGAGTTTCTAGTTTTGTAGAATATCCAGAACTTCGCTTTAAAAGTAAAATCGATTATGTAAACTGTACTCCCATTTGTCTGCATTTACATACCTAAGCTACCAAGATATATATTCAAAAGGAACAATGTCGAGTTAAATTATAAGTTAGCCATAATTATGAACAAATATTGTATTTAAGGAGGGATGTTACGAATTATCTTTTCTTGGAGTTAGTAATTTCAGAAAGAAACCAACCATTAATGACTTACATATTACCTTTATATATATTTCTGTTTAACAATTCGTCAGAAACGTAATAGGTTTAATTTCTATCTGTACGTAACGCACTTTTGCCAGCGACAATTTCAGTTGTATTGCAAATTTATGCATCACAAATAGAGAATGTAATAAACCGTAGAGGTTATTTAGATATGTTGATAGTATAAATTGGCTATTGGATCGCTATTGTTCCCACTGCAAGCAGTTGATACTATACCGTATTCAGATAAATGTGTTATTCTCGACAATAAATTAACACTTCACTTCATAACTGTGGCCACGCGTTTCAATTTGGTAATAATTTTCTATAATTGTTTCGTAGTTAATACAGTTTCTATTTTCAGCGCCATTTCTAACAATACATTGGATAGTTTACAAATTGCATAAACAAGCACACTCGCTTAAAAAGTGTATGTTACGGAGCAATTTAGAGCGTAGGTTTTCAGAGCAATAAATAAAAATTATACTCAACTATATAAGCTGTTCAATTTCCGCTAGCCACGATACGAGATTCGGCTTTAAAGTAGAATATTCTGCATATTTTTCAAAAATCTCAAATTATCTCAAATTCTAAGCTAGATAGATGTACGTAGATGATATTAAAGAAAGTTGAAATGAATTGAAGAAACACATGTAAAAACATAATAATATATAAGACTCTGGGCATCTTAACTGACCGGCTGCATAACATTTGAATGCAAGGAAGCTTTTCGCAAGATGGGTGCCCCGTTTCCTCACAGCGAACCGTAATCATGCATGTATACCAACTTCAAAAAAGAATATTTGGCGATGTTAAAGTCCAATCCGAATGATCTTTTACGTCAATTCATACCTGTTGACGAAGACGAAATATGGATACATTGCAGAACACCAAAGTACACAAATTCAAACTGTGCGTTTTTTGTGGCCAACCGGTGCCAAGGACGACCAAAGAGACTTTATCGGCCAACAAGATCATGGTCACAGTGCTTTTGGATGTACGCGGTATAATCCACGGCAATTACCTTGAAAAGAGCAAAACGACTAATGGCGAGCATTATGTCAACTTATCGGGTCGTTTAAACAGTGTTATATAAGAAAAATGACCGCATTTGGCCAAGAAAAAAAATCTGTGCCATGGCAAAATTCCATGAGTTAGGATACGAATTGCTTTCACACCCATCATATTCGCCAGATTGAGCCCCCAGCGATTATTTCCTATGTTACTATATGTTACAGATAAAAATGTTTTTCTCCCCTCGTACATACACTGCCGTTCTGAGAAGTTCGGTCGATTGGTAAAAACATGAAACGGTTACAGAAACAAACGAAACTAAAAACAAAATGCAATTTTATTGTATGTACAGGTAAAAAAGACAAAAATAAATAAATAAAAAGTTATTCTGGCCTAATATAACATATTGAACATTATTTTTTGTTTTCATCGAAAAAGCTCCTTTGCTGTTAATCACCGCTCGAACTATTCTAGGCATTCTTTCAATAAGTTTTGTTAAAACGAATTGTGGAATATTAATCCATTCATGTTGCAGAATATCCCATAAATGTTCTTGTGAAGTTGGGCATATTTTTCGGATCCTCCTGTCCAGTTCATCCCACAATAACTCTGTAGGATTCAAATCTGGGCTTTGTGGGGGCCATGTCATTACTTTCAGGGTGTGGTGTTCTTCTTGCTCCTTTAGATAGTTCTTACACACTAACGCAGTGTGTTTTGGGTCGTTGTCATGCATGAATGTAAAGTTACGGCCTATTATACGCAATCCTGATGGCACTGCATGATTCTGGAGTATTGCAAAATAATTTTCCTTCCTCATTACACCCTGCACTCTGCATAAATCTCCAGTCCGAGCAAAGGAGAAACATCCCCACACTAACACAGAACTACGCCCTTGCTTCACCGTTGGCACAATGCAGTTCGGGATCACTTTTCGGTTTTAGATCTTCGGACATAAACTCGCCGATTTGGTCCAAAAACCTCAAACTTTGACTCGTCACTCCAAAGCACGTGTTTCCAATCATCTAACGACCAATCTAGATGAGAACGGGCCTACTGTAGTCGTTTTGCTCTGTTGCCCCGACGTAATAAGGGTTTTCGAATGGCAATGCGTCCATGAAGGTCCGCTTGTTGAAGTCGACGTTTTACCGTACTCGCCGAAACTTGTTCTTCACGGCCGCGATTGACTTAGGCTGCTATTTGTGGCGCTGTTAATTTTCTATTGCGTTTGCTTAATAATACAATTCTCAAATCTTCAGCTTTTGTTGTTTGCCTTTTATCAAAAATATTTTCGATTTTGATGTTCTCATAGCCTACTGAATATCTGAAATAAATGTTGGTGAAATAAACAACCGGCCCCATTTATCAGATCAGAGTGAGGAGGCCACCACATTCGTAAAGGCCTATTTTGCAAAACGAGATGCCAACTACCAATATCTTAATAATTGTGTAATATATATATGTGTAATATTTTAGGGTTGATTAAATACAGGATAACCCAAATTTGGCCTATCGTCATGTTTAAACTCTCAAATGGGAAGATATTTCATTGAAAAAAAAAAGGAATATGTCAACATCTTGAAAATTTATTACAACATTTCATAATTATTATCGAAATTCGGATTGAGTCATCGGGTGAGAGGGCCATAAAACGTCAGAGTACCGTCAATAAATAATAATTCCAAAACCAAAACGTACCGTAACTACCCTACGACATGCGACTGTGTTTATTTCCTTAATAAACTTTATGGGTGCAAGGGGAACGTTCAATTTGTATTTATGCTGACAAGAATAACGATAAACAAATTCTATAAAAAATAATTTAATGATAATTTATTCCTCCCCGTACGCTCCCACGAATGCGTCTACATATATTTAAGTATTTTTAGTCAGAATATGGATCCGCGACATATCTATATTGAAATTGCGGACCGTCGAAATATATACGTATACTTCCTAAATCGCACATAAACTTTCAGATTCCAAACATTGCTAAATGTAAATATCTATAAATTTATACGATGCATAAATTTGCAGATATGTGTGTGAGGGATTATATTTTATTTTGAGAAATGTGTTTTTGTGTATATGAAGAGCCGGATATCAAGAATTTAAGGTGAATAAATATACGCTTAAGTATATCCGGAAATACTTGATATTGATGATTAAATTTTGATGTTTTGGTGCTCATTTAAAATCACTTTTAAGAAGTGCTAGGAACCAGGAAACAAACTGTTACGCAGAAAAAATCTGAATCGAATTTGATATTAAACCTAAACGGAAAGGCAAACATTGTTGGAGTACTGTCAACAAAGAAAATAATCATTCTTTGCGAAACTCCCGAAAGCAAAATGCATGTAAATGCACTTTACACTTTTCACAGATGTAGATTGTGTGCTTACGCTATCCTGCACTTCGCTTTTATTTTCAAAACTTTTATCGTCATTCGGATATAGCAACACTCTTTAAAGTGTAAAAATATTTATTACATGCACACAGAAAAAGGATTACGGGAAGCAAGTAATAATCACTTGGAGAAAATAAACCGCGCTTTTATATATATGCAAGAAAATAAAAAAATAAAATAAATAAATAGCTTTTTATCTAAAATTTAAGTATTTTCAAAATAATTGTTATTCTCTTGATATAAAGGCTCATTATATCTTGTTTGTCACCAATTTGTCTCGCTGTATCGTAGCCGCCACCTCTCTATTAGCAGTTTACTCGAAAAAATCATTTTCGTACCTTAAGACCGCTTTTAATAGATCGGATCATCACACATGCACTTATACCCTATACCTAAATATGGAAGAGCAATAAAACTCAGATTTCCGGGTAAGAATAGCATTAATTTATTTAGACGATTACAACACAACGCTACAACTCGATAAATAAACAAAATATTGATTGGATGAATCGAACCTAAATTCTAGAATAACTCATGTTAAATCAATGACTGGTAAACCCTCAGCCTATTTTAACAGTAACTGCAACATAGTTTCACTAATAACAAAGATATAACCTAAAATCATGTTTATTTAAAAACATGAAAACTACTAAAAAAGCTATTTGAGAAAACAACACATAAGTATCGGGAACCTCTGCGCCACACGAGTTTACCGATCCCCGATGAGGACCATTCGCGTCCTCGAAACGGCCGTCCCGGATTAATTAAGTAAACTTATGTGGTGCGAAGGTTGCCGATACTTATGTTTACCATTCTACGCCACAGTCATTGCAATCATTATTTAAGAAAAGTATATTAACATATCGTCACGTTACAATATGGGCAAAGATGAATGAGGTTTTATTTTGTAAATTTGCAATCTTATACTCGATAAATAACAACACTAATATTCTAAGGCGTCTACAACATATTCAAATTGATCAATTCCTATTCGTATAAATGACGCAAAATTAATATTCCGGCTCCACCACCAAACCCGTCTCCTATAATTATACCCATTAGCGATTGCTATTCGTATTTATTCTCTCGTTCTATTTTCTATTAGAATACCGATGGCAGGTATTAGGTATGTATGCACATGTGTGTGTGTACTGAGTGATTGCTGTCTGTGTATGCTTTCCATTTACTAATAGTAGTTGTTCCTCTGCCTCTCTCTCCATTAGATACGAACGCTTTTGTTATGTGGATGCCATACAAAGGATGTCATCTTTTGGTGGTGTAATTAGAAAGGTCGCGCTTGAAAGCCATATACACCTAGCAACAGTTTAATTTTATTTATTGCATATAGGATGTGATGTTTGCGTATAAGATAACGCGGTTGTACTTATTATAATTAAGGAAAAGGCATCCGCGGAAAGGGTCTGAGACTCACGAACCTGGGAGCGGTTCCGGGGCAAAAGGTCTCTTATGCGTGCGTTATTTCTTAAAGCCCTAACATAATTTTCCAGTCGCCCGAGGATACACATTTAGGTGGAATTATGTACGGTAGCGGGAATATGTTTGTCAATAAGAATATGGGATTCTCTCTCGCGCCCTCTCTGTTTATTCGCTTTAAAACGTAAGGTTTTAACGATAGCGAAGTTTTGTCGCAAATGTAATTAGTAGTAGACGGGTCATTTTCAAGCGGATCTAATTTTCTTTGGAGTTAATGCTTTTTGCTGATCTTTATCACATTAATACTCCGAAATGGACCGCTTTTATTGTGTATCTGTATGTATAATATTAAGTTAACATAGCTTGATACAAATACAAACATATGTATGTGGATATAGTAGGCTTCAGCTGGTTAACAGGGTAGAGGTCCTAAAACGATTTTGGGGATATTCAAACAGAATAAAATCTGAAAATCATCCTTAGTTCAAATAGTGGTTTATGCAATACGTGGACGGAAGATAATTCCTATCTTGTGCAATTTAAAGCATAGGTTTTCAGAGAAATAAATAAAAATTATACTCGACTACATAAGCTGTTCAATTTCCGCTAGCCACAATACGAGATTCGCCTTTAAAGTAGAATATTCTGCATATTTTTCAAAAATGTCAAATTATCTCAAAATCTAAGCTAGATAGATATATGTGGATGATATTGAAGAAACGCAGGTAAAAACATAATAATATTTAAGACTCTGGGCATCTTAACTGACCGGCTGCATAACATTTGAATGCAAGGAAGCTTTTCGCAAGATGGGTGCCCCGTTTCCTCACAGCGAACCGTAAACATGCATGTATACCAACTTCAAAAAAGAATATTTGGCGATGTTAAAATCCAATCCGTATGATCTTTTACGTCAATTCATACCTGTTGACGAAATATGGATACATTACAGAACACCAAAGAACACAAATTCAAACGGTGCGTTTTTTGTGGATAACCGGTGCCAACGACGGCCAAAGACACTTTATCGGCCAACAAGGTCATGGTCACAGTGCTTTTGGATGTACGCGGTATAATCCACGGCAATTACCTTGAAAAGGGCAAAACGACTAATGGCGAGCATTATGTCAACTTATCGGGTCGTTTCAACAATGTTGTATAAGAAAAATGACCGCATTTGGCCAAAAAAAGAATCCTGTGTCGTCGCCATGGCAAAATTCCATGAGTTAGGATACGAATTGCTTTCACACCCATCATATTCGCCAGATTTAGCCCACAGCGATTATTTCCTATGTTACTATATGTTACACATAAAAATGTTTTTCCCCCTTCGTACATACACTACCGTTCAGAGAAGTTCGGTCTGTTGGTAAAAAACATGAAACGGTTACAGAAACAAAACAAAATGCAATTTTATTGTACGTACAGGTAAAAAAGACAAAAACAAATAAATAAAAAGTTATTCTGGCCTAATATAACATACTGAACATTATTTTTTTTTTTCATCGAAAAAACCTCCTTTGCTGTTAATCACCGCTCGAACTATTCTAGGCATTCTTTCGACAAGTTTTGTTAAAACGGATTGTGGAACATTAATCCATTCATGTTGCAGAATATTCCGTAAATGTTCTTGTGAAGTTGGGCATATTTTTCGGATCCTCCTGTCCAGTTCATCCCACAACAACTCTATAGGGTTGAAATCTGGGCTTTGTGGGGGCCATGTCATTACTTTCAGGGTGTGGTGTTCTTCTTGCTCCTTTAGATAGTTCTTACACACTAACGCAGTGTGTTTTGGGTCGTTGTCATGCATGAATGTAAAGTTACGGCCTATTATACGCCATCCTGATGGCACTGCATTATTCTGGAGTATTGCAAAGTAATTTCCCTTCCTCATTACGCCCTGCACTCTGCATAAATCTCCCGTCCCAGCAAAGGAGAAACATCCCCACACTAACGCAGAACTACGCTCAGTTTTCGGTTTTAGATCTTCGAACATAAACTCGTCGATTTGCCCCAAAAACCTCAAACTTTGACTCGTCACTCCAAAGCATGTGTTTCCAATCATCGAACGACCAATCTAGATGAGAACGAAGGTCCGCTTGTTGAAGTCGACGTTTTACCGTACTCGCTGTACTGCTACTGTCATTTACTGTAGAACTTCTAATATTTATATTTTCAGCAATTTGTCGCCCCGAATATCCTTCTTCAAACAGCGTAATAATGCGTGAACGTTTTTCTACACTGATAGGCTTGCCACGTGCCATTTTGAAGTAAATTTTCTTAAAACTTTCGCGCAAAAACGACAGATGCACACCAACACACGTTTAACAGTAAAATGAAGCAAATTTATATCTTTACGCCTGTGATAAATAAACAAGAGTGATACTGCGGTATATTTCCTAAATGTATTGTTCGTTAATAATCCCGAAACGACCCGTTTCAAAAGATCGGCACTTCGGAGAAATTCTTGGAATGATAATAAAAAGGACTTTATTGTGGTTGCCGCAATAATTCTACTTTACATAATAATTTATGGCTTTAATCCCTTAGAAGAGAGTGTATGCTTAATATTTTTCTAATTTTATGTATTAATAATTGTATACAGTGTGATATAATAGATTTTTATTGTATGACTGAACTTCACTGAACGGCAGTGTACATTCATTTTATCAACACTCGCATTAAAGGATAAATATAAGTCAAAGATGTCTTCCAAACAATTGCCAAAATATACCAACAACTTGAAGCTAAAATACGTACATGAAAACTCAATGTGACTATCCTCGTGATAGTTTCAGCCTTCGCGGTCGCGATAAAATTTAGGCGTACTATTCGACTCACCGAAGAAGACCAATCTACAAAAGACGGAGAAAGGTCTGACGTATTTACGCTGACGCTTCAACAAAGCCCATGATCTGAACTGAATCTAGACGATCAATGCTAAGGAGAAGGGAATGCAGTAAGTTAAAACGTGCACTGTAATGTTATAATGTAATCGAGGAAACGAAACTTGTCCTGACGGAACTGTCTACAACCTGAATGAAATCATCTTGGATGGCTTAATAATACTGAAAGTACATAATATGTATGTATTTAGTATTAATTTCTATATTTTAAGTCATGTATTATTATATACCATCAACATGGTTAATAAGTAGAATATATTTCGGATAGTAAACCGAACGCAAGACGATGAGCCCAAGGCCATTTACAATTTCGCGGAAAAATAATATAATAAATATATTTTTTTATTATTGCTAACTAGATGAAAACCGAAACCCCAACGGTTCGGTAAGGAGCAGTTATATACACAAAGAAATACCAGGTTAAGGTTGAAAACCCGCAAAATGATTCTGCGCAAGTGCTCTCATACCATTTGACCTTTCCCTTTCTTTCCCCAACTTCAAAGAATTAATCTAAAAACGTTTTCGCAAGTATTGCATTACAGATTTTCATCTAACGACAGCGACAAAAACGATAGCAAAACGACGGAGACCAATTTCCTTGCCAACGCTAGGGCGTATCGGAAAAACTGGAAACGCCGCTTATCAATCAACAGGCAGTTGCGGCATACGGCGGTTAAGCTTCAGTCCCCCAACCCCGTTCCATTCCGACGATCTTCGGCTGTCCTAAAATAATATACAGTTAGATTGCTTCCTGACAGTTCCTGCAACATTTGTGGTAAATTCGGATGAAATTGTACGCACACATTAACTCGGAAGGTCAAGCGGCGTAATTCATTTAAATACCAAATCGATAACGTCTCTCTCTTTTCATCTCTCATGTATATTAATATCAGTCGGTTGAACGTCGGAATAATCATTTTATTAGGTATAGCTTTCGAAAATTATACATTCTACAGTAAATGTAAATTTATGATATCCTGAGGTAGGGTGTCAATAAGTGCTTTGGTTATTTTGAATATTCAACCAACCGTGATATAATACCTGTATAATAGAACAAAACTTGTTCTGTTTATGGCCTGCCTGTTTGCAAAACAGCATTAGATGAGGGGAGTTGCCATGGTAGCTTAAATATCTTTCGTAAAATAATTATTCGGTTCAGTTCTTGACGAAGCGAATAACACCGCGGTGATGGTGTAAGATCGCCATCGAGATATCTATCTATGTGCGACCCAGCGCACGGTCAGGACGCCGGTGTTAGGAAAATCCATCTTCAAATCCAATTTCGAACTCTCAAACTACTTTCCCATAAAAGACCGCAATCAGCTGGAAGCCCCTGATATCTACCAGATTCCATGTCCATCGGTGAAGCAAAACGATCGATCAGCATCTTCTTACTATTACACTAGAAAAATCCATGAATCTATAGAAGTTTTCAAACATAAATCTTACATCATACGTGGGAATCCCAAGTAATTAAACCTACTAGCAGCCCCAATCAATGTGTAGTAATAGCCCTGAAGATGTCCCATAAGAGTCGGCAGGAGCTGCGATATCGGCGCAGTTCCAACTAGAAAACCAAGAGTATAATGTATAATAAGACGATCGTGGAAGCCTATCTAACAAATAAAATATCTCTTCCATCTCCTTCATAATTTGACGTAAGCTCCCTCTAGTTTCTGATTCCATCTCTTCCTAACGCTTTAAATCGTTTAAAACATCTGGTACCAATCTATATTTAGTTCATATCAAATGGAATATATTGTGTACTCTCAAAATACGAAAAAGAACAGGAAAACTTTCCAAACTGATCAAAAACTGGCAACTTCATAACAGAGTTGAATATTTTTTTCTACTTGACTTCTGACGGCACATGTCTCGCGTATATTAAATTCGGAAATTTATGGTTCGTGTTTAAGTTTTTAAGACCGAAAGAGAACATCAGATTTCTTTTATTTCAAGCTGTAACTGTGCGTAACAAATAACGATTTTCTCAGGGAAAAACCTCAAATGACACACAAGAAGGATACTTTTCAATTATAAGAATAAACTTAAATTTCTTCAAATTCGTGCCCATTCAACTTTTTTTAATAAAATTTTTGTGAGGAAATTTAGACTTTATTTTTACCTTTGACACTTTACTCTTCATATTCACATTTTAACTAAACAGATACTCTTCCGTGGTATCTGTTGGTCGACCCAAACTACAATCAAAAATAATCGAGTACATTATTATAAATTGCAGTAATATACATATTTATTGGCACACATTTACACCCATTAGCGTTTCGCATTTAACATATCATTTACACAAATGCGCAGCGGTTGTATTCCACATTAGTGCTCCGCCGTATCATACACCCCTTCCATCTGCTTTCTGTTTCCATAACGAAACTCCAAGACGCGAAACACGTTTCCATTTGTGTTTAATCACGAGTAAGCTGATAGGTTTCGCGATTAGGTTTCCTATTATGGATTCACTGATTTCTCACTAATCCGCTGTATTAGTAAGATATAGCTTTCGTATTTCACAGAAAAGGTTTACGTTTTTTACTTTACTTACAGGCGTAATGACGTAATTCGCACGGGCAGTATGATAAATACCCGTGTTAAGAAACACAACGCAATTGCTTTGGATCTACTAAATTTATTTATCGTCTTAATCTCCTTGCAGCTCTATACACTAAGTTCAGACATGTTCTAACTTTTCTAAACCGCCCACATAATTTGGCTAATTCTACAAACTAAGCATTTATTTCATTTGATATGAACCTCTTTTCGTTTTATTTCAAGTTTGGAAATAGTGGGAGCAAATCTGGTGAATATACTGGACGGGGCACTAATTCCTAGCGTAACTCAATTAGTTGCAATTACCCGGAGGCGTTATCATGATCGTAGAGGATGTTTTTTCCTTTGCTAGGTGGGGCCGTCTACTCTAGGTTGGTGTCGAATCGAACCAATAAATCAGCCTAATATTTTCCCGTGATTGCTGTTCCCTTCTCCAAGTAATCAATCAAGATTGTGAGAAAGATTTACCTATCAGCTTTAATGTCGAATCCTTTTATTCACCGTAGTTCCCATACCGGATACAAAATCCATTACTAGAAGGTTCCTCGTCTCCGATGATCAATCTAGCTGACTTGGTTGAAGTTTGCCTTTCTTCTATCTATTTCCAGTTTCATGGTAAGTGCTACGAGCAAGTATCAGGCATCGCCATGGATCTCGTCTGTTTCCTATTGTCGCCAATATCTTTATGGAAGGGTCCCCTTAAATACATTCGGGTTGCCTTCTTTTCCTAGATGTTCTCGTACATCGGCGTTCTGGCGGTGCGCCGAGACATTCTGTTTACCGAAAACACACGCACACAGACAGAGATCTCAATGGCCCCTCACACCATTATCCAAACGACCATTTTCATATCTAAACCCAAGTCACTTCCTCAAGAACTGAACCGAATCACCGAAACTGTGATCCGCAATAATTAATCCAGAAAAGATATTGAAGCTCCTCTTAACCGCAACATCAACTCTTCTTCACAGCAACTTCCCCCGTGTAATCCTAATTTCCGTAAGCAAGCGCATCTACCCTACATTCAAGGTGTCACCAATCATATCAGCAAAATCTTCTTCGAGAACAATGTAAATCTTGACTTTCGTGAAAATACAAGCTATATGTGCCTTTTCTATTAAATAAGGTGTTTACCAGAAAAAGAAAAAAAAATAGGAGATAAGTAGACGGACTTATTGTGTCGTTAGGGGGACACAAAAATCTGATGTGTCGACAACAACGCGGCGACGAACCAGATGGGGATTTACCGTGTGTCTCCATGGGACCTGCGACGTTCCAGGATTATAACTAGAAATGTTTCCTCGAGATATGTAACGTTAAATATGTTGCCTGCCCTGGCGTATTTTAAAGATCACGTCTCCGACAGCTGTACTTCACTTGGCGTGGAAAATGAAAGGCGTCAGTTTTTCGAGAAAATTCGCATGTGATACATATACGATATATTTGTAATTGTGTACGCCGTATATGTATGTAGATTCGAATCTTGCGAGAGCTGCCGCAGATAAAGCGCAAGCCGGGCTAAGATGTGTGCAAATGGCGTTCTAATACGTGTATGTGTAGCGTTGATTTAATTTCCAACCCTATTATACGTTAATTAATGCACCGGGCAGAGTCGCTAGTTAGGGTTCGAGTTTGAGTAGCGGTTAATAATATTCATCCATCGATTATGTAAGCAAACTTCGGGCACAAAATAATGAAGCATTATGATTGAAGAAGTGCCAGATCACGTTCTGTACTTTAGGTAGTTCAAGTTAGGTTGATGGGGATTCTAAAAAGTTAGATGTTTGGTAAACAATATTTACTTATTCAACACATTTTCATTCACGTTGTTCGGGGTTTTCGAGTAAACTTCTTAATCCATTAATATGTAACTTCGTAAAAACATAAAACTCGAATAAATACGATTGAAGTGGAGAAATTATTATTAATAATAGTAAATATTTATCACTTCTCCCGAAATTAGCTTAATTAATAGTTCTCATGTACAAAATACTTCCAGTTGCAATTAGGTTCAATCTAGAACTTAATTGAGAGAAACTGTTGTCCATTTGAACTTTGGCCGCAAAACTTTCCAGTGGTAACACTCCACAAACTAGACTACATGATTACTCTGTGTGCGGCAGTATGTTAAACTCGGCAAGAGAAGTGTTTAGTTATGTTGTGATAATAGAGTGTTGGACAAAGTTCTGCTATATCTCGAGAAAATATTGCCGATGTAGATTCTTCACCGGAAATGGTTTTAATGTTACAAAGTACTTACTAGAAGGTAAAATGGTCTCTTGACGATGTGTACAAGTAGGTACATGAAATAAATCAGACTTCTTGTTCGTTTATTTATTTTTAGTACGTTGCTAATTCAATGTACACAAGAAAAAGTTAATAATGCATTAACGAAAATTTACAATTAGACACGCGTTATTTGTCAGCAATCCGTAGTGCTTCTAACTTGTCCAAAAAAAAGACGGATTTAATGTTAAAAACCTCTCGTTTAGCACGAACTTTTTCCTTGCACATCTTGTGTTTAAAGCGAGATTTTATCGAGAGTGAGCAGCGGGGAAAAACGAGAGAGAGAAGAAAAAAAAAGTGATGCCCGAGGACAATTAAAATAGGGCAATTCGTACAAAACGAAACAAAATGGTAATGCGTTACGGAAAGAAAAATATCCTAACGCAGCAAGCGAACACAGAATGACGACAGATAAAAAATCCGGTCACGCTTCCAGCATTCCATAACTTTATGACGCAGAGGGTTAACTTCCCGACGGCGGTATTCTCAAAAAAAAAAGTACTGCACGGAAAAAACACGCTTTCATGCGCACGGCAACCGGAACACTGTGCGGAACGGAACGAAAAAATATTTCCTATATTTACTACCGGCACCAACTTGTTATTTCGGCGCTGGCTCGAGACGAATTTATGCTTCAAGTAAAGCAGGAAATTAGCGGAAACAGATTAGATAATTTAGTCGTTCCACTAGTGTGCAGTCGCGGTCCGGGTAGGCGGTCAGGAAGGATTCGGTCCGCTCCGGGGCGGAACCCACTATCTATTTAGCTCTTTCGTACTGGAGGGTGTAACTCCGGAATAAGAAATATTGCAAAACTTGGAAGGATCTCTGTATATATTACTCTGGTTGCGTCTCAATGAACTGCAACTGGGTTTTTAAAGAATGCACGGTAATTAGGGACCTGGTGGCAGTGATTTTTAAATGATTCTACAATTATTTTTATGGAATTCATCCGAAGCTAGAAACATGGAAAATTGTTGACCGAACCTAATTCTACCCAATACTTTTAGAAGTATAAAAAAAATAATAAATACATAAACAAAAATAAAAATTTTCAAAATGTATAGTAAAAGATATAGTATGAAATGAAGAGGGTATACCGAAGAATAAAGCACCGCAATTTGAGTTGCACCTTTTAACGTAACGTGGGAGAATCTAAAAAGCATCTTACAATTAGATATCCTCTCAGCTTATTAAGCGTGCTCAAGTTTAAATTGCGAATGATAATTTCAAAGTTAGTATATTTTTACACCCTCAGTTATAAATTTTGTATCCAAGAGAAGGAGGTGCAAGCAGCAGAAAAGGAGTCGAAGAAATTAAATTACTAATGGGAAAAGTTACAGCATTCCCTTTTAGAATTTACGCTCTAAATTTTTCAAAAGATAATTTTATTTTCTTCCACGGTATCCTGGGGATTTTAGTTTGTTTTTCGCTTAAAGAGATGTTTTCGAAACCGTTAGGTTTTTATGAATATCTGTGATAAAAAAGAACTCGAGTTGTATTTCACAGCCATTAATTTAACTAAAAACTTTCATAGTAGATATAAAGTCAACACAGTTGCAAATATTCTCGTGTAAAAGTAAGTGGTTACAACTTTGCACGGTTTGAAAACTTTTCAAGTTATTCGAATCGATATTGTAGCACCTCGAGATGCTTTTTGAGCGCTCTTTGTATCTTGATCGGAGTTACTTCTTTCTAAAACACTCTGTATAGCTGGAAAAGTATGTAGAATTATACAGTAAACAGAAATACATATGTACACTGCCGTTCAGTGAAGTTCGGTCATACAATAAAAATCTATTATATCACACTGTATACTATTATTAATACATAACATTAGAAAAATATTAAGCATACACTCTTTTCTAAGGGATTAAAACCATAAATTATTATGTAAAGTAGAAATATTGCGACAACCACAATAAAGTCCCTTTTATTATCATTCCAAGAATTTCTCGGAAGTACCGATCTTTTGAAACTGGTCGTTTGGGAATTATTAACGAACAAGACGTTTAAGAAATATACCGCAGTATCACTGTTGTTATTTATCCCAGGCGTAAAGATATAAATTTGCTTCATTTTACTGTTAAACGTGTGTTGGTGTGCATCTGTCGTTTCTGCGCGAAAGTTTTAAGAAAATTTACTTCAAAATGGCACGTGGCAAGCCTACCAGTATAGAAAAACGTTCACGCATTATTACGCTGTTTGAAGAAGGATATTCGGGGCGATAAATTGCTGAAAAAATAAATATGAGAAATTCAACAGTAAATGACATCATAAAGCGATATCGGACAACTAGAACTATAGAAAATCGTGTTCGTCCTGGAGCATCTAGGAAAACAACAAAAGCTGAAGATTTGAGAATTGTATTATTAAGCAAACACAATGGAAACTATCTAAAGGAGCAAGAAGAACAGCACACCCTGAAAGTAATGACGTGGCCCCCACAAAGCCCAGATTTGAACCCTATAGGGTTGTTGTGGGATGAACTGGACAGGAGGATCCGAAAAGTATGCCCAACTTCACAAGAACATTTACGGAATATTTTGCAACATGAATGGATTAATATTCCACAATCCGTTTTAACAAAACTTATCGAAAAGATGCCTAGAATAGTTCGAGCGGTGATTAACAGCAAAGTAGGTTTTCTCGATAAAAAAAAAAAATAATGTTATATTAGGCCAGAATAACTTTTATTTATTTATTTTTGTCTTTTTTAACTGTACATACAATAAAATTGCATTTTGTTTTTAGTTTTGTTTGTTTCTGTAACCTTTTCATGTTTTTTACCAACCGACCGAACTTCTCTGAACGGCAGTGTACATGAAATGTTGAAGCAGTCACTCGAGAACGACGCTTTAGGCCGAATACAAACTTACGACTGGTTTAAACTGGCTGAACATTAATTTATTTATATCAAATCCTATTTGATAAGTTTTTTCGATATTGATGGAAGAAAGAAAGAAAGAATTTAATGAATACAATCATTAACAGTAACGAAACAAGGAGCTGCAAAATCGAATTCTACACTTACCAGTTAACTTCTAACTACCGAGAATCTTCTGAATACACTAACTATAGAAACAAAGTTAAGACAAGTTCTAATTATCCGTTATTTGAATCTACACGTATGCATATGCACAATGGTAGAGAATTTCGAAATCCGCAAACTTCATAAGTGTTTTGTCTTTTGCACTAATTAAATCAAGATCCGGCTACGTGCCTTCCTAACATGGTTCCTATTTATAATGTTAATTTAAATGTAGTGTTGGAATCATGCAGGGAATATGTTTAAAATGATTCCTGTTGAGAGAGTTTACTCGCAGAAAGGCAGTACATTTGAATAAATTTTAATTTACGGAAGAGCGATTCCATGTTTGTATTTGTTGGTGCATAAGAAATTCCATTATCTTTTGTTTACTTTGCAGAAAATTTAATTTCAACGATATATCTAACAACAGTTTAGTTTCTATGAGTTGTGTCATTACTACACAATAAACACTTGTATGTATGAGAAGAAATTAGTAATCGATACAATAAATCAACTGTCACTGCAATAGAGATAATAACTTATTTGGAAATTACAATGGAGGATGTTCGGCGGATTAAATTAGACCTAAAATTTAATAATAGTCGCCGTCATATCGAATATTAAACATACATTGCAATTAAACAGAATTTATTTAAATTCTGTAAAATGTAATTTTTAGGCTTCATAAAAGCTCATTGTCATTCTAGACCATCGACGCAGGAATTATTTAAATTATTAATTTATTGCTCGCAAAAAAATCATTTTTATTTACTACCAACGGTTGTATTACAATCACTTCATATTCGAGATCGGTCTAATCTACACTGCCGTTCAGTGAAGTTCGGTCATACAACAAAAATCTATTATATCACACTGTACACAATTATTAATACATAAAATTAGAAAAATATTAAGCATACACTCTTTTCTAAGGGATTAAAGCCATAAATTATTATGTAAAGTAGAAATATTGCGACGACCACAATAAAGTCCCTTTTATTATCATTCCAAGAATTTCTCGGAAGTACCGATCTTTTGAAACGGGTCGTTTGGGGATTATTAACGAACAATACATTTAGGAAATATACCGCAGCATCACTCTTGTTTATTTATTACGGGCGTAAAGATATAAATTTGCTTCATTTTACTGTTAAGCGTGTGAAAAAACAAATATGAGAAGTTCAACAGTAAATGACATCATAAAGCGATATCGGACAACTGGAACTATAGAAAATCGTGTTCGTCCTAGAGCATCTAGGAAAACAACAAAAGCTGAAGATTTGAGAATTGTATTATTAAGCAAACGCAATAAAAAGTTAACAGCGCCACAAATAGCAGCCGAAGTCAATCGCGGCCGTGAAGAAAAAGTTTCGGCGAGTACGATAAAACGTCGACTTCAAGAAGCGAACCTTCATGGACGCATTGCCATTCGAAAACCCTTATTACGTCGGGGCAACAGAGCAAAACGGCTACAGTGGGCCCGTTCTCATCTAGATTGGTCGTTAGATGATTGGAAACACGTGTTTTGGAGTGACGAGTCAAAGTTTGAGGTTTTTGGGCAAAATCGACGAGTTTATGTCCGAAGATCTAAAACCGAAAAGTGATCCCGGACTGCATTGTGCCTACAGTGAAGCAAGGGCGTAGTTCTGTGTTAGTGTGGGGATGTTTCTCCTTCGCTGGGACGGGAGATGTATGCAGAGTGCAGGGTGTAATGAGGAAGGAAAATTATTTTCCAATACTCCAGAATCATGCAGCGTATAATAGGCCGTAACTTTACATTCATGCATGACAAGAAGAACAGCACACCTTGAAAGTAATGACATGGCCCCCCAAATCCCAGATTTGAACCCTACAGAGTTGTTGTAGGATGAACTGGACAGGAGGATCCGAAAAATATGCCCAACTTCACAAGAACATTTATGGAATATTCTGCAACATGAATGGATTAATATTCCACAATCCGTTTTAACAAAACTTATCGAAAGAATGTCTAGAATAGTTCGAGCGGTGATTAACAGCAAAAGAGGTTTTTTCGATGAAAAAAAATATAATGTTCAGTATGTTATACTAGGCCAGAATAACTTTTTATTTATTTATTTTTGTCTTTTTTACCTGTACATACAATAAAATTGCATTTTGTTTTTAGTTTCGTTTGTTTCTGTAACCTTTTCATGTTTTTTACCAACCGACCGAACTTCTCTGAACGATAGTGTACGTAATGATAACCAGTCAACGAGATACATTAAACTATGACATCGAATTCGGACATGTTGATGACACAGAACAAAATATCTTCAAAATCTATTCTTAACAAATTTCACGTTCTACATTTGAGGAAGCCCTAATCGCGGTCTGCCTCTTTCAAGAAGTTTAAAATAAGTAAATGATACAGAAACCTCTTTCATTCTGCTCCAATTGTAACGAAAAGTTTTGCTTATTTTTCTCTATCACGCACAGCCTATTAAAAATTTGCATATTAATAGAAATAAACGATAACTCTTTCTACGAATACAATAAATTCCTTCCGTGTTCAAGAGAGAATCCACGTTACACCTATAAGTAGTCAGATGCAAATCCTACAAAACTTTTTAATCAAATTCCGTTACTATAATATTAGGCGTACTCCATTGCATTTGCAATCCCGAACACTTGGAAATCGATAATCGAAATGTGGGATCTTATTTTGGTAATATGTTCCGATGCCATGCCTAAAACTCATTTCGAAAGTTTGCTTTATTGACAACATTTCCATATATAATTGAATAATACGGGAAAACGTATATCTATGTATATCACGAAAGATACGGTAAAGAAGTAGATCAGAAATAAATTCAGTATTGTCGTGCTCGATGTGAAGACGCTATATCCACTATTTTTCGACATTGACCTAATTGTTTCCGCTTACACGCATAAAATTTGGAAGTCAACTTTAAGACTCTTTTAATACACTTCAAAGCACACAGTAGTAACATTAGAGTTCTCACTTTAAATATCATTAATATCGTCTTCAAAACTGATCCGTTATTTTATATTTTTTAAGAATTTTCTTCGAGGAAGTCACGAAGGATTTATTATTATCCAGTCAAGTACTAGCGCGTAGAACCCAATTGTTCGTGATTGCAAAATAAATCTTTCTTCTAGATTCATAAAGTAGATACACTGTTATTCAACTCTGGTGTTAGCAGTCTATATGTGCAGTCCAAAATTTGTCGACTGCGACATTCATAAAAAATTGTATGTTCTTGAATCCACAACATAAAAATGAGTATGCGAAGATGATCCAATCAAATGCTTAATTATAATACCTCTAAGATAAGACGTAGAATATATTTGAAAACAAGTTATTGACATCCTGTACACCCTGTACAAAAGCCCGTAATTTTATATCATAGATCCATCATGATCCCACAGCAATTTGTACGAACTTTTCTTCTTCATGAGCTACACAGGAACTCTCTACCAATGAAACACAGCTGAGTACCGGACGAAGCAATGAGATATTTAAAAGGAGATTTAAGGATTGCAATTTATCAGGGGAAATGTAGCAGAATTAACTGGTTACGTGGATTCGGAACGACAACGGGCAAACGCTTTGACTGAAGGTTTACCAGTTACATTGTTTAATAAATTTCTACATTCTTTAGGATTAAGCACCTTTTAAGCCTTCAGCGTGGTGGGTTGTTAATAGATGGTACTAAAGTCCGAAAAAGAAATTAACCCTGTGAATAATATAGGGTAGCTTTTAAGTAACGAGGCAGTTTTCACTAGTATGCAGATGCATGACAATTGGGAATTTGCATTTTATATAAATTGAAAAACTTGAATAAAACAATATAGAAAAAAACGGATTTCATTCAACAAACAAGAAAGCCAACGACATTTGATTACATAGAAATAAGGTTAATAATGAATACAATTTAGCCTTAGTAATTTATGTGATTACACCCTGACGAGGGAAATGGTTCCTTTTTGAAGTATACAATTTATATTACTTCATCACTCTTGTAGGTATGTAAAATAATTTCAACTTCAAAGGCGGTAAAAAGTTTGTCGCACAAACACGAGTTGTAAATTAGGAAAGTCGCGTCTCGAGAGCTTGATTAAAATAGTTGTCAATGTCGACATTCATCATCCGCCTTTCGTAGAAGTTCCAACGGGGGAAAAAATGTAGGCAACTTTGAAATATTTCTCTCATTAAATGTTTCGAAGAACCAATGCTGTTCTTTTAAGGTTGGCGGCGTTACCCGTTGATCGTTATTTACCTTATTTATAGCGGTCTTAATGTCTGTTGGCCGCACTGTTTGTCGCATAGCCTTAATTACAGTAGTCCGCCAAACTTTAAGCGGAATTGTATTTCCATAAAGCACCCAGGCGCCCTAGACGGTTCAATGCATTAAGCTGGGATAACTTTCGCGTAAAATTGGAAAAACGGAGCAACAACCTTAACCGACTGGAGTGTGGGACAACAAGAAAATGGCTTACTTGAAATATATTTAATATTCATGAGAAATGTTTTCACGATGTAATAAAAACGTTAATTATAGTAGCTAAGCTAAAGATTAAGCATTGTGGTTGTTTTAACGACTATTTTTGTTTCTGCGGTTACTGTTGTATGCTTGAATCTGGAAAATATTGGGAAAATAACATTGTTTGCAATTAAAACCAACAATATTATACCGTACATTATAAATAATACTGTATTAGTTGCAATAATTTCAATATAATTGCTGCAAGGGATTTGAGGAAAGTATTCTCGAAAATAGGGGGCCCCTTGAACGGTCATTTAATTTCTGCAGATATTAGTTTAAATTCTATCTGGGAAAACCTACAAATTTACAATTTATAATCGCTATAAGAAAGGAAATTGGGTTGGAAATAAAATGCATAGATTTTCAACTATTAATCAGACAAAACACGACGAAAGCTTTAATTTTATATTTAGTCCTAACTGTTTCGCAACCTATTAGTATACTTATAAGCTTCGAAATCATTTCCAGGATTTTCTTTCGGCCACGTTTACTTAACAAGATTTTACCCGGAAGCTCCTCTGATTACTAGTTTGTGAGATATAGCCGGCTGCCATTCTTATTTGGCCGCTATAACTAAAACAGACAAGCAAATTGCTTGTCACCACCGAGACAACAAGTCATCCCACCTTCAGAACCATAGCCCGCGATTGAAAAACTTCATATAGAATAGAAATAAAAATTCTATAAATCATGCCTCGGTTGACGGTTATCGACAACGTAATGTGATAAATATTGTCAAACAAATATTCCCCGACACATTAGCGGCTGTTACTAGAACGCACATATACAACGTTCCGCATTGTCAGAAAGTTACGTAAATTTATTGTGCGTTCGAGCACTGATGGATGGCTTTTCAAATTTCATCGCATTGTGTCCCGCGTCTATAGTCAATAAAATCACAATAGTACGAATTTTTTGACGTTCGATCTGATAATGGCATGAAATACATATATGTATATGTGTATGTGTACCGGTGTCGATGTACGAGAAATACAATTTTGAGGGGTTCCGATTTCTCATCTTCTTAAGTATACGGAATCGACAAGTCTTTGGTGTATTCAATTCGATAACACCTGAATTCGTAGGTACAGAAGATTATGTAACATTTATTTTCATGGCATAAATGTGCCCACAATGAAAATCAAGATGGTTTATGCAATGTTCTCTGGCGACTGCAAGTTAATATAATATCAGCAGCAATTTACTTTCAATACTTAAATTTTTACGCAAAATGCAAAACGCTAGCTATTGGTCGTTCCTAAAAATGTACTTTGATTTGAGAACTACGAGCACTTCTTATCTTTGTCTGTCAATCTGATGGCTGGATTATGAATAAAGATAGGTGATTCCAACATATCATTATTAATCAAATTAATTATCAAATACTAACAATCGTCATATTTTTAATATTTTTTTTAATCAGTCATAGGTATGTGCATGCCTTTAGGACATGTTTTCTTTCTTATTCAAGGTGTCTTTTGTGGGATAATCCTAATTGTTTCTCAAACCATCAAGTTGTTTGTTCGTGCTAGACTTCTAAACCAAATTTCGTTTAATGCATTTTATAACACTTATTATTCTTTGATCTCAAATTCAAAAGTGCTTGTAATTTCGTCTGTTTCCTGTAATAAACAGATTCTCAGCTCTACACCCTGTTCAGCACTGTTGGTAAATTCCTTTAATACATAGAGAAGTTTTTACATTGAAATGGTATAATCGTATACTATATAAAAATATGTAAAGGGCTTGTGTGGTTGAAATTATTGCTTAAATATAAAAAAAGAGCTATTGTCGATGTTGTTTCCATTGTTGTCAGTACTCTTAGCGATCTTTTTTCTGAAGTAATATGTAATATAAGCTTTAATGTTTTATGCATTACGAATTTTACAACACCAAATCGACGGTGTTTCGTTTGTTATTACTCCGGGATCATTTTTCTAACTGAAAAGTATATTGCATCTCCCCTGAGGAAACAAAAATATTGTCTTTAATTAAACCCTGACACGGCAACCTAACGTACGACATCCTTTTACAGCTATAACACAAAACTTATACAACGTTAACACACTAATAACATGTTACAACATAACTCGTGCATATACCTACAGCTACAAAGCAAACGCTTTAGTTACATGGAAATATTTTGTTGTCGGTAAAATAATCACGTTATGCAAACATAATTAACGGAAGGAAGATCTTCATATTCATACAGAGTGTCTTTTAATTAATGCAATTAAACCCATATTAATAGAATTTGTTGATGTCTAATGTTACTTACATTCTGTGCATATTAAATTTAATATTATCACAATTTTGTTGCAAATTTTTTGTTTTCCCAAATATTGTTTACATATGCCTTTGTATTGTAAACACCTATAGGGAAAAAGAAAAAGGGTCGGCAATTTCCGCATGTTCCGCAAAACTGCATTCGCCCATCCGGATCATCTGCGTTAAACTCATGCAGAGGATACATCTCTCATTTCTCAATATTTGAGCAACAGTTCTGGAACTTGTTTCATTTTCTAATGCCAATCGACTGGTTGACATAGTTGGATTATTTGGTACAGCAAATAACGCATCTAGGGATCGGTCTGCATTGGCGGTTAATTTGGGGTGGCCGGCTTCAGGAATATTTTTAGCATCGCCCGTTTTTCTAAATTTAGCACTACATCTCGAAACCATTGACTGGACTGTAGGAGTTTGCGCTGTTAATAATAAACGATAATCTTCGTTATGCGAATGTTGCCTGTCGCCGCACCTACCAAACAATCAGGGGTGGTAAAAAAAATTTTCAGGCAACGTAGATTTTTTGTTTATAAATTTGAAAAAATTGATTACAAAAGAGTTTTGCCTTGAGTCAACTTAACCAATGCTTTGCAATCCTGCAATTTAATTCGTTCTTTTGAAAATAAGAAACGATATTTATTTAGTGTGAGCTAACACTGCCTTGTTGCCATTATCATAAATTATAAAATTAAGTTAATCCTGCTATCAGTAACAAAAATTATCCTGTCAGAAAGCACGCGTACCAAGAAAAACACTTATTTATAAAATGAAATACAAAGAACAAAAAGGTACCTGGTACACGATACAATAGAACTGATACTATCTTTCACGTGTGACACGTGCACATCGATCAGGCAAATATCGACGCCACAAGCGGAAATTGTCGTTTAACGACATTCAATTAATTGGACCATGTGAATTTCCATCTAAACTGAAAACGTGTTATTCCTAGCTTCTCATCTATGTAAATATCTTTTTAATTACTACGAAGTAGTTGGATTGGATATGTAATTTGTTAAACCTTTAACGATTTTCCCCTAAAACTACGACAATGCTTCAATCATCTATCCTACGCAGGCTGGACGTTCGGGATTTTCCAAAAAAAGACGAAAAATCCGTATTTTTTTCTTTTAAAGTTGTTATTACACACAGTTAAGCATAAAACAAAATATACACTTAAAAAAGGAATAAAAACACTGTCCATTCAAAAAATGTTCAAAAAATCCATACTGCATTTTTAGTGAATAAAGAACCACATGTAAAAATCAGAATTTCAAGGTATAGGGTCATTTATTATAATTGTTGGGTTATCTTTTTTGTTTTCTCTATTATTATTACTACTATTGTCATTTCAATTCATTTGCGATAACGTTTGTTGGTTGCTCCTCATGTTGAAATACCTGCATAGTGGGTTGACATTTGCGATTTTGCTGCTACATGCAAAATTAAAAAGACAACCTTCGTATAGGTACAATCCATGAATATAGATACAGTGCGTGGATATCCGTCACAAATGTCGTACAAATAACCGTCTTCGAATAGCCTTTGGATAAAATGCTGCCACTTTATGTATATCCTAATCTGTTCATAATCTGCACAAATTATGTTAAGTTAGATATTTTGTGCATCTATCCAATATAAATATGTAAAACATTATCACATTATTCAAAAGTTTTCCAGCATAAGTTAATTTATTTCGCTCAGTAGATATATTAAGAGCATGGGTATCTTTGAAGGTGCCTCTCACATCAGATCTTGTGACTACAATAAGTAGCTAGACGTAATCGACACATGTTCCCAAGCTCGATACATGAAATAGAAAAAGTCGTGGAGAAAACTTACTTTCATGCAGCGCAATGAATGGTCTTCTATTAACCCTCGTATGTACGATGCTCTCCTATTAGCCTGCCCGGTTACTGTCGTACCGCAACACAGTCAAAAGAATACCCCTACTCTCTCACTTCATGTCAAAACACTCGACGTTTGAGGAGCGAACAACTGCGAGCTTTTTCACACGCTCCCGAACCACCGATATCAAAGTTCTTTACCTCCTTTTTTTCCCTCTCGTTTCGGGTGCCGAAGCGGAGCGTCGCGACGACGTGAACAATGAAGAGCGTCACGACGCGCATAAAATTTCTAGCCGGCGCGTTAACAGCGACACCTGGCACGCAACGCGCGTACTACAGAACTGTTAGGTTCTGAGGGCTACTTGGCGAAAACAGTTTCGAAAACCTAAGACCCCGCGTCGAACGACGCGCCTGCGCCTTCTTCGCCCATCGTATCTCCGCGAATTAATCACCTAATCGCTTGATACACACGCCGCGCCGGTTTATTATTATTACTATTGCTTGGGCTTCTTTTTGACGGCGCCTTTCTTGATTGCCGGGAGCGTTGTGATTTGTTGCACCCTACATGAAAATCGCCTGTGTCAAAGTGGATGAAGAGTATCAATTTGTATTGGCACCGTTTTGCCGTAAATAACACCATGTTTTATTTCCATTTTATGCATATATAATTTGTATGGGTAAATGTTGTGCTTATATATTTTGAAATTACATTACCCTAATCAATTATTCATGCAAATGAATTCATACTACTTTGTAATTTAAATGTTTCGTTACCCACCGTTTGCATTGTGGGGTGTTCTACTGTAAGGGTTGGACAATAATCATTTTGCCAAGGACTTTAATTGATGAAACTGATGAAGTTGTTTTTAATTGGTATCCATAGTATGTAGGATGAAATAATACAAAAGGTACGCTCAGTGATTTATTTCAGAGATGGCAATGATTTCGACAAAACTGCAAGACGACGATTGAAATAAACTCGGCGAAACATTTTTATCGCAAATTTTATTTCGATCCTTATCCTCCAGTTTGGCTTGAAGATTACACTTTTTGTAGAAATCGATAGCCACATTTAAAATAAACCGTCAAATAATATTCATTCAAGTATTGTTAAGGACTTAACATTTTATTTTTTTATTTTATTTTATAAATGTAACCATTTTTATTTATTTGAAAGTAATATTTTGTTTGTGTCTATTTTATGATAAATTGAATGTTTCTTTTGTTTTGCGTTGTATAAATTTATATATTCCATATTTAGCATCATTTAAACCTTAACGTGTTCGCATTCAATGTAAAAATACGTATAATTTCTTATAAAGTTCGCAAATATTTAAAATTCGTCAATGTTCTAATTAAAAATATCTTTAATAATCATTTATTATATCTGTTTGATAAAGCTCCTTCTAATTCATGTATTAGATCGAGCGCTAGGTAAGGAATGTCCGCCAGTTACCGCCGGTAACGTACACTTACGTACAAGTTATCGAAACTTCGTCGGAAGTCGAACGTACGAACTACCATGACTGCCTGCCTTCTCTCTTTCGCTTGTGAGTGACGCAGCGCTCAGACCCCCGCACTATCGTTGGTTTCTGATTTTTTCGCTTATACATGGGGACAGCAGCTCGGAGCAAGATACTAGAGGTGGTGTATCAAATAAGTACACGAAATAACGCGAGCGTCTGAGTAGCCGTGAGTTGTATAGCATCTTTTTGCGGTAGTGATCGGCTATTTGCTGGTGTCGCCCAACCAGACGCTCATGCTCTGGTAGGATTTTGTGGTGGCCCTAGCGTTAGACATTGAATGTCCCGATACATTTGCGTACACAAAGAAGGAACCGAATTATGAACTCCATATAGGATGCTATTTATGTATTTGAATTTATGTATATAGATATATAAGGAAATTATTTAATAAATATATTTTGTATATCTACGTACTGTGTTTAATTTGTGATCAACTGATTAAGCGAGTAAACACATAAGAATTACATATAAGCAATTGGTCCTTTCGCCTCACAAGAAAGATACACCGAAGCAGACGACTAGCGGCATTCTTCTTCGAACTAGGAGAACGTAACAAGTATATTTTCAAGAAATACATACAGCTTACTAGTTATGTTGACTAAGGTGTGACAGTATAGCTCTTTGAGTTCAAAATTTTGAATCAATTTCACTTTTTCTTCTTATCCGTGATTCTATGTCAATATTAATTTGATCATAAATAAATAGAATAATAATGAATATGTAGAGCTTGCATAAATGATCATAACTACAAAAAAAAAGCGTCTATAACCACACTCATATCTTCGCAACAAAATGCCTTCCGTAGTCGAAGTCCAAGTCGCTTAAAGTTGACCCAACTCCCACTCCAAGATGGTGGTAGTACCCGATGTGCATAAATTACTAGAACATATCACAGTAAGTATTTAGGAAGTGCACTATTGAAAGAAGACAAACCTAGATATCCCCATAGACACTTTCAAAAGGATTTAATTTCAGATCGATACAAGATGTATTCTGGGTTTTCTTTGACAATTCGGTGTCTTCCTTCATTTTTATCATTTTGTATTCAAAATATTTTATTTTCGTTATCAAAAAAATAGAATTATTGAAATTGAAAAAGTCAATTTTTTCCAACCTCTCTAACAAATACCTACATGTCAGCTTTAGTTTATTTATTATCACGCCACGTTAGGTATTAATAATTACATTCCTATAAATCAACGTACAAATCCATTTACACAAAGTCGGCTTTAGGAAAAAATTCGAGGCTTTTAGATCGAATAATGCAGGCGAGACAAACAACCGGAAGTGCTGCGTCAATACGAAACTTTCCAATAAATTTTATGCTTCAACACACACACCATGGTATTTTTTATTCTATAAAACATCAGTATAGCCGTAACGAATCGATGTTGGTGATTCCTTCATTGTTTTGAGTTTGCGATGATAGATTTTCAGTTCGAAATTCCTACACGTACGTTTGACAAATGAATTATTTGCTTTTAGCTTACATCCGTATGGAATATACGTTTGAATGTATTTTTCAAATATCTTGTTTATTGTTGCTTGCTGTACGTGCATAGAGAATAATTTGAGTAGCTTTGGAAAAAGCTTTTTATTGATTACTAATATGTGTATTACACTTAACTAGATGCTCATTCCAAAATGGCTGCTGGAATTAGGGACAATCTCCGTAAGCTGTTAAGCTCTAAATTACCTACCGATCCAAACAATACTGCAAACTGCGTAGCAAGAGCTATACACCCGCATGTCTCAATATTCCAAATGTGATGCGTCCTTTTCTATATCTCACTTTCCAAGGCGAGGTTTCTGATCATTATCTCTTATCCGCCGTGTGTCTTTCTTTTGAAACGGAGTTTATTCCCCTCTAATCATCTTTGACTATAATATTCAAATTATCTTAATATCAAAAAAAAAATGAGGAGTACAGGGTACGCCGACCCCCCTTATTTTTTCCAAAAATAATTTACATCGAATTATCTTCTAAACAAAAGAAAATACGTCTGTTGTAATTTAGCTTTTTACTTTGAGAAAATATTAAAAATAGCCAATTACCGGCCTAATCTTTTGCAGTTGATCCGAATTAGAAAAGAGAGTTTAATATAATTATGTATAAGTTTCTGAACACCGTTTCAACTTAAAGGCCCTCTTAATTAAAACAACGTTAAGAAACTTAATTTTTACAAATTGTATACTTCACCTACTTACTCATTCGGTACTTAAAATACAATTATTTTGTATATTTCCGTAACAATTTTTGTCTACCTCCAATCCAAGTTTTAATATCCTCATCAAGTTGAAAGAGCTCGAAATGTATATAACAAAGGCGATTAAAGTGCTCGTTTATTAATGTGTATAATAGAAGTCCATTTGCCGAAATTAATTAAATTTTTTAAGTATTTCAGAAGAAAGAAAAGCTGCGATTCTCTTTGTCGCAACCCTTAATGCCATTACCGAAAAAGAATTAATTCATTTACGCTTTTCTGAATTCTTCCAAGAGCGAGACCAGCGAGCCGTAAAAAGAACGCTTTCATAATCTCGGAGAACTCGACTCCAACACGCAGTACCTACACCCAGTTACGTTTACGACGAGTGTTTTAATCGTTCAATTTAGCATCAATAGTATCTGAGTGGTCGTTGTCTCTACCGCCACTCCCTCTTATCATCGTCGTCATCATCCCGAGGAGGATGATGATGTTTCGACGGCTTCAGTCGGTGATTCTCAAATGAATATCGCCCGTGTAATAAGGCATTCTCGCCTTGCTTTGCTCGGTTCCATTTTCAATTGCCGTTTGTATGCATATTTCGCTACGGTAGGTTAGAGCATGGAGAGTGGTTGTAGTTTATAACGCAGAGATTACGACCTCGAAAGATAAATGTCTAGCGACGATGTTTGAAACAACCACTTGATTAGGCTATTAAGGAATTATGCTACCGTGAAAAATAATTATAGTATGTCAAGCAATTAATTAATCTCGAATCAAGAAATTAAAAAAATTATGAATTTTGAGATGAATTTCTGAAAATTGGATATTTTCCATTCTGCCTGGACGCATAACTCGCTAACGCTAAGAGGTGGAGAAGAAGTTTTAAGACAAAAGTTGTTGGTTTGAATGAGTTTCATTAAGCATACAAAGGATATTGCTAGGGTCATAGCGATGATCGAGCATGCAGTGACGTTGCCCGAATGTTCGGCAAACTGAAGTCACCCATCCATCGTAGAGTAAGTCGAAGCAAAAACCGATCAACCACAGCTGCAGATGATCGTTTAATAACGTTGCAAACATTGCGAAACAGACGTCAAACACCAATTCAAACAAGAAGCCTACTGCAGAATGGAAATTGGTCTCAAGCCAATAAAATCCCCAAAGCTCCAAAGACGTAATCCTCTAGCGTGACTAGAATTTGGTCGGGTACATCAAATTTCGAATGATGACATTAAGGAGAACAAGATGCATCATTTAATTTTACTACTACTGCATCTTTTGGGATGTTGTTGTAGAAAGTAAGGAAACATAGACGAAAGGGTCTCTTGCCGTTGTAAAACGAAACTTAAAACATACGTCCTCATCCTAATAAATAAAAAAGACCTGTGTAGGACAACGGTGCATTCTCTCTATTCATCAAATTCATGCTCCTTTTTATGTTAATTACGAATGTATCGCGCCGCGAGAACTAGACGCTTAGAAACTACTTACATAAAAAGGAAAACAAAACCGGACACGATGTTAAATTTAATATTGTGCTCGGCCAACAACAAAGAGTATCGGCCACCTTCACACCACACAAGTTTATTTAAAATTCGGGACGGCCGTTTCGAGGATACGAATGATCTCAACCGCTGACCGACTCGTCGCAAAATTTAAAAATTAGTTACTTTCCAATAAGAAAATATTGTTTTGCAGAAATATAAAATACAGATTTGTAAAACCAAACCATTTTGTTAAAGTAGGATCAACCATACTCGCTGTTCTGCTAAAATCTTATTTTCATTTCATCACGCAAAATATTTGAAATTGAAATCAATTTCGCTAGATTAGATTGCGTTTAATTAAAATTTTTCATTATATCTGCCCGTCGATAGAACAGACACTTCTCGTAACGCTCTCATAACTGCAAATCGAGAAACCGTATAATATTTTCTACTAGCGCACGTAGATCGGCAAAGTCCACCGTCGAATCGATGACAATGGACCGAAACGGAATGAAAAATAAACGAGTCGATAAATATTTTTCCGCTCGTGTATGGGGAAAGAATTCCAACTCAACTAAATTCATACTTTGACTCCCAAATGATCTCGCTCTGGCGCGAACCCGAAAACATTCAATATCTATCTACATAACGAGGTAGAAATTAAAATTCATTATATGCAACGGCTGCGATAGCGCGAGGAGGCTCGCTATTCTGCATTGCAGGGTTCCCAGCTCCATCTTCGATGTAAAATCTTTTCCTTCTCCTTGTCTTTCCATCTTTTAGACATACCTATCCGCGGCGAACTGTCCGACCGGGTTTTCTCCCGCTTAAATTATTCTTTAAAGCGTAGTCTAAACAGTGTACGGTTACTGATAAATATAACATGGCATTGCGACGATGTTCTGATTATTTCATGACGGATCCCAAGACTGGGATGACATAAAACACGATGAAAGCTTGCTTTGATGACGGATATTTTATAATTGTTTCCTAGTGAAAGCTATTATTTTACACACTGAAGTACTCGTTTAGTTGGGACAATATTTTAATTATTCTATTGTGTTGTAAATTAAATGTTGATTTGAAATCGTATATTACTAATTATAAGTAAGCATACATCTATATATGTATACAGTGTGTCCACGGATTTGGTGCAAACTTATACAACAGTGAACGTTGATACATTTTTTAAAGTATTTTATGTTTTAGTTTTTTTTATACATATTTTTAGATATAAAATAATTTAATAATATTCTGGTTAACTAAAATAACGAAAATTTGGATTCTCCCAATATCTGCAATTTTGGGATGATACATAACCATTAGTGGTAAAAGTAGCTTCATCCGTAAACAAAATTTTATGATGAAAAAACTGATCTTCCATAACATTTTCTCCAACCCAAGTAGTAAATTCTAATCTAAACGCATCGTCCCGGGGTTCCAGAGTATGAATAAATTTGGGTTTGAAGCGTGTTTTTCTTAAAGGTTTTTGCAGTAAGCTCTTGCTTACGCCCAACTCCGCCGCTCTCTTATGTAGTGATATTTTTGGATCTTCTAATACAGATCCCATAACTAGAACAGTTAATGCATCATCTTCAGTGTGTTGTTTCTTTGTTTTTTTCTTTCTACAGCAGAGCCAGTTGCATCAAATTTCTTAACAAGCTTTTTCAAAGAACTAATAGCCATATTAATGCCGGCGTATTTAACGTTAAACTCGTTGATCGCTGTTTGATATGAAATATCACCAATTCCATAACACTTAATCAAATAAATTCGTTGTTGCAATGTTAGCATAATTGTAATCTTCGTGATTGCAAATGTAGTGTCACTTAAATTTGAAGCAGACAAATAATTAAATGTCAACAAAATTTCAAGGCAATACGATTATCAACAATATTTTGAACTTAGTTACATTTTTTAAAGTAAGCAAACACATCTTCAACATTTATATGCATTCAGAAGGTAATAGGCGCATTATAATGTGTTTTCTAATGGTTTTAAGGCAAGCAAAAACTTTCGTAAAGAATAACTTTTTTTCATAAAATTTAGAATAAAAAAGTTTTTCCCCTTGTGCACCAAATCCGTGGACACACTGTATGTTTACTTATAATTAGTAATATACGAAACAAGTTTAATTTTTCTATAAAAATTAAACTTGTTTTCTTGAGACAGACAAGTTTATTTAATTAACGAATACCGCAAATTAATGCAAATAACTTATTTTTTGACGTTCAATATTCGCAAAGTATTAAATTTAAAACGACACATTGCCAGAAAGCTGGCGCCTCTCTGCTAGCGGGCGTCTTAAAACCGTTCTCAAATTTTTACTCGTTGATTGTTATTTAAGAACTGCGCTGATTCACCGAAGTGGTGCCGCATTTATACTAGTCGCCCCACCTACTCGGAACTTTCGCAAAACGTCGGCAACGTCCAACTGTATGTTGTATCTACTAGAAAATTAAATAAACGGGAATGATCTAGTCTAGATGTTCTAATAGAAAGTTCCATTAGATTCGAAGCCGGTTTGAAATGTTCATTCTAGCATATTTCTGCCCGGCGCGGCCATTTTTACTCCGGTCCGCGGCACACACTTTAAAATCATTTATAGCTTTTTGTCATATAATATCTAGATGAGCCTATACAAAAAGCTGCTACATATATGCAAAAATAAACCAAGAAACCCTGGCCCGTAGTATTCATACATATATGTGACAATTAACAGGGTAAACAGGCTATATGCAAATTAATTTCGGTCGGGCCGCAATACATGACTAACATTACAACTTGGCGGAAAATCGTACTCTGGATGCAAAACCGAACGGACATATTCGGATAATTTATCGCCTCTACGCTGATAGACGGACACAGGAGTCACATCATGGGAGCCCTAATTGAAAAATCGATTGGCGAAATTAAATTGAAATGTATGGATTTCAATTCGGCGATATACATATTTTCGAAACCATGAGGAAATATTCTGCGTTGAATAATAATGAATGCCTATATATGAAGGGTTTATGCAAATAAGATTATTTGATTATCCGCGGCAACATGAACGAAATAAAATCGCTTTTTAAGGTTGTTCAATAATTTTATACTCGTGAACGCAATTATAGGTTGTTCCATGAGTGCATAATACATAATTGATATTATTAAGGAAACCAATTATAAGAAAAAGCAAAAAAAAATATTTATTCGTCAAAATATCGATTCGATTCGATCAGTACTCAACAATTTGATGTCAATTCGTACGAATCCATTCGAGGCTACCCATTTTCTTCAAGTATCGACCAATTTGGTGGATTTTAAAGGACCAACTCTTGCTGATAATTCACAATCTCTGGAGTGGGGATTGTCGTGCACTGCTTCTCTCTTGAAGCACCTTCGTCCACGAGCTGGTCTACCGGTACGTCTTTCATCGGTCAGCCTGATGTGACCATGACGAAATTCTCAAAATTCTCCAAACCAAATTTTTTCTGCTTCAATTTCATTAATGTGCTCAGCTATCGCACCCTTTTTCCAGTAAAGACGCATGCAAAACTACAAAAACGTTACTGCTCTTTATGGACGAAGACTACCTAATCTAGTATTTGTGTGCTTTTGCGCTTTAAATAATATGGTTCAGGAGGATCTAGGTTGGAAGATATTTAATTTCAATGATTCAATATTTACTTACGGTGTAAGTAGGGTAGATAGGTAATAATGTTTACAAGCCCGCGAAATAATAAATTATCACTCGTTGACCTGCTAAAATGAGAAAAGATAAGAAGAAGATCCTCAACTGGAGTGCAACCCATCAAAAAACAATAAATATAACGATTTCCCTCGTTAACTTTAGACATTAACCTTTCGAGAAGGGTAATTGTTGAAAAACGAAGCGGCGTCTAAATCCGGCGTGGTAGATTTTACTCTCGGGACCGCCGTGCCGGCAACACAGTTTCGCAGTACCTAAGTCATTTCGTTCAAGGTTTTTCGCCCGACGAGATCTCGGCCAGATAAAATATTAATCTGATCTTACAAATTAACCTGGCTAATAGAGCTCGTTATAGACTTGAGACTCATAAAAATTGAAATATAAATTAAGATTCGGCACAGTTCTTGCGGAGACGATCAAAATAATTCCGCCTTTTGAGAATAATAAAAGCCCTTTTTACTAATTAGGTTCGTTTAAATATTAAAATCATGCAATGTAAAACGTTACGAAAAAAAAAGATCCAAGTTATAATTTATTAACAGAGAAATGGCAAGTACCACGAATTAAACCAAACAAAGGATTTTAGCAATAGCAGAATACTTTAATATTAAACGTGATAATCACTATAAAAAACTGTGGTCGTATAACTTACCACGACGTGGTTCTAACCCAAAATCCAAGAGTATAGTGTTATTATAAGAGAATAAACAAATAAATAACACTTTTCATTTGTTTCTTTAACATCAGTAACTATCACTCTTTATCGCTTAGCAAAAAAAAAATACTTTCTACTCAGTGTTTAGGGTTTATATCGGAGTTCTCTATCTGAAACGTTTTAATAAAAATTTAATAAAGGCAAATGCAAATACAGCCCATAAAAGCGAGGTGTATCAAGCACGAAAAACATCAAATCGTTATTGCCCGTGGCATTCACGCTAAGCGGAGACAACACTCGGGACTCCAATTCCAACGACCCGAAGATTATTTCTTTCAGAATACGGGAAACAGCCGGTCGACGATGTCTGCCTTAAAACAATCGCGGCAGAGCGTTTAAATTATGAAACGACGCCAATACCGTATACTCAAGTGGGTATTGGCAAAACGCCAGATACAAAAGTTTTCCCGGAGTGAATCAAGTTGATCGCGTAAGATCTCTGCAAGAACAAGATGATAAAAGTCAATTAACGTCGGTCTACTTTCACCGTTCCACTCCCGGTTTAAACTGAAGGGGAAGGTGGGAGGCAGGGTGCCAGGGGACGAGTCCAATTCTTTTCATTTTTGTACGTTTTGTTCTTTCCTACTTAATGCTTTGGGTGTAGTTATGACCTTTGCGAAGCCATCTACTGCTTATGGATTAGCTTCGCGTGAAAACCGATATTTGGCAATATTGCAAGAAGTGTTATGCTTGTCAACAGCCAATAGCAGAGTAAGACGTAGAAGAAAATTGGAAAAATCTTGGGAAGATCCGTGTGTTATTCTAAAACAAGTAGGCCTTATATTCTGAACGTCGCATCATAGATGGCAAGTGCTTTAGTATTCCCAGTGTAATATATAATCTTCCTCCAATCGATATACATACATACCCAGGAAACATTTCCTTTTATAAATTATAGCATATAAGTAATATAGCGAAACGCGGCCTCTATCGAGAAACTTAAAGTAATTACCACCGTATAGCATCAAGCAGGAATTATTCATGACATTTATAGCCGTGTTACGGACGTAGTGTACTCACGGCCATATTGATTTGCGTCTGTTTCTTGGATGAATTTATGCCGTTAACGTGCTACTATAATTTCCAAACGAGATACAATTCACAATAAGATGGTACTGTTATTTTTAATTAGCTTATAAGACTGAGAATTGCTAATACTGTATACTTGGATGTAACTTGGATATTACTTTTATATACATTAATGCGCTATATACTAATATTACATTATATCCAGACAGTTGTTGATTGGAGCAGACTAGAGGAGATTCATCATATTCTAAAGCCTCTTATCCAATTGGAGAAGTAATTGCTAAACGTTGTTGACTATATTCAAATGAAAATGAAGCAGTGTCCAGTACGTCCGCTATATAACAGCTAACATCTCTAGCTGATGTTGTTTCATGTATCTCGTAAATAAAACACGGTGGACTGTATTTCTATTTATTTTACTTTAAAAAAATGCACACACTTACAGTGGCGGCCAGATAAATAGCAGAGGTAAACTGATATGGATGAATTGGTAAATTTGTAAATGTTAACAAGTGATTTATTATTTATTTTTTATTATTTATTAGCTTAACAAAAATGTAGTAGATGGCATGCAGTTCATAATAAACACACAATATTTTATAAACTTCAAGATAAACAAATTAAAAAAATAAATATATTATTTTTTAAGTGGGCATAGAAATAGCACACTTAATAACAATAATGAAATACTGTATTATTTCTTTTTTGCTTTTACATTTAATATTTTGTTGGAAACCCTTTACAAGCCAACATCTTCTCGGCACGCTTTCAACAAATTTTTCACATCTCTCTAGGAGAGCCTTCCTTGCTAGTGTTTCGTTTTGTAGTATCTTCAGAATTATGATGGTTACTCGCCACCAGTGCTGTCCAACAAAGCGATCCATTAATCAGCATGGGTTTCAAACATGTCGTGATTATGAGGATCTTTTTTTAAAATCAAGCGATGAGCTTCGACACAGCAAAACTAGCACTGTCTTGCTGAACCAGAGACACTCAGTGGCTATTCAGCGTCTAACATGTGCAGTCTTGCAACGTCGCTCGGTAGGAAAATTAAGAAACTTCTCTTTTCTTACGAATTCCTTCTAAAAATCTGAATAAGCAGGCAAACCTTCTCTGTTGTCATAAGTAACAGTAGATAAAACGATAAAATTGAATTGTTCCAAAAATTTATTTTCCAAGATCAACATAAACACATAACATTTTAAAGTCAGCCAATCAGAAAACAACTTATTAGGCCTAAATCTCAAATATGTACTATCCAACATAAAATACAATTCTTAAATAACTACAGCTATCCTGGAAATTTAACATGATATTTTCATCTTAATGTTATATTTCATCACCTCCTGGCCAATATAAATTTGAATAAGTTACATGTTACGTACAGTGGCGGCCATATAAATAGCACAGGTAAACTGATATGGATGAATTGATAAATTTGTAAATGTTAACAAGTGATTTATTTAACTTAGCTTAACAAAAATGTAGCAGATGGCATGCAGTTCATAATAAACACACAATACTTTATAAACTTCAAGATAAACAAATTAAAAAAATAAATATATTATTTTTTAAGTGGGCATAGAAATAGCACACTTAATAACAATAATGAAATACTGTATTATTTCTTTTTTTTTATTCTTTTTTGCTTTTACATTTAATATTTTGTTGGAAAGCCTTTACAAGCCAACATTGTTGCACATCTTCTCGGCACGCTTTCAACAAATTTTTCACATCTCTCTACAGGAATGTTATGCTAGGCTTCTTCAATAGTATTCCATAATTCGTCTAATGTCCCTGGAGATTTAGACTTTATAACAACCTCAACATCCCCCATAGATTTTCTGTGGGATTTAAATCAGGGCTTTGTGCAGGCTATTGTAACACTCGAATCTGTTTCTCCTCTAGCCACTGTTTTATAAAATGTTGCGATAAACATGCTGATCCATTTTTTGTTGCAATTCTGAATCTAGGCCCTATACCACGCCATGACATAGAAGCCCATACCATTACGCTTCCTCCGCCGTGCTTCAATGTTTTTATAGTGTACCCAGGGTTGGATCTCTGATTGATGGGGCGTCGCACATACATTTTTCCGTCAGCCCCAAATCGGTTGTATTTGCTCTCATCTGTCCAAGGTGCAGATTTCCAGAAAGAAAGCTTCTTTGACGGTTTTTATTTGACACGTAAGTTAAATTCCTTCAGCCAACGTCATATTGTTCTTCTCGATATATCAATATCAAATTGTTTATTAAATTCGGTGTTTATTTGTGTAGCTGTGCGAAACGGATCTTCTTGACTTAATCGACGAATAAGGTTGTCTTGTCGTAAGGTTGTTTTACGAGGCCTAATCTTCCGTTTCTTGTTTTCTAAAGTTTTTTCCGTCTGAATGTGCTTTATCGTATTTTGTATCAATTTACGTGAACAATTTAATGTTCGTGATATTTCTTAAATTGATATGCCCTTCTCTTTCATGGTGCAAATTAACTCTCTTTTCTCTGGTGTGCAATGTTTTGCTCGTCCCATTATACTAACACCTAAATTTTTGTTATTAGTAACACGTTAATTTTAAACGTGGTAAGTACATCACTTTTTTGGTACAAAATAACTCGAACTCGTAACACTATAATAAGATTCCGCTACAGAACCGACAACTGTGCTATTTATATGCCTGCTAGAAAAGTGAAACTAATATTTTTTTTTTCATTGAATGTCGAATTATTGTTCTGGAATACGTAGCTAGAGGAAGTACACGCAACCTTCTCGGGGACTCTCATGCTAGTTTAATAAAAATTTAAACGGGAACAGCTTGAGCGGTTAATTCAAATGAAATTTGATGCCTGTGCTATTTATGTGGCCGCCACTGTATATCGCCTTTACTCTCCCAAAACCCGAAGACTGCCGACCGCGACTATGTGAACAGATACTATCCAATCCAGCATAATAACTCCTCATTTGCAAAAAAAGAAGTAATTGTTGTTGTAGAAAAGGAATAATTTTCTGTTTTGGAAAATTTTAAAATATAAAAGATACTCGTTTTACCAAAGTTTACTTAAAGTTCAACTCTAAATAACTAAATACGTTCGTACATGAATGACAGCTTATAAAGAAGTCGGTACCATTTTTTCTCATACACCGATTTTTGGATCTTTTGTACTCGAATATCGATACAGAATAGTGGTGTGAATATATGAATATGTGAAAAATATGTGAAATATACTTTTATAATAAAATATTTTTAGAAATCAAACAAATTTCAATGCATGAAACGTTATAATCCTTATCAGGATAAACCTCTCTGCGTAAATATTTAAAAACAAAAGCTGTATAGATGAAGGCAGGTACGTACCCGAAAACAGACAGCGCTGAGACGACGTCCCGTCAAGCGTCTGCCGTCTTAAAATTCCCATTCTCCGGATCTCAGCAATTACCCAATAATCTGACGCCCGCTAAAAGATCCGTCCTCGTCAAATATTAAAACACCTCTCGTCTTGCTTCGCAGCCGTTCGTTCGCCGGGAAACAATTCTTTTATGTTTCTCGGGAATGGGCGCGTAATCCAAATTAAAGCTACTCTCCTATAGCGACCGACGATGCCGCACACCGTGATGCCGCGTCGAGGTTCTTTCTTTCGATGATAACGATTACAATGGCGTGGAGATCTGAATTTCTTAGATATGAAAGAGACAAACAACGAAAGTTTGTATAGAAAAGGACGAAAAACACGTATCACGAATACAGCGGTAAAAAGGAATAGAGAAATCTGGGAGAAGCTTGAGTTGAAGCCAAAACAAATAGAATTTAGAAGTTAAAACAAGAGGACCGTCAACCACCGTGAAATCGATCAAAGCGAGTGTTTTTAACGCGTATATTAACAATCAGCAACACATGAACAATCAGCTATTTTCTCTGATCTCCAAAAAAATTTGGAAATTTACTTTTGGCGTGGTTTCAGTTACAATTTTGGCAGAAAAGCACCAAACAACGGAGTGAAATTAAATTGAAGTTAGGTTTAAAGCGATTGATTTAATATGATTTTCTTACAGCGGAATACTCTGAGGTACCACTCACCCATCGAATTGAAGTGCGTAGGACTCACCGAGCGTTGTAAAACCCTTTCCATTTTGGCCTCACATCTATGTGCCTTATGTATTACATTGAAACCAGCCTTCTCCTAGCTTTAATTTATACTTTTATATATTTTGTGGAGTAGTAACAGAAAAAATTGAGAACGTTAAGTTATTACCATTCAATTATTTTAAAATAAAATCTCCGTTGCTTTTCTCCCACATTCTTATAGCATTGCCAATAGAAAGTAAACGCTAAAAATCGTTCTCCAACACTCCATTCATCCGCAACAAACAAAGCATCCCATTTAAGTTATTGCGGAAAACCCCGAACCTTTATTTCTCTGTTACCGTAACACACAATGTCATTTGCGGTAGAGAACGGAACGACGGGCTTCTCCGTCGCTGCAATTCTCAAATTCGTCAGTATTTAAATAATCCGCTTTAGGGGGAAAATTGAAGAGATGAGGCGAACCGATTAGGAACGGGAAAGCGGGGTTTCGGTTTGGGAAAGTTATCTTGTTAATGCACCAATCGAATCCTCGATTCGCATTCTTCCACGTCCGTTCAATGCTGAAAATATACGAATAGCGAAACTTTCTCTATGTTTAAAAATCGGGTCGCCTTATTTTCTACTCGCTAACAATACGAACGAAAAATTTTATTTATTGACATATGCATGGAGTTGGACAGAGGTGGTAAAGTTGGACAAAGATGCTTTTTTTAAATTGTCGTGAAGCTCCAAGAAAAGCATTTCCATTATGATTGCAGGCGGTGCCTCGGGAAACGTATCTCCTCCACATGCTATGTAGAGCCCAACATATTTACCCTACCTGGATAAAAACTAGACCTATTGGTACAGCTTATACCCTCAATTAAAGCGGAAATTGAATAGTCGAAACATTCTTCTATGCGACAATCTGTCTAGTCATATTCCGCAAGAAATAATACGAAAGTGTCAGCAAAACAATATCGGATTTGTTCTGCTGCCACCGAACTCCGCGCATATTTGCCAACCACTGGATGTGGCATTTTTTAAACCAACGAAAAATGTGCTAAGGTCGGAGTTAACGGAATATAAAAAGACGCATTATGAAGTCTTCCTAGTCTTCTGCAAGCAACATTTGAATAAAAGTGGTTATCCTCTACAAACTTAAGAACTGGGTTTGAAACACGATTGAACTGAACACGAGTGTTTAAAAAACTACATTGGGTCAGGTGCATCAAATGTGCAGAAGCACCGGAAAGCGAGCTTATACAAGTGAACATACCTGAGAAAAAAAAAAGATCAAGAGGGAAACGAATAAACATCGAACTTGGTAAAGGAGTTTGAGTCGAAACATTAACGCCAGAAACTGTGTCAAGTGTGTGCGAAAAATACAATTGCCACCAATGTTAAAGCTTTAAAATTTATCTTTTGTCTTCCATTGATTATTGGATGTATAAGAAAACGCCATAGATATTTATCAGTGTTCAAATTGGTATCTGTAGCATCGTCATACATGTTGGGTGTTGCGTTTTAATGGATTGAATAAGAGCTCTTGAGTGAAAATGGCGTTTAAAGTTTCTTTTGAGAGGAATACGGCAAGATCTAAAAAAAAGCATGCGATGATGCGATATAATACAGAGGCCTCTCCTTTACCGAAACTAGCTTCGGTACACTAGGCTGTCGGCTAAAATTCAGAATGTTTTGTGTAACTTGCCGGCATGGAATTTTCGATGTCAAGTAATTTTATAACTTAGCACTTAAGTTAATTGGTCGTCCTACCAATTACCCTACCCCGGTACATACAGACTACTTGGATGATTCTCTCTGCCCGCTGCTCCATTAATAATAAAAAAGGGTATTAAAGTGAAACAAAAGTTGCTTGTTCGGCCGGTCGGATAAGTTTCATTTGAAAATACAGATAACGAAAAGTTAAATTGTTCCCCGAACGAGAACGGAAAAGAAAAAAAAACTTTGTTTGGCGAATTAATTTTTGTTTTTCTGGTATATCTTAACGTTTTCTTTTTTGCAAAGTAACAATGAAAATACAATAGGTAGAGACTTTTTGCTTGTACCTAAACGAATCTAACTAAAAAGTGAAAAGCATAACATCAGGAAATATGCTGAAATTAAGTATAATGTTCACCAATATCATAAAATTGTGTTAACATTGCACTTAATCTCCTTAAATTATTATAACTAACTTAATTATGCAGGCACTAATGCGGTTATCTTATAATACGCATAACTGTTGCTATGCTGTTTATTAAAACTAAAATCGTTTGAGACGCAGTTAGAGGGAGAATGAGGCAGCACGAAGTCTTGAAAACATTGTATTTTTTCAAAATCTCAGCTCAACAATTACCTCGTTACAGCCATACAAAATTTCTCATTGTCAAGACGATTAAAGGTAATCGAAATAAAGCTACGGAACCCGGTACGCGATATTCGTCCGTATGATTACCAGTGTTGTGGCCCAATATTGCTAACGAATTTTGTATGGTACAAAAAATTCGACGATACTTACGAACACTATCCATACTGCTTCGTTGCTTGCCGGGCGTCCATCAACATTTCTATTATTTCAACAGGTGTTCGCGTAAAAATATGTGAAAAATGTCTGGCTCTTGCGAATATTAGAAAACAAGCTAGACCGATGTGATATTATAAACAAATTTTAACCTCAAAAAATAATGCTAAGATAGCTTAGCTTCCTCATGGTATTGATGGAATAATTCACGGCAAACGCAATGAAAGGAGAGAGAAAAAAATATACTAACACACGGACATGTTTCTGCCTACCCGGCGTCATCAGCGTGGTTTCGAGAGTATTTTTCACATCTCTACCTTCTATCGCTGTTGCCTCACAGTTAATACCACAACTTTCAAAACGACAAACTCGACATTTCTTGGCGCTCTCTAGTGCCAAAGAAACGCATGCCTACCGTTCAGGAAGCAGCGACATAAACCGGGTACTGTTCCCCAAACCATCCCTCGAGCAGTTCACATGACTGCCAAACACGAGATGGCGACGCTGGTAGCGCTTTGGGAAACCGCACATGTGAATATTCCGACAGGCTTACCATGATGTATATAAACAGAACACATCAGAAAATGCCTAGAAACAATAACCAAAAAATAATGCTAAGATAGCTTAGCTTCCTCATGGTATTGATGGAATAATTCACGGCAAACGCAATGAAAGGAAAAAGAAAAAAATACACTAACACACGGACATGTTTCTGCCTTCTGCCTTTATGCTGTATACCTAATTTATTCCGATTTAAATTAAGAATGTTGTCAACAAAATCTAGTTACTTAATTACAAATTCGGCAAAATTGTTATTTATAGAACTTGTTAACGTGCAAGACACACTTCATTTAATTATCCACATTGAATTCATTTTCTCATCAATTTTTCATTGCATACACAACTTATCTAAGGAATATTACAATATAATAGCTTAGTAATTAATTAAATTAAATTATACTCGTCGCCTAAAATTGACAGCAAGACGTAAGCTCGCAAAAATGGTGTCGTATACACGTATACGCTGGAACAAGAAGAAATATGTAAAATAACTACGAATAGCCATACGGAGGGATTGAATGAATGAGACGCGTCATTGTGTCAGACACAGATGGTGCAAATAGCTCCAGCTCTAGCCTAATCATAAAATCGATATAACTCTACAAATAAAACCAGGAATTTCATAGGCGCAGATATACAAACAAACGTGTGTACTGTACCATGTGGTGATATTACCAGCGATACCGTCTGTATTATAGAACCAAAGTATAACTGCTTAGTTGATCCAGTAACTTTAAATGCAATTTTGAAATTTTGTACTAGTTTATTTTGAATAGTGTTTCTGATGTTTCTGGAACGATATGTATCTACCAAATTTACCAAAATAAATTTGTTATAAAATAATGAAATTCAAACCCAAATTTCTCAAAAACCATTGAAGATACCGCAAAATGGTCGCGATCCATGTAGTCAGCAGGTGAAACTGCATAAGGAACCGCCATCGAAATAAATATTTTAAAACATTTTTAAAATCATCCGAATTTCCAAAAGGGTACACCCCTTCGGTGAATTTTTCTATATCTTTCCAACTAACAGCTTCATTCATAGATTTCGATACGCTGAATCCAGTAAAAATTATCTCGATTTTCTATCTCTTGCGGTAAGAGTATATAACATGTAGACAAATGTTTTCCATATTACGCTTTAATTAGCGAAGAAGACATTTTATAGATTACCATGGTGGGGGTTGGGAAAGAATCAGCCTGTATATTTGATATTAACAAGCTTATAACTTTACTTTCGCCCACGAATTTTGCAATTAATGGTTTTCAAATACAACATATTTTTTCCTTAAACATGAAATGCACAATCATAAGATTTAGCTTATTTCCCTCCCCCAGCATTTTATTAGCATTCGCATTTTAGACATCCAAATCAATATCTTCCGCTCCGCGGTTATCCTATAACCGGTTTACTTGGGATTTTCGCGGAACGGTAAACCGTCAAGAGAACGTCCAGCATTGTTAACCGTTGCATTTCCTCCTCCGCATACAAAATTGTTGGTTCACAGCGGTATAGTGCACGTGAACTCAACGATTAATCGGTTCGCCTACGGATTGCAAACGCTCGTACACATATTCGAGATCCGTGGTCAACCAAACATGTTCAGTCAAGCACAGGCAATAATCCCAAACCGTCGAATGTCTTACAGAATGCATACTGGAACGTGAACTGACCTCAACCGTGCGGCGTCAGATGCACTACGGTATGGGGCCAATTCCAACCGGACACACACACAGCCTTTCAAGTTATTCCATATGTCTGAATCAGTGGGATGATGTGCAGAAGTAAGAAAAATAAGTAAAATCGAGGGTTCATTGACAAGATGCACGACTTCGTCTTGAAGTAATTCATTGCGTGCAATTAGAGATGTCCAAAATATTTTTATTGGTGGCGAAAGTTAAAAGCGGGAATACGTTAGTTTTTCATCTGAACAATTTATAGGAAAAGATCCAAAACTACATAACTAAACTGTTAAGCTTAGTTTGACTACTGAAAAAAATGGTATTTTTGTTAAAAAAAGTCATCATTGGTTTAATAAAGGATGAGAGTTTCTAATTAAATTTGTCGGATTTTCTGCAATGCAACCTCTACTACAGCGAGCAATACTTGCCGGCTTCATTTCATGAGGGCAGCAGAGATTGACTAACAGCTATTTAAAGCCAAAGAAATAGAAACAAAATGTGCTACCATCATCCACCACGCACGATATTTAGTTGTTTATTACCAAAAACCAAACCTTTGTATGAACCTACTATATACACTTATATCAATACCAGCGCCAAAACCTAGATAAATATAAGACCATGTACGAATTACCATAACCATAATATTCCTGTCTTGACTGTACGTCGCCGTCGTGAATAATGATAATAATACCCAATTTAAAAAGGGACTAATTGTATTTCTAGCGATTTTTACGTCTTTTCCCTTTGGCTCTCAGCCCCGAAGCCGACACGAAGGAAATTTTAAAAAAGGACGAAAAATTTGATTTCGTATAATTAGCTGGTATTTTCAATTGCTTTACAAAAAGCTCTAAGCGAAGTTCTGAACATGTTCGTATTAATTAGACGGCTCGGTCTTACAGAAAACTAAGGTAGAATTTTAAATTTAAATTAACTCGTTAGCATTTCCGGAAACTGCCATTGTGTTTCGCTTGTGCACATGAAGGAAATAACATCTCTGACTAACTTCTTTATTATGTTAACCGAACGATTACGTATGCACGCCCCGTTTTTTCTTGTCATCTCTCATGTATTGTTAATGATAATCTAATTTTATGGCATTCAACAGTAAAAGAAGTTATAACACTACATAAATTTGTAATTATTTCATTATCTACGAGGGAAGTTAATGATGTATTTAAAATTTATTTATTTAATCAATTCTTGCAGATACGTATAGAGAATAATAGAGAGAAATCACATACACTGCCGTTCAGAACAGTTCGGTCGGTTGGTAAAAAACATAAAAAGGTTACAAAAACAAACGAAACTAAAAACAAAATGCAATTTTATTGTATGTACAGGTAAAAAAGACAAAAATAAATAAATAAAAAGTTATTCTGGCCTAATATAACATACTGAACATTACATTTTTTTTTCATCGAAAAAACCTTCTTTGCTGTTAATCACCGCTCGAACTATTCTAAGCATTCTTTCGATAAGTTTTGTTAAAACGGATTGTGGAATATTAAGCCATTCATGTTGCAGAATATTCCGCAAATGTTCTTGTGAAGTTGGGCATATTTTTCGGATCCTCCTATCCAGTTCATCCCACAACAACTCTATAGGGTTCAAATCTGGACTTTGTGCGGGCCATGTCATTACTTTCAGGGTGTGCTGTTCTTCTTGCTCCTTTAGATAGTTCTTACACACTAACGCAGTGTGTTTTGGGTCGTTGTCATGCATGAATATAAAGTTACGGCCTATTATACGAAATCCTGATGGCACTGCATGATTCTGGAGTATTGCAAAATAATTTTCCTTCCTCATTACACCCTGCACTCTGCATAAATCTCCCGTCCCAGCAAAGGAGAAACATCCCCACACTAACACAGAACTACGCCCTTGCTTCACTGTAGGCACGACGCAGTTCGGGATCACTTTTCGGTTTTAGATCTTCGGACATAAAGTCGTCGATTTTGCTCAAAAACCTCAAACTTTGACTCGTCACTCCAAAGCACGTGTTTCCAATCATCTAACGAACAATCTAGATGAGAACGGGCCCACTGTAGCCGTTTTGCTCTTTTGCCCCGACGTAATAAGAGTTTTCGAATGGCAATGCGTCCATGAAGGTCCGCTTGTTGAAGTCGACGTTTTACCGTACTCGCCGAAACTTGTTCTTCACGGCCGCGATTGACTTCGGCTGCTATTTGTGGCGCTGTTAATTTTCTATTGCGTTTGCTTAATAATACAATTTTCAAATCTTCAGCTTTTGTTGTTTTCCTAGATGCTCCAGGATGAACACGATTTTCTATAGTTCCAGTTGTCCGATATCGCTTTATGATGTCATTTACTGTTGAACTTCTCATATTTATTTTTTCAGCAATTTGCAGTCCCGAATATCCTTCTTCAAACAGCGTAATAATGCGTGAACGTTTTTCTACACTGGTAGGCTTGCCACGTGCCATTTTGAAGTAAATTTTCTTAAAACTTTCGCGCAAAAACGACAGATGCACACCAACACACGTTTAACAGTAAAATGAAGCAAATTTATATCTTTACGCCTGTGATAAATAAACAAGAATGATACTGGGGTATATTTCCTAAATGTATTGTTCGTTAATAATCCCCAAACGACCCGTTTCAAAGATCGGTACTTCCGAGAAATTCTTGAAATGATAATAAAAGGGACTTTATTGTGGTTGTCGCAATACTTTACATAATAATTTATGGCTTTAATCCCTTAGAAAAGAGTGTATGCTTAATATTTTTCTAATTTTATGTATTAATAATTGTATACAGTGTGATATAATAGATTTTTAATGTATGACTGAACTTCACTGAACGGCAGTGTACATATGTTATTGTAATGTTACAGCTATTGTCTCAGAGGTTATCTATATCTATTATCAACATCACCCACAAATCTCGATTAGTGGCTTCAGTTTATCCACATATCCGAACTAAAGGTCCCTCTAGTGGTCGAAAGGTCCATTTCTAGAACAAAATTTATTTTTTTTTGCCTATTATCTTTGGAGCGTAGATGGTAAAAGATATTATAACTCGGTAGCGGTGAAACGAAACAAAAACTTATGTTGTATTCTATTTTCCCGTGTTCTCTAACTTCTCACTGAGTGTAGAATCTTTCTACAGTCTCAGTGTAACTTTAGACATATTTAAATGAACTTTTCGTCATACACAATTAAAACTTCATTCATCTCTTCAAATCATTTTAAATTGCCGAAAGAGTGTTTTAGGGACACTCCCGAATTCTACGATTTTACATTTCATCTAAATAACTTCTTAAATAACACCCGGTATTCATTCGCGTTTCATTTCATTCATTCATGCATGTCATTCATCTGTTCGCGTTAGAAAGTTATCAATAAAATTGAGTTTACGGTTTATTGCCTTTAATGGCAAGTTGATACGGTATTTAAGATAAACGAAATCTAATTCTACGATGGAAAAACCTTCGCAAACGAATGATAACGTTTGTCAGATGTATTCTTGGCTTAATGGTCAAATTCTTAAACGGATTTGCATACTTACAAATAATTGTCAATGATTTACTCGCAATTGAAACAAAAAACATAATGCTGGGTTTTTCCTTTCACTTCTTTTTTTTACTTCACGCCATAAACACGAACGTAAAAAAATTAGACCGGCCTTTGGGGGAGGTATAGCGCCGTTGGGTCGAGTCAAAAATAAATTTATGTGGAAACCCCATCAGGAAGGACATGATCAGAGTGTATAGGTCACTCTATCAAGTCGTTCTTGTAAATAATGTACTCTGAATTGCACTTAACCCGCGTGAAGTTCTTCTCGCCAATGGTGACGCTTACTCAAGGTGATAAATAATGTAGAGGGGGCGGAGGGCTAGGGATTCTACGTTCTACATCAACATCAGTTTCGTTTTCAGGTAGCGGGGTCGAAAGCCGGAGGAAAGCAGCAAAGCTGCGGCTTCTTTTTCTTATGTATTATTAAATGAATTGGAATGTATCGACGTAGTGTGAAGGTACGCGTGTGTGAATTCGCATCGCTGTATGCGTGTGTGTCTGGAGAAGGTTGAGGGACCGAGTCTCTGTTCCTAAACGTTCATATATTACCCCTTCCGGACGTATATTTAAATTCGTAATGTGAAGGGTTTTCCTTTTCTCCGCAGCTACGTCGAATACGAAGGGCAAACACAGGAAGAAATCTAACCCATTACAATTTTTCTTCGTAAATCGTTTCGGAGGGGAGACAACAAAGAACTTGGGTATTAATCGTCAGGTCAGATACAAGTCGTTGCAATGGATTCTTACTCGTCTGAACTTTATCTACGAATTAAAATCAATACTTTTTAGTTATGTCGGATTACAACTTCGTAATCGAGTTACTAATAAATATTGTAAGGGTTACTTATGCCAATGAAAGCATATTCAAGCATGAAGTGCTTGTAGAGAAGCGTAGGAAAGTTAACATAATTAATGCAGACCTTTCCAAAGCCTTTGAACTAATTTATCACACAATTGGTTTCTTGCTTCTTAAATCTTCTGTAATGAGCATTCGTCTAAGGAGTTCCTTTTAACTACTGGTATCCCACTGGGCTCTATCTTAGGTCCCCTTTTTTCTCTCACCTTTCAGAAATGATCTACAGCAACTGGCATATAAATGAGGGTGCTGTCTGGACGAATTTAAACTTAGCGTGCAGCGTAGTGTGTTAACGAGTGGTTACACTGGCGTGGCGAAATAAGTACAACGGGCAATAAAGTTCTTCATAGTCAATCGCGTGAAATTTTGCATACACGTCATTATTTCGGTTAATTGCGATAGTTCAAAAATTGCAACTTTGAAACGTTTCGTATTTTTTAGATACCTTGTACACCATTATAAAAATAATTTCAAAATGTGTCTCTGTTAGGCCCCTATTCAGTAATCAAATAATTTAACCGTAATACTTCGGGTAGAATAACGTGAATAACGCGGTATAGAACGTACGATTAAGATATAAAAGCATTGAAAAAAATAAGTCAAGAATCCGATAAAAGTTACCTGTATAAGGAGATCTATAATAAAATAAAGCTCGTCTTGAGTGGTTTGATTTCAGCATGATTTTTCACTCTGATCATATGCATATTTCATACTTTTCGGCGCGAATGCGAGATAGAAAATCGATTTATATGTCGTCCCTTCGGTGGGATGACGTATATTTAAATTTAGTAAATCATGCGTTTATACTACTTCAATACTCGATATGATTTGATTCAAATATCTCTATACGTACATACAAAATGAATTTAATCAATTTATGACAAAGTATAGTCCGTCTAGAAAGTATCCGGAAAACAAAAAGCACAGCTATAAATTTACGGTATATATTTTTATCACTTGAATAATAAAAACAAATAAAAACAAATAATTCATCTCATTTACTGATACAATCTCCATTTAACTGTAAACACTTAACTAAACGTTCAGGTAATCCAGAAACGAGATCAACGCTATACTTTTCGGTGATAGTGGCCCAGGCTTGTAAAACTAACCGAATCAAATCTTCTTTATTTCGTGGTGCTGCTCGTTCTACTTCAATTTTCATGAGTCCCCATATGTTTTCGATGGGACTAAGATCTGGGGAAGCTGCTATGGAATTGTTGCCAAGTTTTGTTCTAGCATCCAAGCTTTAATGTAGGCAGAAGTATGGCATCTTGCATTATCCTGTTGAAAACCCCACCCTTCGGGATATAAAGCACGAGCCGTTTCAAGAAAGCCATTAAGAATTTCACAATACTTTGCACTATTAACGGTGCCATCAATTATACAGAGGTGTAGCACCACGCTGAGAGATTGCTCCCCAAACCATTATTTTTATGGGAAATTTGGAAATTTGAACGGAAAAATCCTATCAAGAGAACATTTTCTCTTGATAGGATTTTTAAATGATTTGCACCAAGCTGAAAACGACTTTCGTGAGATATAAAAACATCACTAAAATTATCGACTCGAAATCGTTGGCAAAAATCGTTGCTTCTGCAGAGGCGTCATTGCAAGGATTTTTTTTGGTTTCTTTGAAAAGTAACCTTGTCTTCTCAGTGAAAGGCGGACAGTTTCTGGACTCACTCTTATTTGTCGTTGATTTCCAAATCTGTTAGCCAGTTTTCGAAATCCAAGGCGCGGGTTTTGTCGTCCTAAAGTCACTAAAGCGTTTAGATTGTTTCCGCCAATCTTACGCGGTCTTCCAGAAACTGGTCCATGGCTCATATCTCTCCTATTTTTTATCCTCTTTATTGTTCTCATATACTGCACTTTTTCCGAGTTCAGTCAATTGCACTAATTTTTTAACGATTTGAGCACCTTTTTTACACAAATATTCCACCAATTTTCTTCTTTCTACTTGCGACATTATTTCACAAATATTAAGCCTGTTGATAATCAACAATATTTGACAGCTGGTGTTGTTATATGATTTTTGCCATGGCCTACAGTCGGCACAAACTACTTGATGCATTACTTTTGTCTTAGGATGTAACAAAAAAGAAATATATTAAAATTAAGAAAAATAATAAATTCCGGATACTTTCTAGACGGACAAAATACACTCCCCGACAAAAACTTAGACGCGGTAAGATGTTTTACGGGTTTTAAGGGTTACAACATTTCTTTCTGAAACTAGCAAGATATCTAATTAAGTTTTTATTCATAAAAGTAAAATAAACTTAAAATATCTCCTCCAGTAATATATGAACTAAATAATAAATTATTACTCCAATGTTTAAACAATTTCTGCGACAAAAATTTAGACGCTCAGTTGCAAATATAAAACAAAAATCAACAAATGAGTGATCAGTAATGCGTAGATCCTCCATTGTATTTAATCACTTCCAATAGTCTGTTATTAATAGATTTATTTAAATTTAACACATGATTTTGAGGTATATTCTGCGATTCAGTCACTATTGAAGTTTTCAGTTCCTGTACCGTGAAATATTTACGGCCTCCGCCATAAACGCGACGTGCCAATTCACCCCACATGTTTTCAATAATGTTTAAGTCTGGTGACCGTGCCGGCCCCTGTAAAGTTTTAATCTTTTTCTCTTTAAACCATTCAGTAATGGTTTTTGCTTTATGAATTGGCGCGTTATCTTGCTGAAAAACAAAATTGCGCCCGGCCCATTGGTTTCCAAAACGTGGAAGATTGTCACGCAATAAGTCTTTATACGTCACACATGTCATTTTGTTCGTGCAAAACACTATCTCATTCTTATCGCGGAATCCAATCGCTGCCCATATCATCACAGATCCGCCCCCTAATTGTCTGGTCATTTTCACTTTTGATTCCTCAGATCATGATAATAATGCGAGTACCCATCCGGTCTGTCCAAATTAAAACGTTTCTCATCGGAAAATATAACTCTTTCCCATTGTTTCTGCCAGGATACGCGTTCTTCAGCAAATCTCAACCTCGCTTCTTTGTGTTTCGCCGAAAGTGGCGGTTTTCTTCCGTGATATTACCGGTGACGCCTTTAAAATCTTTTGAACATTACGCACGTGCGTTTGTACCCCCGCCTGTTCTGCAATAACTCTCGCCGACGCAGAAGAATTGGATGCACACCGCAATATCATGCGTTTGTCCCGCTCACTTACCGCCCCTGGCCTTTTGGTTTGCCGTAATTTTATGGAACTTTTAGGAAATTTCTAACGGAACGATCGCTTCTTCGTAACCGACAAGCAATTTCCTTCTTACTAACACCATCCCGGGGCCAGACTAGAACTTTACCCCTTTCTATCAAGGATAATTGCTTTTTTCTACCCATATTGCTAACACTTTATAAAATATAATTTCTCGTGGTGGAATGTGTACACTTTACCAGCACAACCGCTGCATATAAAGAGAAGTATCAAATTAAAACATATTTGCTTATATTAATGTAACAAATGCACAGGGTCTAAATTTTTGTCGCATTTAAAATTCCTATTTTGATCTGGGAAAATCTCAATTACCCCTCATAAAGCAATAAATGCCCAGAAATATCTATAAATGGACTATTTACATAACAAGTATTAATAAGCCTCATTTACATTTTATATAATGTCTATAAACTTTGTTTCTTAAATAGAAACGATACCGCGTTTATGTTGTTGTCGGGTAGTGTATTTTAACCTAACTTGATCGTTACTTTCGTACGTATAAGGAATATGTTGTATTACAATAATAATTAGCATGAAGCATTATGTTTAAATGCTTCAATTGGCTAATGTCGATTGTAAAATTAAATTCTATTCTCGGAGAATCATAAATAATTTGCGCAATATGAACAGGAATTGTCGGAAACGTTTTTTTATGACCGCTCGATTTATGTAACTGGTACTTGTGACATAAATACTGCTAAAAAGCTGGCGATAATAGAATAAATGGTTTAATTTGAAGTATGAAACGCCACGTCAAATCTTCACATATAAAGAAGATTCAAATCAAAAATTGCATGCTGAAAGTAGTTTTGACATTATCATAATGAATATAGCGAGCCAATTAAAGATGACGTAAATATCTTCAAAGTTAATACCGCAGCGTATTCAATCGATATTTGACATTCGTCGTGTGGACATAATCCTATATTGTTTGTGCATTTAATTATCGGTTTATTAGAAAGAAGGATTGGGGCACTGTCATCCCGTGCATTATTTTCATTTACATTTTTTGCCTGTTCTTTTTGAAAACGTTTGTTCCGGTGTTTTAAATGTATTTTTAACTTACGTTCAATAACATTTAACAGTATTGTTTTCCAGCTTTCCATAGCTCGTTCACACTCGTCCAATATCAAGAAAATGCCCCCTTTCTCACCCCCTCGCCTGAATTTTGCCTTAACGACATTGATAAGTGAAGCAGCTCGTATGCAATTAATTCACATTCTTTTGATGAAAAAGATATGAAAACACTTCCGATTAGCTGAAAAAAAAACGCATAGAAAAAGGAGGAAACTAGACAATAAAATACCTTTTATTTCCCTAAATAATATTCAAATAAGAAATTAAAAATAAAAGTCGGTTGATATTTTATCTATACCTTTACGCGTAGATTCTCCTAATTAGGAATTCGTTCTCACACCATCTTAGCTTCGAATACAACCTTAGTCTATGGCTCGCATAAAAATGGAGATGAGAACAATGGAATTTCCGTCTGTACGATCTGACGGAAGCGAAATACGCGAGAAACTGAAGATGACGTTCTTCGGCCTTAATCGTTGTTTGCATGGAGGACCACTTTTTCCGCTCGCTAACCTTCAATTATCCCACCGCCGCCGCGACGGCCATAGCCACCCTCCCATCCCTTTCGGGCATCTTCTCCCGTTCATTATCGGAAGCGCTCTGTGCAGTGAAGAGAACACACTCCGGCCGGCACATGAAAGCCTAGTAATCTTCATTAGTAATCCGATTTAACTGTTTTGATGGCATCCCCGACGTTGAACGCCACGAAGGCCGGGACTCTCCGCTGGGGATTTACGATGTAATTGTGGCTAGCAACGCGTCCTATCCATTTATGATACACCAATTTACACACAGAACACTCGCTGAATACACGGAGATTATCAACGTTCAGAGGCAGGCTCGAATTCGTGACCGTCTCCTCGACGTCGACTCACTCTTTTGACTGTCACCGCTGCCCAACTGATCTTTCCCCCAAAATTAAGCCACAGATGGATATATATTCATAATGAAATGCGTCGCCGAGCCGTTGTTAATTCGCTGGGATGTTGTCCGCGCGGAATAACCAATTATATAGGATTATAGTAGACTATTAGCGTACATTTGTAACATCTGGTTCGGGTTTCGTTACACGTTAATGGGTGTTAGGAGATTTACCTAAAGGTACGATCATTAAATCCATTGATGGGTCCCCTTTTTACTAGTAGAAACATATTTACACATCTACGGTCTAGAAATTAATCATGATAATAATTAGCATTACTTCAGGAACTCCAAAGTTTGCAGTAACTCAGAAGCGAAGCTGCCGAACATTTTGCGCTTGCTAAGGCTAGGTATAGATGTTTGCAGGTTTATATCATCAGCAGAGTTAATAAATTGAAGTATCAAGAGAAGTAAACGAAATGAGTCAGACTTATTATCGAATGGACCCTCTTCAT
>LR736885.1:341518-353489 GCA_902654985.2 Oryctes borbonicus | reverse complement strand
TTAATTGAAGTATCAAGAGAGGTAAGCGAAATGAGTCAGACTTATTATCGAATAGACCCTCTTCATATGTTTTTGAAGAGGGTCTATTCGAAGCTCTAAGCTATGCTATGTTATGTTCCCCATCACCAGTAGATATTATATTAATCACTTAACCCCAGACAATTTCCTTTATCTTAAGATTAATCAAGCATTTTTCTTCAAGACATGTTTAGAGAATCGAAGTTGTTTCATTAACTCTGACAATAACAAATGTCGTTAACTAAAAATGTCACGAGCTTCACGTCTATCATCATCTCCAAGATACTCGAAACTCAAACCACATGCAGAACTTACAAATATACCCTTCCCCGAATGGGTAGATAGTGAGATAAACCTCGAAAAATGGGATGTACGCGTAATAAAGGTACGAGTGCATATCAAAAATTTTTCACGCTTTATCACACGTAAAACGTTTAATTTAAGGATACCAGGCGCTCTAGTGTAAGTAAAAAGTTACCAGTGAGTAGATTGTCGACGATATCGGAAATTCAGATGGAAAATGAATTCTTTATCGATCTTCACACGTACAATTTGCCCAATTCCATCAAGGTTGCAACATGGAAAAGACCCACTGAATTATATAAAGATGTTTGCAACATTTTCGTGAAATATGGTTACATCTTTAAACGAATAAGTTCTAGGTAGAGTTCGTAATTTCAAAACCGTACGTTGACTTCACTTCTCTTCGAGAAGGCAGCTTTCACATAATGCACAGCCAATTCGTTCGAAGTTTTTTGAACAGCATCAGCATTCTGGATTATACAAATGCAACGAGACCTTGGGATATAGAGTCGGTTAATTATAATTTTACGCCTAATACAGATGGTGTGGATTGGAAACCTTCGCACCATATCTACTCTCTTTGCGGTGCTGGAAAAGGACAGGCTCATGCTCCAAAATATAATCCAGCAGGTGTGTAATACTTAGCATTATATCATTTATTTTTTACACCCTGTAGAAGAATCATTTGGTGTAACGGTGCTCCTATTCGTCCTACCGCAAGTCTAAGATTTCTTAACAGAATGTGTAACTACTATTTGAAATGCTGTCTGCAATCAGCAAAGTTGATTTATCTCCATTATTGTTATTAAGATCTGGGGAAATATGAATATTTAAAGGAAATGCTGAATCTCCACTTACTCTCCCAAAGCCGCTACTTCTTTGAAAAAGTCTAACGAAATTCCGAAATTTTATGAAGATGTACTTTCAATCCATACTTCATTTCATTAATATTTTCAGGAAAATATATAGTTCGGTTGCATTGGTTAGGTTGTTGGAGAAAAATCTACGTGGATGATAGACTACCCGTTGATGAAAATGACAATATCTTACTTCCCGGTTATAAATTTATAAAAGAAGATCCTATACGTAAGACACCGTCAACTTTATTGGATAGATCGATAGAAACTATGGATAAAAAATCTATAGGATCGGCATCATCGAAATTGTCAAAAAAGTCATCAAAATCCAGCAAATCGTCGAAAGCCAGTCAAAAAACTAAAGCCGGTAAAGCATGTTGTAGTAACAAGGAGTAACAAGTAACAAGGAAAATCCGATTTTTTTAAAGAACCCACACCATCGAAACTCCAAATCGAACTCTGGCCGTATATTTTAAGTAAAGCCTTAATGAAGATTGCATCTCTCACTTGGACTGATGAGAACGAAGTAGTGGACTTCAATCCGATATCTTGCCTGACGGGATGGATCTGTCAAAGAATCGTAACGCTGGGTATGAGGGTGGATTAATTTTATTACTTTTCTTTTTCTTCTTTCATCTTCCATTACAGAAATGCACACGAACGATATCTGGGATATATGCGTGTCGTACACACCAGACTTTGAGTGGGCCGAAGAAGCTGACTCACAGGCCAAAACAACCAAAAGCGATAAGAAAGGGGAGACCAAGAAGAAAGGTAGTAAAGAAACGAAGAAAAGTAAAAAAGGTGAAGTCAAAGTGCCGATTCAAGAAGTGATCGATGAAACCAAAGTGTATTGCTTGGTGGGAAGTTGCAAAAGTATCAAGTAAGATGATTCGTTAATTTAGAAAACTTATTGTGCTTTTGATAGAAATTTTATAAAGGAATTAGACATCGAAAATATTCAAGAAGGATGGAATCAGGATTTTCTCATTGAACTATCGAGAGATAAGCCATTAGTTAAACCGGAACCCAGACCAGGTACTTACTAAATTTATATTGTAGTAAATTTGGTTCAAAATCACCACGTTGGCACACTATACATACATAGATTCAAATTAAAACTCGATAATTAGAACTAGCAAGATGGAAGCGCTTCCGCTGGTTGAACTGGGCTATAAGTAAAGGTCTCTGGCCAGCCGATGATACGTCAACTCCCATTAAATGTTTGAAATTTTACAATAATTTCAAAAAAACCGATCCTCTTGTTCTAAAAAGCGGTGGCAAAGATGATAATCAGAAGAAAAGTAAGTATTCTAGGTGAAATTACGCAAAATTAAAGCTAACAATCGTATTAAACGTGTACATAGATAGTAAACCTGAGGTAAAGAGCAGTAAAGGTAAGTAATTTTAATTTTAATTCAAGTTCAATAAAATATTTACTTAATAGTGTTACTTTCTAGGAAGTCAAGCTTCTTCAAAACGTAAACGAGCGTTTATTCTTTGCCGCAGGAATATTTATCTTGTTTAATTTGTAGAGGGCGCTTTAAAGATATTTCCACTTGTTGATCGGAGTGTATGGGTTGACTTTACCGACGTTGAAAATCACATTGATACGTTATACATCTTCTTCAGACCCTCACAATTTCTGGGTCGTGCCCAGCTATCCAATTGTCGTTTCCAAGATCAAGGAAAGGACAAGTCGAAAAAAAATGAGGATAGATCCCAAATCGAATTAAAATGGCCTATGAACATTACAGATTCCAGAAACGAACCTGCGTACTTACTGCTGGATAGTTTAGATGAGAAATTGCTCATTATAAATTTATGCCAATCGGGTCACGTGTATAGAGTGACGTATCCTGCATTACCCGTCCACATGCCATATGCGAATGTTATCTTGGAAGACTATAAATGGCAACGGAATAGGGTCGGTCCAATTCACGTATTTTTACGTACCATCGGTTCCAAGACTGGGCTTTTGTACCTACCTCCCGGGAGAGTCGCCTGTAAATTATGGATATGGAGTAATACCGATTACACGTTAGATATTCTATGCAATGTTCCGATAATACTTGGTACCATAGATGTTATCTTCGATGCTATGAGTCTAGAATCTTTGTTACTTGGGAAATTTGCGCAAGAAGTGGGCACAGCGTTCGGAAACCTAGTTCAAGCGTTCGGAACATCGACTTTCCTAGATGAAATGAGGAAGTTCTACAGAATTTTCGCGAATGATGTATCTGCGAACAAAGTGGAATATAGAGAAATACACAATCAATTTATGAATATACTCTTGAAGATACGGAACGACAAGAAAGATGCTTTTGCTTTAAAAGTATTATTTATGGATCCTAATATAACTTATAAAGGTTACAGGAAAAAAGACTTGAGTACTTATAATTATTCCATATTGGAACAAAACGCAAATTCACAAACTAGTCACAATTTTATTGAAGAGATTAAAATGCAAGAGAGAGCAGCAGTAACAATTCAGTCATTGATGAAGGGTATAAACATTCGAAATTTGTTGGATTGCCACCGGCAAACGAATAAGAAATATTACGAAGTGTACGAAAGCTTGAAGAAGATTTATTTTGATTTATTTTCTGATAGCAAACGTGCTTCATGTATGAAATTTTTAAAGCAATTCTATTTAACTTGTGACGGTCTTAAAAGAAGTTATTTGTACAATGAGCTACTAAACGTTGTTGACATTAAAACTTATAAGGGAACTATACCTCCCTTTAGCAATGGAAATACAGCGGGGAATTGGATATTTATTACAAGACAGAAATTCATCAACAAATCATCAGAACCTTTGATGATGAGACCTCTTCTATTTGTAAATTTGACAAAATATATCGTGAGAGTTTTCGATAATGATGATTTACAAGAGGTGCCACGCTTAAATTGCAACACCAAAGGGTATTTTTATCCACCGAACCGGAAGGGCTTCACAATAATATGCTACGGATGGACGACTGACGCATTAACAAAGATAAATTGGAAATTATATTTAATTTACTTAAAAGGAGTCACTCCCGGTTTCGTAACAACCGAAGAGCGCATCGATATTAAGACACTAAACTGCTGCTATACACCGAACATTCATGCGAATGTATGCAAATGCAAGTTAGAGATCTGCCAAACCGCCGATATTACCTTACGACTTTCCACGAGCGGTTCCCAGGCGGAATTAGAACTTCTAGTTCTTGATTCGCGAAGCTCCGTTCTTGCTAAGATTCGAGGAAAGCAGAACGTCATTTTGCCGTTAATTACATTGAAGTGTGCTAGTAGCGAGGAAGTGGAAGATGATTTCTCTGTTCCTGAACAACGTAAATCGTTAAAACCCGCGGCTAAAAACTCAAGTAAAACAAGAGTACCTAAACCGACCCCACCCGGGGCCTGCAGCCTTTATTACATTGAAGTTTCCGTTTTGAATAAGACATGGCCGTTAACAAAGCAAGAATGGCTGACCGTCAAAGTTGAACGGAGTAAATATCTATTAAAGCTATCGTCCGCGTTGAATCCACCAAGCAGGTTAGCTTAGTTACCGAGTTCTATGTTAAATTTTTAATAGGCGAATATCTACAGTGAGATCCTAACGTTCTGTTATTGTAATTAAGATGATGGATCACTAATTAGTGGGTTTAAACAAAAAATTTGATTCGCTTTGCATCTTGGCATAAGCCTTATGCAAGGCTTTCTAGGTCCATAACTTTGTAATTCCCTTCGAAATCGCTCTACCTCTTGCCTTTTCTTTCCAGTTTTTTGTTTGCTTTTATATTCAATCTTGCTCTCTATGACTAGTTCCCTCTATTACCTTTTGGCAATGGACTTCCTGAGTTCCGGTACTTTCCGTGATATGTTTTCAATTGCTGTCTCCAGCCTTTCTAGGTGGCCTAACCACATATTTCTTACCATAGAATCCAAATCTGCAATAGAATATAGGGATTTGAATGTGTCCAGACAACCGGAACTTGCTTCAAAATCCTCAATACCTATCAAGAAGTCCGCGATGATATATAATTATCATTTATACCAAACTTACAACATGTTGGCCATTCATTCAGGTATAAAATCATTTTATATCTTCTGTAGTTTAACAGAAAACAAGAAAAGGACAACGCCGTTGCTAGTAGATTCACACTCAATCACCGAAAGTCCATATTGGACATTACAAATAATTCATGATATTGGAGAGAATTTAAGTTTGGTGAGAGATTTGAGTAGACAAGATGAAATTAATAATATCAAATTATGCTGGTATAACAACGATCTTCAAAGATATAACAAATCCCAACAAATTCGGTAAGTTTACTAGATATTTAGTTGTATCAAGAACTTTCTAATAACTCAAACTGCCTTTTCTAAAAAAAAAAAAAAAACATTAGACAAGATTATTTAGAAAATTTGATCGAAGAAGGATGCCAATCATCCAATTACAGCAGCACATTAATTCCAAAGCCTGACAGTGATACTGCTTTGAACAGATGGATTCCCGAGACCATGATGGTAAAGCCTTTCGATCTATCCGAATATTACTTCAGAATCGAGGAAGAACCCATGTAAGGAAATTATTGTTCGAATCAGAATAAATATAAGCGTTTATTTTTGCACCATGCAGCTATCTCACGGATCTTGTTGATTGGGAAAGCTCGCTCATAGCTAAATCCGGTGAAGAAATAAAGACGTTAGCGCATACCATAACGCAATGCCAAGAAAGAATGGATAGAGTTGAGAATGATCAAATTGAAAATTTTATCATTATGCGAGAGTGGTATGACGGTCAGTACACAAAAGATTATCCTTGAATTTTGCAATGAGAAAAGCCTTAAGAACTCGAATCTAAAAGATTATATTCAATGACTTCATTCCAATTTTCCAATACAAAGAAATATTAACATAATTGCTTGGCTCTCGGTGCAATCAAAAGTAAATTGATTTCGTTAATATAGTTTACCAAAATGCGAAACAAAAATTCCATGATAGTGTTTCTGGATTTTCTCGTTAATGAAGATGAGAAAATAAAAAAAAAACTATTATTAAAAAAACTTTGTTGTTTTGAAAAACTACAACGAAATTAAAGGAAGTCAGAAACCAAAAACATTCATAATTCTGGTTTTCAATGTATGATTTCTTTCGTGAGATACGATCAACATTCAGCTTGCTTAAATTATCTTATGTACCATAAAACTGTTAGGATTTCTGGCAGCCCTGAATGCATGTTACTCCGTACGTTGCTTCTTTAATCAAATAAAAGCGTTTAATTTAACAATAACTAAGAATTATCTTCTTCTCCATTCTGCAGTACCAGTCCCACTTGTTTTCTATAAAAAAAATAACAGCTTACGAAAAGTAAGGCAGTTTAATAGACTTCGGATTCGAAAACGTTTAACAATGTTAGGACGTAGGATAATATTCTTTCTTCAATTAAAATCTTTCTCCTGCACTTCAAATTCAGAAACATATTCGCTCTCGAGTTATTTAAGTTACCCCATTCGCACTCTTCGACGAGTAACCCCATACAACTTCGTGTACGATAGAGTGAGTGGAAGTTTCATCTAAGCTCTTTACTGTATATCTATGCTGACCAAATAATTTAGTTACTAACTGCAAACATGTTACATATTTTGTAAATTTACCAGCTTAGAAAATAACCACGATTTGTCAATGGTTTTGTTCAAAAAATCTTTAACGTTATTTTGTAGAATGCAGAGCAGACTCGACTGAATTAATAAAATCAAGTTACGCATTAAGAGATCAATTTATAGACATGATATTAGAACAGAGTCAGAAACCGCGCGAATCAGTTCCAAAGGTAGAAGCAAAAAAAAAAGATAAAAAGAAGAAAAAATGAGGAGGAAGATGTGTTTGTCAGTTTATTTTTTTTATTCTTATTGTATCATTTTCGATTTTAGTGATATAACGAAATACATGTATAATATGTTTAGATTAAATAGAATTACAATGATTTCTTACAGGAAATAAAAACCTATTCTCATATGTTTTATTTATTCGTATTTTATAATTTTGTAAAAATAATAAATGTAACAAAATCTTGTTTTTCATAGAATACTACAATCGCATAAAACACTATTCAGCTTTAAAGTTACCGATTTTAAAAATTATTTTAACTAATGTATATTAATTGGCAATGCTTTCGTTTTTCGCTAGAGGTATAGCAAGATCAGAGGGCTTAAAGACACCAATCTCAGTTATTATCCCTGCTATAAGTGAAGCTGGCGTGACGTCAAACGCAGGATTCCAGCAAGATATACCTAAAATAATAAATAATTAAGAGTTTGGGGCAGAACCGCAGGTAATTTTAAATACAAAAGTGCATACATCTGATCCAAAAATGCTTTAAAGTTATCAGCATCAAACGATTTAGGATCTAAGATTATTCTCGTGTATACAGGATGTTTAGCTTCTTTAACATGTTACACGAGTTTATTTTGAAAAAAATTAAATATCCGGTATATACAAATGTAATTTTAGATCAAAGTTCACTTGATTGCAATTAAAATATTCTTCGATCAAGTCAATAAGTAAGCGATAACGGATACAGCTGTCCTATATTAAACCTGCACCATGTACGAGGATGGTATGAGAAGTACCCGTGTTTGAAGAAATAGCGCTTTATGAAAATTTTTGAGATTCATCGAGTAGTAATGTTTTGAGAGCTGTTGTGATGAAGTTCCTGATATCGTGTTAGCAGCCCGCCGGGTGAAGATTATAAACATTGCTAGTATGGTAAACATAGCTCCACGAAGAATTGAGTATCGGCGAGATGGGAAACGATTGATTGAAAATGGAATTGCGTGATAGCATTAAAGCAATATTTAGATATATTAAAGCGTTTAAATAAAGTACAAGAAATCAGGAAAAAAAAAAGCTTGGCGGAAAGCGGTTCACGTGAAACAAAGACGTTATTAACGAAACAGAGGCCTATATTGTACAGTTCAACAAATCCTATGGAACATGGCAAAACAATTGCGTTGTCTTCCAGGTATTTTCCATACCATCCTTGTACAACATATTGATATTTTTGTGATCTAATTTCCATATCATACAATGAATAACGCACCTTTTGCAGCTATTCTATGTTCTCCAACATGAGTCATTTCACGATCCGGCCTCTCTTCTATAACAATACGATCGCCGCTCGGTATTTTGGCATCGATAGATGTGAAAGGGGCGGCCACGTAAAAAGGAACGTTGTGAAATTTCGCCAAAACCGCTATCTGATAAGTCCCTATCTTATTAGCCGTATCTCCATTCGCAGCGACCTGTAACGCAGACAAAAATAACAACGTATCGGGAAGTTATTTGGATTATTAACTCTGTCGGCACCGACAACAACGGCAGATACATTTCTGTGCTTCATTAATGCAGCGACCATACTATCTACAATCAGCGTAGCGGGAATTTTGTCGTGTACTAATTCGTACGCGGTCAAGCGAGCCCCTTGATTATAGGGTCTTGTCTCCGTGCAATATACATGTTCTAAAATGTGAACGTAGTTTATAACAGTAAAAAAAAGCTGCACATATCGATGCAATCAGAAGTAATTATTAATTATTATTTAATCTTTGCATCTTCTATATACTAGCTCAAAATATTAATTAATTAATAGATTAAATATTAATTTAAAATATTAGTTTTTCGTTTCAGCAACATAATATGCAAATACCTAAGCGTTTAGAATGAAATAAGGACCGTATTACACCCAAAGCTGTTCCGTAACCAGCAGTTGCTAAAGAACCTGTGTTACAATGCGTAAGAATCCTCAGCATCGTATCGCCTGGAAAATGAGACAAAATATCTTGAGCACCATGATTACCTATAGCCCTATTATCAGTTATATCTTTATCTAACATTGCTTCTATAGTTGAAATAAATCTATAAGAACAAACAGAAGAATAAACTATTTTACTCTATAATAAAACGTAATACGCTACCTGAGTTTCATACTCTCCACATCAAAAGATTCATCGTTACATAACTGATTCGCTAACACGATTAATTCATCGGCCGCAATCTTCATGTTAACAGCAGTGGGTCTAGATGACACCAAATAGTTTAATTTACCTTCGATATCTTGCCGTAGATCTTTTTTATTCTTGTAAGTTTCACTGCTCAATTCGACTGCTAAACTTAAACATCCCACGATTGCTATTGCAGGTGCCCCGCGTACCTTAATTCAGAAGGATCTTATTAAATCTTTTTATAACTTTGTAGATGTGTTTCAACTACCTGCATTTTGTTAATAACTTTCCATCCATCTTTGACACCTTTGATTTGTAAGTACTTGGATTGAGCCGGTAGCAATAATTGGTCCAGTATGTATAAACAACCATTTTCGTATTTTATGGCTCTCAAAGTCATTGTTAATATACAACATTCAAGGTTATTAATTTATCAAAACACTAAAAAAAATTAAGATGTCAAAAATTAATGAATTGGTAGTTCGTTAATCAATTGATAAATTTCCCTAAAATGGAAATGTCAAAAAATGCGCTCTTGCAGAGAAAAGCAAATGTATACGTTAAGACTTAAACGCTAATTATATCTTTTCAGAAGAAACTAAATAAAAATTACATAATGAATATGAGATTTCATCGGCGAGATGCACGGAATGTCTAAAAATATTTCTGTTAATAGGTTAAGTTTAAATCTGTAAATATCGACAAATTCTTCTCTGTATAATGGTAAGATCTTAACCAAAAATTATATTAATCTATTTAAAATATATTCGCACAGGCCTTACTAGGAGCTCAACTAGTTATAACGCTTCTTATGATAAGTGTAATTCAAAAATTAGGGCCATATTTCTCCTTCGCGAAATGGATGTTATGTTCGCAAGGTTTAATACGATACCTGTATCCAACCGACATCGAACTAAAGCAGATCGCAAACATACCCAAAGATAAACAGAAATCCAAACGTAATAAATCACAACAAAATGGAAAAGTCGAGACGTTTCACGTGCCAAGGAATATAGATATTAAGTTGAAATTTACGAAAGTGTCAATTTTGGATGTTATGCATCTCAGATTTTACACTGAATATCAGTGGTTAATAGATTTTTCTATATATACTATAATCGTATATAGTACAACAGAAATATATCATTCGTTTTTCCCGTTAAAGGAAGAAATCAATCTTAGTATGATGTGGTGTAGTCTCGTTATTATATTCGCAATGTATCCTTTCTATTTCAAATGTAATATAAAATCTCGTGGTTTTCCTTAACTAGCGATAGGAAAACATTGTTTTCGTTAACTGTGCAGTATTTTAAATCGGATGAATCGGAAGGAGAGAGATCTACATGTTTGGTTATGGGCCTTTCGTATTTTTTGATGGCTATGATGGTCCTAATCGTAGACGAAAGCACTTTAGAATTAGGATTGGAAAGGGCTTACAATAGTTTTAATACTAGTGCTTCAAATTTTCTTACACAGCAAGGACTGAGTACATCGTAAGTGCCCCAATTTAATATCCTTTTTACATTCTTTTCACTGATTTAGAATTAATAGAAGCTCATGAACAAACTTGATGCGTATAATATTTAACTTGAAGAAATTCGCTATAATAAATAGCTTTTTAAGGAAGATTAAATGATCAATAGAGCAAAAATTATTCTTCAGTTTACGGCCTGATTGATGTGCATAATGCACTGCTGCCAGGATGAAATTATAAAAGTTACTGATTTATTACCCAGAATATTTAATTCAAAAATCTTAATACTAATAATGAATCTGGCTCTACAAGAAGCTAACATCATTTTAAGCTTAGTATCATAGACTCTTTGTAGTGATTTACAATCAATAAATTGTAGAATTAGTGTAACAGACGCGGAAGGCGTCGGTACACTTCGCACCACGCAAATTGTTGAACTTGTATATTCAAAACATGTTTCATAATTTATATTATTGAAATGTTCTTATTGACTTAAATGGTATATGCACTTTTAGAGGACCTGCTTCAAAGCTGATAATCAAATTTTTCTTAGCTGTATGTGGAGGAATTTTAGGAGCATTATTTACCTTCCCGGGACTGAGAATAGCGAAGATGCATTATGATTTACTGAAGTGAGTAAATATTCTTCATATTACTAAACGTTCATGCATGTATTTCTAGGCGATATCAAAAAGATAAACTCCAACAGTTTTTGCTGAATATTTCCTTCGTATTGCCATTTTTCCTGGTAATTGCATGGTTGAAACCGATAGCAAGGAACTATTTAACAGTAAGGATATTTTCTGGAATGACCAGTCCACTGTAAGTAGTCGTTTACTAGAATGTTAAAATTGATTTTCACCAAATTGTATTTTCAGATTAACCGAACAAGCATTCGACGCTTTACGACTGATACTTACCTTAGCTGTTATGTGTTGGAAAGTAATGCTGATGCCCTCTTACATGCAGGCTTATCTCAACATGGCTGTTTATAGAATTGAAGAGCAAAAGAAGGAAGCGGGAAGAATAACTAACATTGATTTACAAAGAAAGGTATAATACAGTAATGTTCTAAAGTGCAACTAACCTTTCGGTTGCGTTTCTGATGTCACCAGAAATTACGCCAACTTTCGCATCTGAAATAAAATATCGTTACGGTTTCGGTAATTTGTTCTTGTTCTTTTGCAAAGTTGGGCAAACAAGAGCACCAAATTGACTCGCGTGGCGCGACATTCATTCAAAGATCTCGTTATAAAAATTGTGCATTTGCTATTTACATTTTTACAATAGCTCAATGTATCATTTCATTTCTTACAGGTAGGAGCTGT
>LR736885.1:214412-341118 GCA_902654985.2 Oryctes borbonicus | reverse complement strand
AGGACACGAATGGTCCTCGAAACGGCCATCCCGGACTAATTATTATATGACTATATAATAAATTAAACTTGTGTGGTGCGGAGGGTGCCGATACTTATATGTTGTTTACAAGTTTTATCTCCGATTTACAGAACATTTTTTAATGCGGAGTTGTTCATAAAAAGTGGACAACAAATTTAAAACATTACTGCATTACCACAGATTAGATAATACAGCTAGGAGCCTCTCTATCGGCGCTTTTGATGTCATGCAAGCAAATTTTATGATCTTGTACTTGCGCCGCCAAGTTGTAAATAATGTTCAATCAGACTAACGTCGCCTAATCTTTACATGTTTGTTTTAGTTATTCAAAGTATTTAGGTCTTTGGACTAATATTATTGAATTTTCAGAACTTGTAATATCCTGAAAATGCACCCTTCACAGCTTTTGTAGTATTACGATTCTTATACTAGCAAAAGGATAAATTTAACAAATACAACAATATCGGAACATTAAACTAATTTTATACTCAACACAAAATGAATCCAAAAAGTATTTAGTGAACAAGACTACATAAACTAGTCACACGTTCGTAGTTAAAATTTATATTCGTGCGTACGTTTATTTTGCAAATGGCTGTATATACTACACAGCCATCAAAATTATTTGCTACAAATTTAAACGCCCGCAATTTCACAATCTCATATTAATAAATAGAATCTTATAAGTTGATTGATTTCTTCTGTAAATGTGAGATAAATCTGCATTCTTTATAGTTCATTGTATATTATTTTATAGTTTGAACTAGAAATTAAATATTAGCATCGTGGTGGATCCGTCTTCGTTTCTCCTTCCTAAACGGAGCATAATGCATCTTTGTCATTCGCTTAGAACATGACGCTTTGATCAATTTTTGGTTATCCAAAAATAAACTGTCAACAAGTATTGAGAGTTATTCAACATAAGGAAATGGTCGAATCTGTTATCTATATTTTATAAGACATTGTTGATCGCAATAACAAGAATGCTTTAAACTTATTATTTTATGTAGAGGTAGGCATTTTAAATAACATTAGCGAAACATAACCAATAATGTTATCCTGAAAATAGTATCTAGTGTGAAGCGAATTAACTATAGAAATCATTTAATAGTACTTGTTAGGAGCTGTATCTATGTATAAAATAATGTCAAACCGTTGTACATATCCCGAAATTCATTATGAGGGTCTAGAACCTACTATACTCGTGGAAGAAAACGTAATTTGGGACGATCAAGACAATAGTAATATAGAAGAGCAAGCGTCTATCACGTACGCAAATTCTGCTAATACCACTTTAACAGAGACTGGGAACGAATCATATGTGACTGCAGCTGGTGATAATACAACGCAATATTTTTCCGTACTAGAAACATCGAATGAAACAATTCTAAATGACATTAGTGATGTCACTATCAACTCTTCAGTTATACAAGGCAATGATGTCGAGGGAACACATCTAGAAGAGAACAGTTCCATTGACGTTAATAATGGACAAGTTGTCTTGTTTAAAGTTGACGGTTCCGATGAATTATATGGTTTCCAATTAATACATGATGATGAGGGTAATCTGCAGAAATACCAGTTTAAAGTGAGGTACGAATAAGATTTAATTTTTCCTTTATTGAGTTATGTACTAAGAAATTATTATTTTAGGCAAAATATTGAAGGAAATTTGGAGGCGATTCCGGAAACATTGCAAATTTTGCCAGTAAACAGTTTTGAAAATGAAGAAATTATCAGAGAGGAGACAATAGAAAGAAATACAGAAACATTCCAAGATGTGGAAGATGAGGCGCCTCATAGGAAGGCTAATCAGGTGCTTGTAAAAGAAGAACACGTTACTGAAGATTTAAGTCATGAACTAAATGAGGAGGAAATATTAGAAGAACAATTAGATTCCAAAGAAGGTATGATGTTTTCTGTTGGCAAATCCAACAAGAATTTTGTTTGTTATTCATATTGTGAGACATTTGAAATATAAAATAGATTTCTTAATTAATTAATTTCCCACTTAATTAATTCAACTTCATGGGTAAGTCAATACGCTTTTCCCAGCGATGATCCATCTTTTTAATTGACGCCTTCTTCTGCAAAATAGGCGTTTACGAATGTGACGGCTTCCTCATCAGATTAAAATCTCTGCCCTCCGAGCGAAACTTTGAGTATAGAAAACAGAAAAAGTCGCTACCGGCCAGAACTTGTGAATAGGATGGCTGGTCTATCATCAATTCGTGAGTTTTTGCCATGGCGACTACTGTGCGAAACAATGTATTATGAAGCAGTATTCCCCTTTTTCGGATCCATCCTTTAAAATTCACCATTTCGACTGCGCTTTAGCTTCGGGAGTGTACTGATGTGTTCAGCTTTCATCTGCAGTTATTAACGGACGACTTAATTCGCTTAAACTGCTTCAACGGGGCTCTAAAATGCATTTTCGGTCCTGGTCCTCCACGATTAATTTTTTCATTCTATATCTTCAGTCAATATATATCAAATACCCACAGTCTCTGCTGTCTTTCTAATCTTAATTCTATGTTTGTCTAGCATTATTTGGCGAACTTTTCCGATGTTACCGGTATTGGTTGCAATTTTTGGCACAACCACGTAGAATTTCAACGGCCCAAAATTTCGCTGTACCAAATGATGCAGAATTCCCACAAGAGCATAGCTTTTATTGACAAAATTCAAAACCATCAATTACACTCTCTATTCAACACTTTCTTGTCGCTCACTCTTATAGGACTGAATGTAAATGTTCTTGCAGACTTCACTTTTTAAATGTAAACAGAAATTATTTAATTACAGGAATATTAGGGCTGGTAACACCCACTGCCACTCAGAAACAGGAATTGCAAGAGGAAGTAAGTAATATAGAATCAAATGAGTATGACATGGATCCTCACTCAAAACTAGGAGAAGATGATCAACATCAATTAGAGCAAGAAGACGAAGAGGAAGAAGAAGAGATATATTACACACATGAAGATGGTGTAGTCGATGAAGGTAGCTTCGCTTATGATGATGCCGTTACTGAAGACCCTGCGGCGACAGATGAAACGCCAACGTCAGAAGGGCACTATGAGGAATTGTTCGTTAAAGAAAGTCATTTAATGGACGATACTAATGGAGAAACTGAAACGAATGGAATCGAACAAGTGGAGGATCTGAACGAGTCCGATAATGAGGAATACGAAGCAGTGGAAAGCGTACATGTTGCCGAAGATCCTACTGAAAATATGTACGAAAACGCTGATATTAGAAAATCCCCATCATATCAAGCATCAAACATAGCTTTAAGGAAGAAGATAATAAAAAATGTAATCAGAAAAGTACGAATACAAAAAAACGACGGCAAAACAAATTTGTACTATTTAATAAAGAATCCTGAAAAGGAAAATATGGGACGAATTCTTACTAATTCCACAAAGCTTAATCCAAATCCACGAAGCATACTTAAATGTTCCATAGCAGCAACGGAATCCCAAAAATACGAAGATGACGAAGAAAAATATGACAAGCGCTTTGCAAAAAGCAAGGAAGCACAACAAGCCAGACAATTTCACAACTTCATCGCCCAGACGAAGATAATCCATGCTCCTGTTCGACAAGGGAGGTTACCAAGGAAACAACAAATTACCCCCATGAAACGAACAGATGAAGAGATTGTAGTGCAGGAAGTTGTTGTTTCTTCTAATGGATTCATAGAAACATCCGAGGAAGGGGTGTTAAAAGAACGAGTACAATTAAAACCTACCGAGTACATCCAATTAACAGATTCCGATGAGGATTTCGATCCGAAATCACCCCATAAGAAGAAACGCAAAGGCAAAAAGAGGAAGCCTATGGTAGAAATCACCATCAGCGATACTGATGACGAATCATCTGACGAAAGTCTCCAAGATCTAGACGAAGATAGTAATGAGAAAGAAGTCGCTTCTCCGGTAATTTTAAAACGACCACGCGGGAGACCGCCAAAACACCAGGATAAAGACGAGGATAAGGAACTCGTTAAGAGACCTCGGGGAAGGCCACCTAAATATCCCAAGCCACAATCTGAGGAACCCGAAGAAGAGATAATTGTTATCAAAATCGATAACAAGTGTCCCAAATGCCCTAAGAGTTTTCCAAGCGAAGGAAGTCTCAGATCTCATATGCAATACCATAATTTCTGTCAAACCAAATCGAGTGATACGAAGTACATGTGTGAGAAATGCGGAGACACTTTCAAGAATAACTTCTTGCTAAATAGGCATATAAATTCGCATAAGACTAGCAATATAACTTGCGGAAATTGCAAGAAAGTCTTCAACGACCAAGCGCAATTAGCAGCGCATAAGAAGATCCATATCAAGCAGCAGATGTTCAGGAATACCACCTTATTGAGGGATTCACCAAGGAGCTTGCGACTTTCTGCTAAGAATAAATGCAATGATTGCGGTAAAATATTTCAAAACATGTCCGCTTTGAGCATACACCAGAAACAACATTCGAAATTATTCTGCCAATCCTGCAATAAGCATTTCTCGTCAAAATTCACTCTTGGTAATCATCTTCGATTAGATTGTGTGAAAAGGATGTCGAGGTCGCCTAAAAAACAGCTTTCAGCAAACAAGAACAGACAAAGCGCTATTCCGGTACCAAATAAAGCTGAAATTTCCCAGATTGTTAAACCATTAATCCCAACATCTTCTACGGTGGTAACAAATATCAAATGTGATAGTTGCTCAATGACTTTCGCTACGTACACAAGTTTATTTAAACATAAAGTACTGAAACATGGACTAGATTCTCCGGGTAAGTCCGTAGTCGAAGGACCTACAAGGAAATCGGTGTTTAAAAATAAAATGCCTCATAGTGGTGTAAGACCAAGCTTAGGGTTAAAAAATGCTTTCGTTGGACTTCAAAGTAAACTGGAAGCATATAAAAACTCTCAGAAAAAAACATGAACATTTTGTTTTAGGCGTAACTTCAAGCCAAGTTCATGTTGAAGCGTCGCAATTACAATTGCAACTGCAACGGTAACTATTCTCGACTTCGCGAACAAGTAAAAATAGTTGAATTTTATTTAGTTATTTTAATATTGGTTCTAGTTCAAAGGCTATTCGGCAAAATTTTTGTTTGATTTTGCAATTTAATAAGTAAGTTATGATCTATGACGAAAGTTACAAAATGCCTATACGCCCCTATTTTGAGGGCCTTTGGCGAATTGTTTGATAGTTAATAAACTTTTCAAACTTAAGAAAATAATTAAAAAACTAAAAGGCCAAGTTGACTTTTAAGGTTTTTGGAACAAATCAACAATTAAGGCGAATTTTGTAAAATACAGATACATTAATATAATTTTTAAAATCATGCGTAGTTAGCCTTTGATCTAAAATTGGTATTAAAGTATCAACTGCAAGTTTTAATAAATAAAAAATTCTGTGCAAATATGACAGATCACGTTATCTATTACGAGATTTATTCAAATAGCCAAATGCAGATTATGCTTGACTCATTTCTTTCTTTATAGTTTCCACCTCACTTTGCGAATTAAGCTTCTTGCTTCAGAAAACGTTTAAACTGTAGGGCTTTCTTCGGTCTATTGCTTCGTCTTCCATAACGATATTTAATTAGCACACGTTGAAGAAGAGAATGGTTACGGGAAAGTAAATTCTTTGTGTTTTGTTTATCCAATACCTGACTTCATAATCTTAAATTATTACTGCGTGATTTTTATCTGCCGTGCAGATATCTTTGTAAAAAAAATGCCTTCAGATAGGATCATCTTTAAAAAGGAACATGTACAAAATAGGTTTTCTTTTGTAAAATTGTTGTATATACATAAGTATTTGTAAGTTTACCTTTGGTAATATATTTTACGGAAAATAAATATGCGTTTTTTCTAAATAAGGGAAATATGATTATTTTTTTCCAGGTTTCATCTTAAATGGAACGGCTTGCATGTTAATTCTGGTTTAATTCAATTTTGACGTGTTTGTGCCTTGTTATATAAGATTGAAAGAATAGTTTTGGAACTTTATAATTAAAATATACGTTCTTTATTCAAGTTAGTTTTTGTAAAAAAAAAAAAAATTATCAATAATCCACACGTTAAATTAGAACTCAATTCATAACTTTACTGCGACAATTAGAGATGTGGTATGAGACCACTTTAAAGAATTCAAATCTGTTAAAAGGGGTCCACTTCGCCGCTCAGCTCTGATGAATTTGATGTAAAACGGATAAAATTGATTTTTCGGTTTGTTGACGTTGGAATAATCGAAACTCTTGTTTTCTTTGTGCTTCTCAGAATATTAATAATAAAGTGAAGAATTTTACAGCTGAAATAATATATTTATCGTGTACATTCAGTTAGCTTCCTGTTTTAGTTCATCAATTTCAAAGCACTGTACTGGTCCTGTGATATTTAAGCTTTCTCGCGTGGAGTGTATTTAAAATAGGAATTTTTGGGTCACTATATGTTTATTTGTAATAATTATACACGGTAACATCTTGCAATAATGCTCTTTTCTATTCTCTAATTAATCATTCGGGTTTTGTGTACAACATTCGTGAAATCATGCTTTTCCCTAATAAATCATCCTTATTTATTCATTTTTAATTACTCAAATTTAAAAAAATACGCATTTCGAACGAAATTACATAGATTAAGATATCAACGTCGATCAGATTCGTTTGACAGGCCCTATAAATCTGTACATAAAACGCATGTTCGATCGCACAATCAGTAATGCTCTTACATAACATGCACGCTTGGAATTGGGCAACACCCTATTCCGCACCTCCACCACCCTATAGGTAGAATACACGATTTGAATGAGAGGGTTTGTGTACACGTTCGCTAGATACATCGCGCTACACCCTTTCGGTAAGGATAACACACTTTTCCCGCGCTAAAAATCGCGTTAAATGCTAATATCTTGTATCCGTTATCAGTAGTAAATTAATTCGAAGAATTTTTGTGATGTTTTCGTGCCGTAACCGTAAAGAAAATATGTAAAAGAAAGTGTACCGGCGTTTTCAAAGGTAGAACGCGCTCTTCATTAATTCAAACACACGGCTTCAAGTCACGCAATGGTATAAGGTAAAACTATTGATCATTGCGGCAAGCAGGGCTATATAACAACACATACAGCGCGCTGAAGTCGATATTCTTTATTTACAATAAGAATTCCCGATGATAAAGTCGTTTGAACGGCGTGCGATATAACGGCTGAATTTAAAAATGCCTAGCTAGAAGCCGAGGCGTCGCAAAAATAAATCTTTATAGAAATGACCAAAGCCTTCTTTCTACTATGTTTCTACTTTAATTTCTTCACTTTAGGTGAGTTTTAAATTAAAATGTTATAAATGGTCTCGTATCGCTATAAATCGCTTAATTTTAGGATACGCAATCGATTGTTTCAAATGCATTTCAATAGACAACGATTATCCGCCCTGCGAGGATCCTTTCCATAACAATTATACTCTAGATATTTTCGAATCGCCCTGTATGGGAGGACGCAAAGGCAGAGATGGTTTATTTCCTGCCACCTCCTGTATCAAAATAACGGGTATTTTCGACGATAATGGGCAAACTGTAACTATAAGGGGGTGTGCCCTTGATAGCGGGACTTTGACTACAGATACTGAATTAGTAAGGATGTCACATTGCGGCGGATTTTACTACGACGACAGGTAATATAAATAAATAAATTATATCAAATTTATAAAAATTAATATTCATTACAATAAAAAAAAATAAATTCCGGAAAAAATAAAAAAACCCGCATTCTTTTCTCTGAATTTCTAGTATCTAACTTTTCTTTTCGAGCGAAAAATAGATAATTTCTGCGTAAAGGACAAAAAAAGGAAACGTATCAATTTCGGGAGATTGGTTCTTGATGAAACGCTGTATGTACAAGAAAAAGCATTAGCCAATCAGGTGCCAGAAACCGTTGTTATGGTAGCGAAAAGAATGACAATATTGATGATTGTATTAGCTACATTGAGTATAGAGCTGGTCAAAAATTTGCGTGTACCTCGTAACAATACATCTGTCCCTAAGTTTACGCGGTCAAAAAATATATTTAGTTAGCCAAAAAATGCCATTATAGACACTGCCTCAAAAGCCTTAAAATACTTAATGAAATGTTGCAACGAATATCAGCAAAATTATGAAAACAGATTAAAAAGATGTATCTGAAAAAAAATTCACATTTACAATTAAAGTGATCAATTGTTTCTATCCTTTCGTTAATCTGACAATCCTTTCATAATTTTCAAATAGGCTTCTAGGACAAACGATGCATCATTGAAATGCTTTTGATCTAGCCCATAGCTTTTTCCGTGAGAGCAATTTTTTGAAAAGCTGGTTTTGATATTAGTGAATGATGTATTAGTGTTAAATATCAACCAATAACGCCGAAATAGAAGAAAAATATTGCAAAAAAGGCACTGGATAGCTTGTAGTCACATGACTATGAATATTAAAATTCATTAGCAAATTATTCAAAGATCATTCAAAATAAATGATAAATTTGCCTGTTCTGGAATGCTCAATACAATTCATGAAATTTATAGAACGATCTATAAGACTAGATAATATATCTCTTGGTACATATTTAGCAATTAAACAAAAGGGACCAAAAGTTTTTGCTGTTAGAACAATGATATCTAAAGTTACGTTTACACGGAAAGCAACATTTATGTTGCTTGTACCTGGAACTTTTTTTTTCTTTGTGTTCCTTGATGTTCTTTATTGTTTATGGTTGCACAAACTTATGTTCTTTATTTTGCGGTAAATATCAAAAGAAATTTAGAAATATTGGCAAATATTTTTGTTATTTCGCAGACGCAGTACTGTGCACACGTTGTAACTTGTATCCAAAACTTTTGTGCCGTGTGTTTTTACGAAAGCAGTTATTTTATCTCGTGCCACATTGTTTACGAATATTAAAACATGATCTGCGAGGGTAGCACTGTTCGCACCATCGCAGATTCTGTGGCAAAGACTGCATAATTCTGTAGAGGTCGATATAGCGATATAATTCGACAATCTCCGTGATTAGAGTATCTTTAATTAGATACTCTCATCCGAACAAGTTAGCTTGAATATATTTTTGATTGCTTACATGTTTTAACATATTGGGCAAATTTAACGTAGACGATTATTAAATATATTCATTTAAATAAATGCAATATTTATTGTAAAATAGATCAGATAGGCAAACAATTTCAGAAGCATTTTTCACCAACACACATATAATAGTATATTTATTAAAAATCAATTTTGATGCATTCGATTAGAACGCTTCATGAACTGTGTGCGCCAACGACTGATTTTTTTTTTAATTTCCAGCGTTTTCTACTCTTTCTAGCACACTATAAAACTTAAAAGTGAAATTTTCTGATTTAAGGAAGGTTTTTCCAATCATTATCACATAGAAATTAAAAAAAAACAACAAAAAAAGCCAATGTGATTATTGGAAATAAGAGAATTTAACATATAAATTAAAAAATTGCGAATGATTTAACTTATAAGTTTATGTAAATACGAGAACACTAAAAACAATAAAATGAACTACAGTGGTTTTAGTAATTGCCGTTAATTTTGGAAAAATTTCAATGAAAAACAAAATGTTCATTGTGGAAAAATTCACTTTAACAACAAAACTATTTTCTATCATAGTAACTTTTCGCGCACGATTACTTATAACGCTATTTTCCCCGACTTTCTTGTCTCCAATGTTCCTTAATTCACAGTCAATTTTCCTGACTCTTCAGGTCTGTAGCAACTCTGTTTAAAATATTCTTACATGTTTGTCTGTCATTAACAACTGGACACTTAAGTAATTTTTGCTGAATAATTAAAAAATATTTCTAAACGTCTTTGGGCAGAGGAAAGTTGCATTGATGAATAGGAAATGACTCTTATAAAAAAAAAAAATTTTGAATAGTTTATATATGAAAAACTAAATTCCAATAAATTTTATTACACCGCATACGCTGTAGCCCTACAGCGTATGCGCCGCGTGTGTCGTATTGAAAGTAGTACAATATTTTAAAGCAATACAACATAATAGAAAACGACCCTGTATATTTTACAGTATTTCTGGATATTCCTAGTAATTTAGCAGCTGTAATCCGTAAGTTTGTTAGAAAACATTGACACTATTGAATATCATGAAGTGTTGCCATCTTTCTCACATGACTGAAACATGGCCTTTTTATCATAATCTATTCTATAGGATGTGAACAAGCTATAGATCAGTTCTTCCTTTTTTCAGGTACGTCCGAGGATGTGTACAAAGCTGTAACGACGCAGATGCTTGCAATACAGGAAATCAAATTCCGGCCCAATACATAATCAACATATTATGTGCTTTCCATTGCCTTTCCATTATTAACTTTTATACCAATATTTTGTAATAGTGGTCCAGCTTAACGTGTTTTTTACATTTACATAAACATAATCATGGAAATACGCAACATACACATCACACACAAAAAAATAACAAACAGGGAAAATAACCAATAAAAAGCCTTTGTTTTACAGTGCTCTTATTTACTCCTCTGCATATTTTTCCTTGTTGCATTCGTTCTTCGAAATTAGTTTATAAATACAAACTTTATATGAAAATAAATGTAAGCATGAGACGTATTTATAATCTTACAGACAAAAAAATGTTTATAAATACATACAGAAAATACTTATTATGAAGTGCTAAACTTTGGTTTAGTTTCTTGATCAGTTACCGTTCGTATATAAATGGTGTCTTCTGGTAATGGAGTTGGAGGATTATCTTCACTTAAGAAGTACGAGCAAGCAATTGCCAGAACAGATCCTACAATAAATTTTCATCTTTAAAATATACTTTCAAACACATTTCAATGGCTTACCATTATGACTAAAACTAAGAGAGGTAACTGAGGTATGATACTGATGAAATTGACAGAGTCTCTTCTTATTAAAACCATCCCAAATATTCACGTACCCATCAGAACCCCCCGTTGCAAAAGTATTATGCGTTGGATGAAAACTAAAATAATTCAGTTAAAAGGATATGATACTAAACTAAGAAAGTGTATTTGTTCACCTTATAGCATTAACAGGATATATTTTTTCGAGTCCATCTTCTTTTATTCTGTGACATTTAAAAGCATATTTCTTTTTCTGTATTTCAGGATTCGTATCCAGATATTCCACGGCAACTCTACCTTCTATACTACTTAAAACAAATCCCTGCTTGTTTGGAAAACATCTTATTGCCCTTGTCTGATATTTTAAACTTGATTCTCGTTTTTGTAATGTATATGCCATATTTCGAATATCCCAAACCAATATTTTACGACCGGCTGTCCCAACAACTAATTTTTCTCCACATACACCCATTGTGTACACTTTCTCACTCTGGTTATAGTTTCCACTACATAATGACGTTCTCGGATCCCATAATTTTAAGTAATGGTCCCAACTTCCAGTAATAATGCCGTTAACTTCGCTGCAATATTCTACGCAACGTATTGCATTACTGTGTGTTCCAACAGTAGTTTCTGCAATATTATAGATCAATTTGAATTGATTAGCTATGATTTTAAGTATTACTTACCAGTAGTTGTGTTGAAATCGAATGCTTTTAATGTGTTATCCAAACCGCCACTGTAAGAATGTACAGCATCCTACGAAAAAGGTGTACATATATTTGTCAATATTTATAATTGGTGCATATACTCACAGTAAAACAGCAATCCAAAACAGGTGCATCGTGTGAATATTTGTGCCTTAAATTATTTGTAGTAACATCGTACAATCTGACACTTGAATCCCATGAACTTACTAGCAAAAATTGATTGGTATTAGGTCCAAATTTTACGGAGGATATAGCATCTTCTGGCGGTGATTTTATTTTGTACTCTGTTTGTGATTTTATTAACATTTTTGTAAGTCAAAAATCCAAAATACGGTTAAAAACATATAGGTTAGGTACGTCTTCTGTCAGTTTTAAAAGAGCTTGTGCTACGGAACCATTCTAGTATGAATTAGTATTATGAAAATTAAAAACTAATAAACAAATGTAAGTGATTATTTGGTAAATCGCCGCAAAATAAATACAAAACAAGTTTATATTCTTTTATATTAATTTTATGTATTTCCATTCTTTAGAAAACACAGTATGTATGCAGTATTTGGGTACGCACTTTGTACGCTCTAATAATACTCACTTAATACTATTTATTACAATTAATAATAAACATAATATTAGACAATGTATTGTGAAAGCACTGCTTTTTGTTAATAAAATACATTTTCTATTATGATTTAATATTCATTCCCAACACAAATATTCAAAAGGAACCGTTCTTAAATATGATTGAAGTACGTCAAATCCATGTCAAACTATAATCAAATCTTGTCAAAATATCATTGGTATGTGTTATTTTCCGATTGCTGCAAATATGTTAATATGATGCATCCTGGATTTACTCGATACAATCATTAGTTTAGACTAAAATAATCACAATGAAAGCTTTCATCGCATGTTTTCTTCAATTTTGTTTCATGGTCGTAGTTTTAGGACACGATATAAAGGGTTTCGATGATACGATTTTATTCAACATAAATTGGCCAGGCAACGCACTAGAGCAAGATTTTGGAAACAGTGAATACATTATAGTTAGCAGTTCGCACGAGGAAAAATTCAAGTGTATATTACCAAATGTAGAAGAAAAAGAATCGACAGTAGTGGAATCATACGATGGACCAACACCTCTTGAATTGATCTCACCACTTTTTTCACAGTCCTCGTGCTCTTATAGATTGGAGTCTTATTGGACATATGAGGTATGCCATGGTCGTTTCATAAGACAATATCATGAAGATCGGGAAGGAAAAAAAGTTAAACTTCAAGAGTATATTTTGGGGCAATGGGATAAAAATCAGTACCAAGTGGCTTTGGATAATCTTAAAACTTCATCAGAAGATGAAAAAGTTTTACCAGCACCATCTAAAAAGATTGATGGGGTAAGCTTACCGTATTTCGAGTTAACTATGGGAAATGGAACGTTATGTGAATTAAATCTGAACAAACCTCGGCAAACGAAAGTTATATATGTCTGTTTTATACATGGGAAGCATGAGATTTATTCTTTGAAGGAAACATCAATTTGTCAATATGAAATTATTGTCTTGTCGCCATTGTTATGTGCACATCACAAATATAAGCCACAGGATACAGGTGATAATCCTATCAGCTGTATTCCTCTAGAAGGTAGTCCCAAAAAGCCGCACAATCTATTGAAAATGAGAGCAGAAAGCAATAAATTAAGAAGAAAAGCAGATGTTGAACCAATTCGAGTCGAGTTTTTCCCATTGGATTTTAAAGACAAAGAAGAACCACGACAAATGGTAGAAAGTCCACCAACAGATACATCTCCGGTTGAAAGCTTTTTATCAGGAAGGAATTGTCTTCATGGGGGTACAGGTTGGTGGAAATATGAATTCTGCTATGGCAAATCCATAGAACAGTATCATATGGAAAAAGACAAAAGTAAAACATCCATTAGTTTAGGTATTTTTGACAAAGCCAAACATATCGAATGGATAGAATCACATCCGCATAAAAAACCTAAGCCAGTAGCAGTTCGCACTCAGTTATCCCATTTCTACTCTGATGGAAGCATATGTGATAAAACAGGAAAGCCTCGTCAAACCGAAGTTAAACTGAAATGCTTAGAGAACACATCAAATTTAAATGCCGTCTCTTTATACTTACTAGAACCAAAGTACTGTGAGTATATTCTTGGAGTTGAGTCGCCTCTAATCTGTGATATCTTGGCACATGCGGATGAACATGGTTTAGTAGAGCATTATGAGAATATTAAAGATAAAGATGGTGATGGCAATATTCCTAAGTTGACTGTATATAAAGTGTAAGGTTTATAAATGTTGTTTTGTATAACTTGCAAATAAATTATTAAATAAAATAAAATTGTTATGGAGTTATATTTTGAAAAAGTTCATCCTAAAATTAAGTTCCCGCATAAACTATATTTTATTAATTGGGCCTCTTAAAATAAGTGCCGCTTCAAAAATTGTGCCATCGAAAGATTAACAAGAAATGGCCAATACTAAAATAGAATTTAATTGTTAGATATTTCACTTATTTATTTATGAATAGAAGTTTAGAATCTTGAGCGTGACAAATTAACGAAAAGCTTAAATAAATAAATCCTTATATCTGAGAAAAAACCGGCTTTTTTATTTTATTTGAACTTCCATAAATTCTCTGCTCAGGCCACTAAGTAAAATATGTGACAGGTAGGTTGAGAGTGTAAGTGACTTAGATATTTTTCAATATTTATGTACAGATGTGAGTAGTACAGTACACCTTAACATAGTAGAGTAGACCCCGTTTAATGTTATCACCTACCAAGAAAATAATTTTTCGTTTATTATCATCACAGATTCAGTTATTATTATATTGGCTTATATGGCTTTCTAGTCTCCTATTCAAGTTGATGCAAAAATATCTATCTTCCACTTTTAAAAGAAGTTAAAAATAAACTTCCCATTGCGCTTGGTAAAAACAGGTAACTTTTAGTTTTCCTGTAGTTATGAAGAGGAAAAATAAATCGACAATGCCTATGGGTAGGGGCGAAAAAAGATTTTCTTAATCACCTAACGATCCTATGGGCGCGCCACTGGTTTTTTTCTCTCTGAAATGTAGTGCCAGTAACTCGGAACCAACCTTAGATTACATGGTTTAAGACATTTATTTCTTTATTTTAACAGCTTTTATATTAGCTTTCTTAAATCTTACTTTGAATCTGCGCCAATTTCTCATAAATGTAAATTGTTATGCGCTGGCTCGGTGATGAATAAAATACTTGAAATATCCTTAAATTAGTTTTATTTATACCAAAAATACGCAAATAAAAAAATAAGGAAACAACATCAATGAAAATTGATGATAGTATGCCGATTTTAAGTAAATGAAACGGTGGTTACATAGAATCGTTTCTAAATATGTAGGGCGGATGATTCAAACGGTAAAAAAATAAATGAGAAATAGAAAGTAGAGACACTTATTCTGAGTTTTGGTCATGAGGATGTGGTTCAGCCTAGTTAGTGGCTACGGTATGGAGATAAACGACACTAGACATACATACACTTACTTGTGCAGCAAGCAAAAACGAGCTAGGATTTCCTTAAATGAGATAATGTTGAACTGGTGTATTATGAAAGGGTCTGACCAATGAATTACCGAAAAATTAAAGGAATCTTGGAAGTAGGTATGCTTAATCGATATACTGAATAATAAATTAAGAATAAATCATTCGGATGGGAAACACCTCACATAAACTCAATTGATGCTAGGTAAGAAAATTTAGCTGCTGTTATTTGTACTAGAATTCCCGGCTCTAGGTAGAAAATGGCAGTAGCGTAGCATTTGGGCTGCAAATTAATGTTTTTAATGAGTTGTGATGGCCCTACGGGGTTTATATAAGCTTTGGCGCTTGTCGTAACCTCGAGAGCCTTGTAGTATGTATAACTGGTGAGTATAAAGAGTTGCATCGCTTTGTTACCGATCACCCTTCTGCCATAAAGGGTAAAACGCAGTTAATTCTTCCCCACCATACGAATAACGATTCAAGATTGTACCAGACTTACTAGGAAAATATGCTACTTCACCCGGGTAATACTCAAACATGAATGTAAAAATATTAATGAAATAGTAGATGTTGTTGTAGACCGGGTTGAAACCGCGTCGTAATTGCATGAGAATGCCACATTCATTAACGAAATGCATCCAGAAATAGTTCACGTGACCAGGGAGTTCTAGAATTTTACAGGAGGAAGCATAACTCAAAGCAAATATCGAGTATAAAGAATATTTTTCTCACTTTGCGTAAATTTAATTGTTGCAGATGTAGGCTTTATTGTTCTTCCGTGACCTCATATTATAATAAATTTACCGCTTTTACTTCTTGTATTATAGTTTAATACAGATACATACAACCTTTATTTATTTACATCAGAGAACATAACATTTTCGTCTGTTCGCAAAGTAAAGAATTGTCAATCTAAGCGAGGTGCTGTTAAAAAGTTTTGAGACCAGTTTTATTGGTAAGAAACTGCTTTATTTAACTACGTTTCCAACGTTCTTACCATTTTGGAAATGTCTTTGTAATCCATTTGTCGAAGCGTATGATACTTCAAACGCGGGAACAGGGAGAGGTCCGCATGAGCCAAATCTGGAAAGTACGGCGTTTTCTCAAGTGAGACTATATTGTGTCTTGCGAGAAACTCACATGTGAGAATGCATTATCATTATGAACAAGTCAGCTTTTGCCGCTTGAAATCTACCATTAGAACTTGCTGTTGACAGTCTGACCACTAGGGGATAATTCTTGATGCACAATGCCGTGAATAGCTGGCTTTACACTTAACGTTTTTTATCTATATTTATGTAAATTTTATAAACAAAAAGAAATATGCGTATTCAATCGTGCGCGCAAGTCAAAGTAAGTTTGCGCTTTTCCGCGATGAAGTCTCACAAGTACACGATCTATCGCGTGATGATCGATATGAAAGCATTTACTAATTTGGTGACAAAATTTAATTATGGATGATTTCTGATGTTCTTTTGGCAAAGGATATACGTGTAAGGTCAGCTAAAGGACGATAAGCGTGCGTTCGGTTGAACTGCGCATTTTTCAGTGGAGATTATGAACTTGATGATTGCTTCGTCTGAGCTTAAATGTTGCCGTTTCGACCCTATTGTCGAGATCCAGCGGGAATCGCAAGTGTCTGGCAAGCTTCGAAAAGTGGACTCCGGGACACACTCTACAAGTGGCAAGAACGCTGTATTAATGTAAACGTAGATAAATAAGTGGCAGTGAAATTCTGTGGAAGTTAGTAACTATAAGCTCAATCATTGTTTTTCTGTCTTCTCTGGTAAATTTTTGAGTCTAAAAATAAAACAACCATCATTTTTAAATAAAACTGGTTATATTTTTAAAATGTTGTATTGTGAGGTTTTCAGTAGGGCGGACACTATGTGCCACACCTTTGATACACATGAGATTACAAATCGAAAGTATGGAATTAAATGAAAACAACCTGAACAAGGAAAGACACACACAACTACTGACCAAAGAATTCGTAAAAATACACTGACACAGTTGGAAAAATTAGACATTATTCATCATTATCAACATGATTTATAATTAATAGTTCACCGTCGTTAAATCGGTCGAAAAATACTGCAAGTCCCAAAGAATGCAAAAACGAAAACAAAAAAAATCTCTCGGTAAATAGGAAGAAATCATATAATAAAGTAGAAATAAAAAATAGGCATTATAAACCCATCGTTATTATTATCAAGAACGAAAATATTTTCTCTTTTTTTGTTTGTTTAATTACAATGTTACAGGTAAGTCTTTCATTCCAACACCAATAATAGGAATTGCAGTCATCCCAGAAATGCATTAAAAAAACATCAGTTCATAAACAGACGCTCGCACTTGCTCTCCATCGCTTTCATTCACCCTCAATTATAAAATAATACATCCATCATTTCATTATCAACTCTCATTTTTTCTTCGTTCATATAGAGGATGTATCATCATCATCACCTTTACATATTCTTTTTTTTTCTTCTTAATGGACATAATTATTTATAAGTATCTTATACAATTTATATATTTATATATACTATACAAAATTGATCCTAAAACAGCAGAATTGCTCTTCAGTTTACGAGCGCTGCTCGTAACGTTTATGATTGACGATGGTTGACTTGGGCGACACCAGATAGTGTTATTATCGCGTTACACTTCGCCTGCGAGAAAGCAAACCAAAAACATCGAAATGAAGAAAAAAAAAACACTTTGGAGGATTTTATGTTCAGGTTTGTCATGATCAGAAGCAAAAATATATGAATAAAGTTTTTAAAATGTTGATATGTGATGCAGTATTAGGTAAAGATAATATCGGACATTACACTTTTTTTGATATTTGTTTCGCTTACTTATATTTTTTTACAATTCAATATTTAACAACTTAAAGTTGTATATTCTTGCTTTAAGGATACCACTTACAGATAATTCTATTTTATCTACTTGTAATAGAGATAGCAATTTTAATTAGATAATTGTGAAGAAAAACTATTTAAATTGCTTGTAATGCCCAGTTAATTTTTATATTTCGCTATTGAATAAATATAATGTTGGTATATCAAGCATCTTCATTAAAAAATTTGGGCTCTAACTAGAATATTGGATCAACCGTCATGTATTTTTAAATATAATAGATAGCATCAATTGTGAGTAACATTAATCTTTTCAAGCTTAAACATTCCGGAATACATTGTTTGAAAGACTAGTGAACATATTTGTCTGAACGCTTTTCGTAATTTTACGCATTACTACAGTACATTGTACTTAGAATACATTTCTTTTATACCCACTACATTTATTCTTGTTGCACACCAGCGCAAGCTACAGATGCAGCATGTCAAGTTTAATTTGTGTTTCATACAATTCACTTAAAAAAAGCGGGGCTTAATAATATAAATAAATTGTTTTGATTGTCTGTTGTTCTTCCTAAGAGTGATAATAATTAACGTGCCATCGTTTTTGCGTTTTGTAAAATTTTGAATTAATGTGCTATACAAATTCTTTTTTCATGATATATTAATACAGCATATTGCTATAATTTAACGCTGTTACTAGGCGTAAAATTTGCTTATTTGCAATAGATACCGTATAACATCTGGACAACAATAAATTGTGTTATTGAAATTTTCTTTTTCTAAATATCTTGATACTTCAAGTAGTTTACACTTGCCTTTACAGTTTGTAATTTAAAATGTCTATTTTTTGCTGGAGGGGCGAAGTGAGATAGCGACTAACTTTTATAGGAGAAAAATGAAATGTTAGTAATCCATTATTAGTATACAACTACCATCAGCTATCCTGTGCTAATTAATTTGTTAGCTTAATTTTAGTAGTTGCAACTAAACTGTGTATTGCATTAAAACCTAAAACTAAAGCAATTAATTTGCAATAATTGCAGTCAGCGGCAGTCGGTGCACTGGCGCTGCAATACAACGCTTCGATTCCCTAGTGTATTTCCTCTGCACATCATGGACATTGTACTATGCAGCGGAAATACACGACGAAATCGTTACTATCAGCCGCCGCTGATTGCAGTTAATGTACAATTAAGAACATTAGTAGAAGCAATCGGTATGAATTGTTAACGCCGAGGTCAAAAAAAAAATTCGCCTCTTTGAAAATGTTACTATTAATGTTATTTGTACATTTGGAATTAGAAAGAAAAATGAAAATATTGGCCACTTTTGCAAAATAATCTTAATTCATTTGTTGTTAGATGTTCCTTGTTTTGCTGTTTGTATGTAAAAGAAACAATCATTTGGTGCCTAATCATTTCAGACCTGAAAGAATAACAAAGAAACAAATTCTTGAATAAATTTTTGTACATTTGTAAACATAGATAAGAGTGTGAGATATTTATTATAAAATCTGGTCAAATGTCAAAATCTGGTACTACTTTGGATACTATAGATGACAGTATATGTCAGGTCTGAAGGGATTAACTTAAAGAAACTCTAAATGTTGTGTACATTTTATTGCTTTACCTCTTATAATAAACAAGGCTAAAATAAATAATCCATTCGCTATTAAAAGAAATCATACGAGAGCAGACAGTATTGGAAATATTAAAGGTGGCTAATATTTCAATTTTAAATTTACAGTTTATATAAAATAAGAAAACAGAAACTCAATTTGTTCTTATTATACATAAATTTTATTAAATATTAAAGTACTGTCAGATATTATCTTTATTATTTATAGTTTACGGAAAAGGTATATTTCTGTTGCTATTTTTCTTTGAATTGTGCCCATTTTTCTTTACTAGCTTACGTCCATATACTTTTGTAACTAACCACATCCTTTATTTAAACAGCTAGGAACTTTAGGCTATGCTACACTATTATTAATAAAGTTATAAAGTAATGACGATAAACATACATACTTAAAAAAAAACATGATGCGTAAAATAAATTAAATTGTATAATTATAATAAAAAATAAAAATAATCGTGGTCAAAAATAAAAAGAAACTAAATTAATGCACAATATCGCAGCCTTTCTTCAGCTCTTCATAGTAAAAAAGGAAAATAAACACATTCACTCCGAAAAATTGAAACGAAATATAAATCGTAATCGTAGAAAAAAGCACGCACCACTCTGTTCTCGCCCAAGTCAGTTCCATTAATGTTATTATTTTAAAAACGTATGTCGCATAATGCTCGTTTTTGTTTCTTTATTTAAAAATTTCCTCCCGTCATTATTACATTATTTTTTTTACTTTCTGTTTTTTTCATTTTTGTTTTTATTTTTTTTTAAATATTTCCATTGCTAATCCGTGGTGGACAATAATAAAACACTGTGTGATGTCGTTCAAAAAGAAACTAATTAATGTAAAATGTACATTTGAGTCTGATCATTCGAGAACATTCACTACTTAGAGGTACCCATGGTGGTCGGTTCCAAAAATGAACCCATTATTTAAAGAGAAATTGCACTTTCGGTGCAATAAAACGAATCGGTGTGTTAGGGAATCCCCGCCGAATTGTCCTTTTGTTATTTGTCCTTCTAGTTAACGGTAGAGGATCCCTTTTCCCGAAACAATCGACAATCTCACTTTTTGTTTAAATCTTTTTTTCTCGTTTTCACCATTCTTGCTTTTGTTTTTCCTTTTGCACTGTTGCCGTTTCTTTCACCGGAACATCACCCCCGTACCATATAGAAAATGTTCTATATTTCCGATACGATTCTACAATTCTTCTTTGCGCAACACGACGGTTAACTGAAATACTGATTCGTAGAGAGATTCAACATATTTCATGCGTGTTTTGTATCTCGTTGCAGCTGTTTCTTTCTAAATGTAGTCGATAAGATGCATTTCTTTCTTAAGAAGGGGGCGAATAGGGAACGGGGGAAAAGCCTAACATCACTGGCTCACTGCGGGTGATTTCTTTTCAGAGTCCTGGTTAGAGGGTGTGTTGCCTTGCGACGGTCCGACGCCAGGCCCTCGATCCCCCACGCCCGCACCCCATGAATTCGAACCGGGCATGGGGGAATCGGCGTGGAAGCCGTGGTTTTCGTGGTCGAGGGAATTGGCCGCGTCGTACTGGGTGTTCTCTAGCCTCGTAATTAGCCTTTCGTCTTCGTCTCCGAATTCGCCGCCCATCAATGACGGCTCACCGACAACCATTACGTCCTGAAAGCGAAAAAGAAACTTCACTCAAATAATAATAATGTTTGGTCAGCAAATTATATGTAAAACTAGATACATACAATAACTGGAATAGTAAAACATGTTTACGTCACCAGTTGGCTATTGCACCCAGAATAAAAAATAGTTGTTATAGTCTGTTCCCACTATCAAAGGAAGTAGAGTAATGACTATTTAAGCATAAATTGTAGATGATTTTCTAAGAATGTGCAAATTTCACTAATTTAAGACAACAAAGATCTTTGAAAATCCCTATCACTTAAATCTTATTTACGTACTCTGCTTGGCAAGTGTGTCGGACAAACTATGTTCCCCCTTAGATTACTTACTTTTCTTTGATGTAAGTGTACTTTTTTCACAAATAATAGCGATTTTAGGATGATGAATCTACTTAATTACCATAACTATTGATAGAATATAGCTGAGGAGATATTCTATTGATCTGCGATATGTAAATTGAATGTCCTATTTTCTACTGCGTTGAACTGTCAAGCGAATGTGTCAAAGATACAAAATGCTATATAGCATATTAACAACTTAGGCAAGACATGTCTTGCAGACCGCGGGCAAATATTGTAAACCAGGCCGAAGGTCTGCCAGAGCCGTTTTTTTAACGAGGTTTAAATACTATTTTTTTCCTAGCCAGTCCCATTTATTTAATTGATCCTCTAAATTCATTCAGACTGTGTGAGATGTATTATTGTCATTTGTCAATAATGTCACATATGGCCTGCTCGGCTGGGAAAAAAATTAGTTTTTAATGTAAAAAATTACATTTCTGCCAATGTCAAATAATGAAATGACGATGATTATCACGTCTCGGTCACGTCACAATCTGGCTGTCCCGTTTTTTTTTGTGTTGTATATTTTGTAACATTTGGTTTAAAGTAGAGGAGTCGCATAAGGTAACATAAAAAATTAGCGATCGTGGTTTTAGTTTTTCAGGAAGTTTTTAGCAACTTCATAAATATGCTTTATTGTCTCCAATTAGTATTTCTTTATAATGTACCTTCTTTCAGCTGGCAAAAATGGCAAATTTGGACGAACTAGAACAGATTCATCTGATAAATAATATTAAGAATATTGAGGCGTACATAAGATTAGAGGATAAGGGGAAATGTATTCGTATTAAGTGATAAGAATTCGAACAGGGTTGTGGAATAACAAAACAGATGGTTAAGCAATTAATTAATCAATTAGACCCAATTTACTGTCGATTCGCCTATTGATATAATTTAATTGCAGGAGATTCAGGCTACCCTTTGTGACCCTGGCTGTTAACCCCTGTAACTAAATACCATGTATGGTTCCCTAGAAGAAATATACAACAATACTCAGCAAATTATTAGGCCAAACATCAGAAACGTAATAGAATTTTAAAATCCATGTTCAGGAGTCTTCTTAAACATCAGGTGTACAATTAACATGCTTAAAAGCATGATAAGTAAACATTTGTTAAAGAATTATCTTACTATTACTGGAAGGGATATTCAAAGTAAATCTTTATAAGGATAATAAACAAATGTAAAACGACCTATGTTTAAATTCATTGCCACCTAGGGAACATTTCAAAATAGAATGCTTTTTAAATGAATATAAGATAAGATATAGGAGTATAAATTATTTTTTATACGCATTGTAATTCACCCATTTATGCCATATATGGTTACTCCAGATATATCTTAAGATTTTTGTTCTAGGCCGCGTTAGACTAAAAATAAATCCAGAATAACTTTATTCTTAGAACGACGCAATACTAAAACATTTCAAAGAGATGTAATAAACACGTCTAATATCCATTGCTCTACTACTGTTTGCGTTTGGGAACGAGAATGAGTCAATGTAATTGTGCACTCTCATCGCGAAAATATTTACATGCATATATGCTCTATTTGTTTTATTAATTGTACATTGCATAATTACGTATTTTGTATAACGTAGTTGTCTAACATCGTAACTTATATAAGCAGTGGATACTTTTCAACATCATTTATAGAACGAGAATTGTTATTATGCGTTTTAAAATTATTTAAAAATCATTCTTAATAAATAGTTTTGCTTAGTTTGAAGTCTTTTATGATTATATTGGTTAAATGTACAGGATGATTAAAAATTAAGATCATTCGCGATACGAAATTTAGATATTGTTCTTTAATGATTTATTACGAATTTCAGTAACCACAGTTTTCAAAATTCTATCCGAATACTTTGACATGACAAAGATTAGTGCAAGGTTCTACGAATGCTTTCGCCATTCGAATTGCGCATATGGATGGAAACGTGTGAACAATTTTTGGCGCTTTGTGGAGGCGAACCAGATTTGATTATCAATCGACTTGACAATCGGAGATTAAACCTAGATGAGTAATATTGATCCTGAGGCAAAATAAGAATCAATGTAGTGGCGTATTGCGGGAGCCAATCCTCACAAGAAATTTAGTCACCTGCGACTATTTTTTGTTTCCAACTCTCAAAAAACCAAATTTATGGACTATGACGAACTTATAGTGGCTGTTGAAAGTCAGTTTGCAGATAAACAAAGCAAAGGAATTTTTTTATGATGAATTAGAGATGTTATTTAAACGATGTAATACTTGTATCTAAAAGCAAGGGACTGATACTGAAAAAATATTTTTTATTGTTGTTTTAATCTTTTCATGCCTAGTCCGGAAATATAAAAACGACCCATGTATTTTGAATTATCGTAGTCCTATTTTTCTGTGGATTGAAGTACCTAATTTAGATTGTCGATTACTACCGTCTGTCGTTTGTTGTGTTGTGAGACAAAATTTTAATTCGGAACTAGTTAAGTGTTTAAGTCATCATTTTTAAAACTGTTCTGTTGAAATCTTCTGATGATTATCCAGTACGTTAATTGTTCTTTCAATGCAAATTACCTGTGATGCTAGGGAAAAATTAGGGCCGGGCGATCGCTTTTTGTTTGGCGCTGGTGGTGCATTATTGGCGGCCCCTCCAGAATTCGATCCTTTACGTTTCCGTCGTTTGTTGGACGGCCTCTGAGATTCTGCAATGCAAAACAATACAGATTTAAACAAAGATGTGTGATCGTTCGAGGATGGAAAAAGACACATTTTTGTCAAGGAAAGGTGCCCAACGATGAGATAGACGAAGACTACCGGTTTCTCCTAGATGGTCGCCAGCCGGTTCTCGTTGTGGCCATGTGCACGCACACTCAGAGGGCGATAGTGTAGCAAAGCAATGTGTATGCGTATGTAGGAGAAACGATTAGTCTTTTAGTGCAATAAAACTGGTACCTCTCTTACCCGGCGGGGCAACCATTCTCTGCCACTTCTGAAAGAGCGTCGTTTTCAGGCAATCTCGCGGACTGAGCGCGTACGCTTTGTGCCTCGACATCAGTTCTTGCATTGGTTCTAATATTACACATAGCTGAAAATTAAAAGAAAAAAGCTGTAAGAAGTTGTGATCAATTTGAAAAATTTTGGGAAAGAAACTTGATTGAGAGGGAAAAGTGGAATGTTTTAGTATTGATCAAAAATGTATTTATCCTCTTACAAATTATAAGATAATATACTACGTCAATGGCAAAATTCTCAGACACGTACCCAATGAAAATTATGTTTACAAAAAATGTAAAAATATAAAATTGAAAATAAAAGCACATTTAGAAAGAACAATGGAAGCTTTACATTACATTACAAATAAACACCGCCAGTAGAATGATTGTTAATTGTAAAGTTGAGTTAAACATTGCGTTTTAATTTAAAGGGTGTAATGCAACATTTTAAAATGACTAAAATTGTATTTTAACATGTACATATAAAATTGTGCATTTAAAATATAAAATACCAGCAAAATCGAAGACTATTAGCTTGCGGTTTGCATTGATTTTAATGTAGTGAATGTGACATACAGATATTTTATATATTGAAAATGTGTTCTTGAAACTAACATATCAAACAAGTACAGCATTCAATTATCCGTAGGTTACAGAACTTTTAGTAATCTACGAGGGTAATCTTTTAATAATATATACTTAGTGAAGAAAACAACGAGTTGAAGAATAAATATAATTTAATTTGAAACGCTTTTTAATAACGCTGTACTTTCGAAAAAAAATTGTAATTTTGCAAAATACGATTCTACAGCATTTTCTAAATCATCATTCGATAAAAAGCGACACCCTCTCAAATGATTTTTGAGTTTTGGTAAGAGTCACAGAGTGCGAGGTCTGGACTGTGAGGTACGGTCAGTCAACACCAAATCTTCAACTTTGAGGATATTCACTCTTAGCATTCGCCAAATTTGGAATAAGTAAAACCAAGGAAAACCTTACTCTGGCAGGTGTGAGGTCGGGGTACCTCGAAATTGGTAGCTGAATACGTTCCTTTATTCACAATTAATGTTAGCAATGTACAAGGCTTGAAATTGTGAAAATTATCAAATTACTAGAACAATGATAGAATTGTATGGTTTCTGGGTGTTAATGGAAAAATCAACTGAAAAGTTATACAAAAATTCATTTGAGTTTAGGAAAATATATAAAGTAAATTTATAAATATATAAAAAAAAAACAATGGAATTAAGATTACAAATCCTGTACAACGTTTAATCAAGTCAACAGGGGATACAAAGTAGAATCTTATATTTAAGCAAAGAACGATTTTTTTACATTGGTTTCTTCTAAACAGTTACTAAATAAATAAAAATTACAGTAGAGACTTATCATTGTATGGAATTATATATAGGCTCTTTTTACGATGATATCTGTATGACATGTACACCGATTTAATAGCAAATACACGTCCACATCAATAAAGAATGCAAACAATACCGAATATGTCAAAATTACGTAATAGCTGCGTCTTATTAAAAAATTAAATACTTTCATTTTGCTTCAGAGTATTTATAGAACAGATAATTAAAATACTTCGGCTTTTAGACGATTTCAAAAAGAAATACAAGAAAAGTGTCGTTAACGTGACATAATCGTACCCTAAGGTAGTTTAACGTTGAGTTCGTGATGCCTTGTCTGGTGATGTTTTTGGATAATTGTTCTAACATGCTTGGATCTTGCTGGGAATGCATTCCCACCACCGATCGTGGAATTAACTCTCTGTGCGTCCGCACCGTGAATAGCCAAGATTTTATCCTCATAAGATCGTCGTAGGTGAATTCTAGAACTAACCGGCCTTCTGTACATACCTGGAATATACAAAATATTATTATTATCCTAGATGCAAATCCAAACAACATAAATTTATTTCGCATGAGTTTCATTGTCTAGACGACTTACAATGCACGAATTTTTCATTAAATTCACTCAACAACATTATGCTCCGTAGTGAAATTAAGTGCATGCAACCCATCGACGAATCTGTGATTAAATCCAAGCAGATATCAGGTTAGCGCTATACTTTCGAATGCCGCTATTTTATTATTTCCAATATCTAATTGTAGTACGGGATTACGCAAACATAAATGGCATGAAACGTATCTATGTATGTACTATTCGGTATGTGGATTGAATTTTAAAATCTTAGAATCTCGTCGTACTGGTGAGATTTTAGTTGCATTTAATGCTTAAGTAATTGAGAATAACAAACTCTGTAAGGCATATTCCGTGTTACGTAAAGCAGCATTCCAATAAAATTTTATATAATCAAGGATTATTAACTAAATGATTGACACATAAGAATTAATAAGGGCCAGTTATAGTTAATAGTTAAAAAGTGAAAATATCGGATGACAAAAGTAAATCAATTTAAATTTAATATGCAGCTATACAGTGTGATGATGATAGATGATAGAGTATGGAGCAAAACTCATTAATCTTATCCTCTGAGGTAAAAATAAACTGACAACGTAATTACTATTACTGTTTGAACAATTACCTACGTCATCTTAATTTTTTTTTTGAAATGGTATTCCCCAGAGTGCATTCAAGATAAAACATGGCTTACGTCATACAGCGTAAACGCCGTTTATTATCCCAATCTGGAACAAATGTAACGAGCCCATTTATAAATGTACAGGTGGCGCACCACATTCGTATCGGTTTACGTACGAAAAGCGGTAAAATATTCTCAAAATATTTTATTAGCACTTTTTAAAATTATTGTGATATACACAGAGTGAACCAAACAAGTTACACACCAAAGTCGTGAAAATTTAAACAGAACATCCTATATACTCTGGCATATTTCGATAGTACGAACTAAATAAAGGCAAGTTAGTGTTACTTACTTAACTGGTTTCTGGGATGGTTAACTATCCTCCTAAATGTAGACCAAAATTTAAGGGGCTTGCGTATTTATCTTATTTAAATATTCAATTATGTTTATTTTTTAACCAAAGTAATACACATGATAATAAAATAAAAGTGATGGTTTCCAAGATTGTATTAAGTTTCCTAGCAATATTTTTGGAAGACGTACCTCTTAATATTCGACATTGGCTACAATTGGACGGTGCTCTTGGGCACTTCCAAATGAACGTTTGAAATAAATTAGATAGGCAGTATCCCAACAGGTGTATAGGACGAGAAGGTCCACCAAAAATTTCAAGACAAAGTTCGCCTTTGCATTAAAAAATTATTATACATTTGTTAAAAAATGGTATATTTAGTTACTACTTTTAAATTAGTACGTAGCAAAAAACAGTTGAAGAGAGGCTGATAAATATCTTCTATCTACGATGAACAAAAACGTCAGTCTTGTCAAAGCCTACTTTTGTAAAATAAAAGGCTAACAATTAATATTTGAAATAGAAAATTTTAAATTACTAAAAAAACTATAGGAGATAGGCATAAGAAACCTTGATACAATCTTAAAGATCGTTAAAATTAGAATCTTATATGATAATAAATACAGGCTGTTTATTTAAAATAAGAATTTTCCTTTGAAGCTAGCGAAAATCAAAAGCAGTTTTTTTTTCGCCCTGTATAATTTTTGAGCATAATTTTATCTTATTATCAAGTATAATGCTTTAGTTAAAAAAATAAATACAATTGAAAATATCTAGCTTAAATATGGCAGATAGGCACGCCTATATAAACCGACGCGAATGTGGAGCGTCATAGGTGTCCTAACCTTCTAGAATTTTAAAATTGCGCTTATTGCGTAAATACTAAGCCGCTAATATTTTCTGATGATATGATAACAGATTATCTTCCAAAAACATTTCCAGTTATACAGGCTAATCGACAAATACTGAACCACGCGCCTACTTTACTTTAACATCCTGTATATTATTCCGTTTTTACTTTTTCCTTCTCGAAATAAACTAATACAATATGTCTATTTCTAACAAATGTCGAGATATTTATAATTCAATCCTGAAATGCCATTACATTCTACCGGAAACTTTTATGTGAGTTTTAAAGACAAGTATACAAGTATGCAATTTATACTGGTATACTTGTCTCTATTTGAGGTGTTCAGTGTTGAGCACCAGACTTTACTAAACTTAGACACCTGTTCGGAGCTCTTCTTAGCACACTAAGTGTTGTATTTTAGAATGCCTGCGTTATGCTAAACTTAACTAATACATGAATCATATGCATCACTTCTTTTTTAAGTACTTCATATCGTAGTCAATTAAGCTTAAAATTTGGAGTCGGCAGTTAAGAACAGCAATATCAATATGTTTTGTTTACTGTTGTCATGGTAACCAAACAATACTAACACCAGAAACCACTTGAATGCAATATCAAAATGCAAAATACTTTTGCTTTTAGTATCATTTTACAAAAAGCTATAAATTTCCTGCACAGTGGATACAGAAAACATTTATAGCGCTATTTAAAAAATTAAGTTTCTGGTGTTTGAATTTGCTAAAGTTTGTTGTTCAATAAGAAATACCCTACATTTTTCAAAGGCTAATACAATATCTAAATGCAGCCAAGTATGTAATTTAATCTCATAAAAAAATTACGTTAAAACGTATATTGGATTTTTCGAAGGAAATAAACGTACCTATCGAAAATTAGGCGATTGAAGACAATATTATAAATTTTTCGAAATCTGTTAGAAATAGACATCAAGTACGTAATTATTTCGCCCTATTTAAAATAACAGGTGTGTGGTTCGCTATTTATCAATCGTCCTATATATACATACATATTTTTGAAAGATACTGTCTGATGTTTATTATGTTATCAGGATAATTTTGGCTTCCTACTGTTCACAAAATAAACGCAAATCTTATAATTCCAGAAGGTTAAGACACCCTGTAAGGTTAATTCGAGTCTGATTAATATATAACTGATTGAAAAATTAAATCTAAATTTTAATTTTTGCATATTTAGATTTAAATAAATAACTTTAATAATTTTCTAAAGTACGAATATGCAATATGCAATCTATGAATTAAAAATTATGAAGGGCAAGCGCAGTCCTGACCGTGCAAATAATAGTTGTCAAGATATTTGAGATTACAACTTACGTCCAAGAAATTTCAAAACTACATACTAAAGGAGCCTACGTAATTGTCTATTTTCAACCCAAAAAAACAGTGAAAAGACAATAAACGGCAACCAGATGCAACTGTAAATGTCAAAAGTATCCCTGGATATTTGATGCAAATGTTGTTTGCATTTAAATATTACGTTATGCGAATCTATTTGTGCAGTATTTATTACGTTCTGCTTCAGTCACTATCCCACTCTTGTAAACTTTCTTATTTTTGATTTTTTTTAATCGGTCTTGATCAACAGTTTTGTCTATTTTGGGATATTAAGCATAGTACCCAAACTTGCGATAAAACATACAGCGTGTTACAAAAATTAATATACGTAAAACTCTTCTTAAGCAAATTACCTTTATTATTAACTTGTATGTATTATAACTTTGTAATGTTATTAAAGGAGTTTGATCCTAATAAGATTAATTCTTCAATAGAAATAAATTAAAACAATCCTTGATAAACTAGAGATATTTTAAACCTTTCATATATGAATTTACGAAAATTATACATTAATTAATAAAATTAATGATATGATTGAATATTGAATATAATTGAAAATTATGTGTACAACTGTAACAAAAAGTATTCTATTTTTCAAAAAAAAGGAACATAATAAAAATGCTCTTGTAGACACTTTAATTTTGTATCCATTACGGTGGATGTTGCGCAAGAGTTAATAGTAATAATAATAATAATAAACTTTGAGATTTGAGTTGATTTCACATTTTTCAATATACATATAAGGATCTGTATGTATGGTTTTCACAAGTTTGATCACTGTATTCAACATCCCAAAACAATTGATCAAGCACGTTTCTTCAAAAAAAAAAAAAAATGAAAATTCAGAAAGGTCTCTCCATCTAGGGGAAAACAAGTTTGGATATATCCTTTGCCTGCATTATAACAATTATTTAATGCCGCAAACACAAACATTCATAATGATAATAATATATATATTTTTTACGTACTTCATCTATTCTATTTCTATTGTCATTTTCGATTTTTATGAAAACTCCACGTCGGATAATGTTATTATGCAGTTAATAAAGCTATTACCGCCGACGATCGTTTCTTCTTATGAGTTGATGTATAGTATCCTCCGTAATTGTGTCTTAGATATTTTATCACTATTTTTTATTTTCAAATAATTGTTACTTCGAATAAAAAGGTCTTCAAAAGCCAAAGTGTTGTTAGTTTAATAGCCAGGAAGATTTGTAGAAAAGCGTCCATATACATAATTTCAAGAATAAATAGTATGAACAACGAAAACATATTTAATTTATAAATGCAATAAAAATATATTTTTGCTAATATCATTAAATATCTTAATAATAATAGTAAGGCACCAATGTTAGAATGGGTAGAATATTTATCTAAAGATATCAAGAATAGTGCGCTACTGGAAGACTTTAAACTGTTTTCATCAACGCCAAATTGTTCTTATTTTGATTATTTGACAATTATTTCAAGAAAATTATTATATAACGCATTTCCTTCAAAAAATCATCACATATGGAAAATTTGTTGCTTTTACAGGGTACCATTTTGAAAACTAGATATTTTCTAGGATAGTTTTCTTTTTAAATCACATGCACCAGTAACAATTATTTTTTCCCCAGGTTTCTCTAAGTAACTTTGAAATTAGATACTTTAGTAATAATTACTTTTGTTGTTACATCCCCCCCATATTTCAACTTTTTGTATTTCGCTTCAAATTTTAACGCTTTAAATAACCTACCTTTGTGAATAAAGGTTTGCCATGATGTGTAATCATTGTGCAATCACAGTCAAGAGAAATACTAGTATTGTGGAACGATTCCTTCGGATGTTTCATGTTGTAGTAGAGCTCCGTCACGCCACCTTCGAATATACTTCGAAAGTATCGCGGGATAAGCGTCCTACCAATTGCTAGAATGGAAAAAATAATTAGGAAAATGTACATGGCAAATAGAATATATATGTAATAATTAAAGCTAAAGGTTGAAAAAATTATATTTTATCACGCATAATAATCTTGAATTAAATTTCAAGATGTTTTTGTGGAAATACTTTTGTTATTCGAATGTTGATTAGTTGTGGTTAGTTAGGAAACATTTTCGAACTATCTCCACATAATGCTTGCGGTCTATAATGATATTGAAGTAATATACTTAGAAAAATAAAATGCTTCTTACATCTTACATCTTTTATAAATATGGCGTTACCTTAAGCAGCTCTATACAAGCTTTAAAATTCTATAGATGGTGTTTGAAGAGAAATTGTAAAATATTTTACGAAATCACAATATTATTTTGGGCGAAAAAGATAATAGTATATTTGGCAGGTGTAATGTGAGTTGTTTAATCTAGTAAGTGTGTTTAATAAAAGAATTTACGCGATATACGTTGTTTGTGGTTGCTATTGCATTGCAAGAAGAATTTAAAAGTCCATTGAAGTAGATGAAGAGATTATTGAACAACATTATTTCAATACCTTGTTGATTAAATAGCAGTGGATAACATTTTCTTCATCTGTATATCCAGAAAGTACACATACAGACTTCTTTAAATGGCAATTAATACCATCTACAATATGCACAATTTCTCTTATAACAGCTCGTACACTGAGAAATTATAAGCAAGTATGTGAGTTCGCTAAAAAATCTCTAGCTTCTGTAGGGTGGATTTGAATTGCACGCCATTCTTATTGCGTCAAAGATAAAGCTACTATATTTTACCAATGCCTTTGCCCTACCCAGTTATCACTTCCTAACAAAATTAGAGACTTTGAAGAGACTGGTTTGTGATAGAGTAACACCAATTTGTCGAGTTTCAGCACATTAATTCAGCGTCGCTCATAACAATTGAACCTTTCCAGAACCATATATCGAATTTTAAAGAAAGATCTGCATCTGTCAGTGTATGCTGATGTTCAATGAAGCACGTTTTCACTTGAATGGACGCATGAGAAATCAAAATTTTCGCATTTGGGACGAAGAAAATCCACATGCTTCACATGAAACGTATCCAAGAATTACACCGTTTGGCACTCATTTTGGAATGGTGAAACTTTTTCAGAAGTGAAATTGGTAATGCAGTAATAGTAAATGGTCAACGCTATTGTGATATGTTAAACAATTTCCTTTTCAACCAAATAAATGAATTGGACTTGAGTGGAAAGTGCTTTTAACAAGACGGTACTACATGTCATACAGCGCATAAAACAATATCTTTGATCCTTGTAAAATTTCCAGATCGTTTCCTTGCGAAATGCTTACAGCAATTGGCCTGTAAGGTTGTGCGATTTAACACCACATAACTGCTTCCTTTGGGGGGGTTTTAAAAGAAAAACGGACTAACCAAAATTAATGACTTTAAAACTAACATTCAACGTGTTATTTAGGAAATAGAAACCACTCTTTATGTGTCAATGTAATGACCAATTTTGCCAAACGCCAAACATCGTTTCAGATGAGTCGGTGTGCTCATTTGTTTAATATCTTTTTCCATTTGTAATTGTAAACTGTAAATTTTATTGAGAAAATTGAAAATTATTGTGAGAAAAATTTTGTACCTTTCCTTTAAATTTCCCAACTTAACCATCATCTCACACAGAAATCACAAATTCTATGGCTTTAAATTGAGACACCTTTATAAAATTTAACAAGCCGTAGAAATAAATTCAAATAAAGTTAATTTCCACCACACAGATTCTGTGACTTACTGCTTTCATATCCTCGATAAAGAAAAATCAGATCATGGGTCTCATAAAAATTGACCCAAAAAATGCAATATTTGTGAAAATAAGACTGAAGGAAGGTTTCACTGTGATTGATAGAGAATTTTATGGTATTCTAAAATATCAACTGTATATCTACTCTCGTCTACTTCTTGGTGATAAAGTATTTCCTTTAAAGTAGAAGTGTAATTTTAAACTTAATAAAGTTTTTTTCAAAAGAAAACAGGGGTTTTCTTCAATATTCTGAATTGGTCTGTCGTGGATGCTAGTGAGAATATCCTATCCAAAAATGTGTTCTACATCGTTTTACCTTTATGTTTAAGATTTCTAAAAACAATCAAATGTTGTTTAATTTCAATATTTTCATATTTAAATTCGACCTCTTTATTTTATTAACTAAAATCATACGAAGATTACATAAGTTTATTTACGATTCCCAGTTGCCTATCTTACTCTTTCCTCGAAAACACAATTCCAATTTGCACATTGTTTAACTGATACGCATATTAAATAACCCAAACTAAAAATATCTCGGTATACACACACAGATCGTGTTATTGGTGAGTTGTGCGTATGCCGTACTAATACTTACTATATCTTTTGGGTCCGTCTTCTAAACAAAACGCTAACGTTAGAGACGCGTCATCTTCGAAAAATTCGTTGGCAAATGCGTCCCACCAGAGATTATCACTTTCCTGCGGGTGAGAAATAGAAAAATAAACGTATTTCTGGTGGAGAGTATTTATTATTGACGTCTGGTTACCTCTGTCCGCTGTTGTAGCCTTTTATTTAGCTCGTAGATACGATAATCGGGTTGACCGAAATACTGCGTGTGTCGCCTTGGTACAGGCAGTGATCTGGAAATTAAAAGAACGACATTTTAAAATCTGATTTCTGAATTTCTTGGGTAATAAAAACAAAAAAATAAACAAAGTTATTCACTGCAGAAATAATCGAGTGGCATTTCGTGTCATAAACTTGAGGTTTTTAGTCTAATATTATCCGTGGTAGGAATATTAGATATTTGATTTAGAAGTAACGTTTGAGCTATTTGTATTAATTATAGAATCTAAATGGGTAAACATTTCTGGAGATAATCACTAACAACTATAAATTACATTACATTCAAAATTCCAATATTTTTAAAATCTAGGATCCTAAAAGACTTTTCACATCTAGGTTTGGTAGCTTTGAAGTCTATTTCTGGTTATTTTTTAAAGATTTAAAAAGATTGTTGGTATGTAAACGTTGCCGAGAAAGGTTACGAAAAACTATCCTGAAAATTACAAGCCAAACTTAAAAAAAGGTTTTTATTTCTAAACCTGTAGGTTTACAAATAAAAACGTAGTCGTACATCATAAAGTTTTTCCAAATGTGTGTTGAAAATTTAATTTAAGGCATAATTTTTAGAAAATATCATCACTTAAATGCTCTAAATGGCAAATGCGATAAACCCTTATAACTTGTGAAAAATGCTTACAAATAAGAATGTTACTATCAGCACCAGTGGCAAGTCAGTCAGTATGCGTTACTTCCATTTTTTTAACTTTTTTAAAAGATGTTAGGTTCATTCATACTGTTTTCAAATGCGGTGTCATTCATTAACGAAAAAATGCAACATTTTATAATTTCAAGTCAGATTTGGTGTATGAAACTTGCGGCAGCAGTAACCCATATGTGGAATAGAAATGAAAATAAGATGAACATTTGTTACTTAGTATTTTTTACTCGCCGAGATTCAAAGTAACTGATTATCTGACAAAAATATTCGATATTTTTTGCGTGCAGTACCGAATACCGAATCTACTCCCCGAGAACCGAATGTAGCTGTTACCTATATGTACCTGCAGCAACTGTTTCAACAGAAGTAACCAGAGTAAAGAAAGTAACGACATTTTAATAATGTTTTCATCACATTTTATTAATGATATAATAATAATGCTCTATGTATATCTCGCCATACGGCATCATAGCATCATCAGAAGATTCAAAACTAAAACTGGAATTCTTAACAGCCAGAATACATACAAGTACATAATATGGTAACTAGAAGCCGGAAAACGATATACTCGATCTCTAGATTTTCAGGGAATTTGATTAGATGAACCATAACTTCATTGTTTACATAATTGAAGTAAAATTTCCTTATATAACAAATGAAAATGTTTAATTTAAATTTTATACTTCGTAATACTGTCGTATTAGTTTTAACATTCCAAATACTTCAATTGTAACGATAAGAAAACAGTTCACATACTTTATTTACAATACATCGCTGTCATTATAAAAAAAAATAAAGGCTATATGACATCTGATGAACTAAATTTGAATGTTATTGAACCGGAGTGGATCATCGAGATCAATAATGCAACAGATAACACGAGCTTCATTTAGGATGTACCAAAACGTCTAGATGAAATCTAAAATCAAATTTGCAATAATTGGTCATGACATTTGACAAATGAATTAAAATATGAAAGACCAAAACAATAAATCTTCTAAAAACCATCAACAATTAAATCTCATCCAATACCGTATATTTCACATCCACTGTATAGATGTTATTGCTGGTATCTTTTTAAGTTATCGTTTTCATTTCCACCTTTACATTTATTGAACGTACAACAACGTTATATAATATTTTAGGAGACAACAATCTAAAATGATTGTATTCGCTTTTTAGTTAACCCCCCAAAATACGTAACAAGTCATTTAAGCGTTTATGGCAAATTAAATTTTTGATGTTAATGTCAAGGCATAAAATTTATCATGTCATAAAAATGTTAGCAACTTCAGTCGTCAACATGTATATTAAGCAACAACTTGCTAACTTTAATAAACTAGGGATTAACTGAAAGGGACGTATAACTTGTGAGAATTTACCAAATCAGTAAATCCAGTTCTTTACGCAAAACTAAGTGTTCTAAGAATATAACCAACGTTACGAAAGGTTTCTCATTATTTATTTATCCTTCTAGTTGTCTAGTTAGTGCATAAGGAAGGAAATCGAGTGGGCAGAGTAAATCTTTGTGAAAATATAGGATGATCAGATGAAAATTTGTGCTGTTTGCTTCATGGACGGGGAATATTACTGTAATTAAGAGTGGGTACTTGTCGATAAGTAATTTTAATATTGCTACAGTGTATTTTTAGAATACAACCAACTCTACATCGATATGTTAAAAAAGCTGATAAGATTGTGTCGATTGAAGTATATGTTAAGTGGCAAAAAAATTGATATGGCATTTTTTTCCACTAAAGAAGTGTACTGTGTTAATGTTTTTTTTTTTCTGTTTTATTGAATTTGGCAATACTTGATGCACTTGGATAATTATAATATGCTAAGCAGGAAATTGTAAACAAACAAGTAAATGTTATTCTTGGGGCGATAAATACGCTAGTTTATTTTAGTAGCTTTATTCCATAAATTTTGATTTCCTTAAGTAGTTATTCTGACAGAATTTACAATAGCTGAATAGTTATCAAAATGGATAACGGTTTGTTAAGAGAAAAATCGCAAACCCCCCAAAACTCATTGTTTTCAAACGTGAATTTGGATTTTATTCCTACCATACTTCATATAAGCTCTAATTGGTTTCGTGATTTTTCTGTGTGCAAATCTAATGGCTCTGTAAGTATGTTCTTGTTATTTTTCACAAAGTTTGAAGGGGACAAGTTTTTTAAAATAAGGTAGCTATTGCCTAAAAAAAGACGTATACCCGATTTAAATTGATGAATATGAGACAAAGGATGGAAATATGATGGTCAGAAAAAGCTTTTAGATTAGAAGGCAGAAGTACAAAATAAAGGTAGTAACATATGCTGGGCAACACATATGTACATACGGCATGTCCGCTTAAGTTCTCTACATTTGGGAGACTTTTTTCATTAATTTTATGCAGAAAGGTTACTTTTTCCAAAAAATTCTGTTTCCTCAAAATTCATGATTCAGCTACTCAAGCTTCATTTACAACGTACAGGGTAATCACAAATTATTAAAAATATCCCTATTATTTTTATTAAAACGTCAAAGTGAATGTTGAAATTGAGCATGCAATATAACATTGGAATAACTATAATAATTGTTGACGAAAATGAAATTGTCTGTGGTGGAGTGACGCGAGTCTCAATTTCACGATACAGACATGTGATCAGTATTTGTTTATAACAAATGTCTAGTGCAATCGTTACTTACATTTTTTGAATAACTATTTGTATGATTTTATTCATAAACTACTCATATACGAAAGATTACAGATGTGGTACCAACAGGATAATACACCATGTAATAGCACAAGCGATGTCAGAGAGTATTTATCCTTCTCATTGAAAAATGAATTGATCGAATTTCTGACATTTTTTTAGGCCGTTAGATCTTCGGACCTTCGACATAATTATTTTTTTATGGGGCTTCTTGAAAGAAAAAATATATTTGTGAAACTATTTCAAAATACTGACCGTCTGGATAGAATAATTACGGAAACGATACAGGGAATAACTCCTGTCATGGTTAGAAAATGCATTGAAGGAATTTTCTGCAAAAAAAATAGAATTACCATTCTTCCCCCCTGTGTCCAGAGAGGAAAAATGGATATGTCGAAGAAAATGTGCAGTGAAAGCAAACTAAAAATCCACTTTATTATTATTATTAAACTTTAATAGTAAGGGGGAATGAAATTAAAGTTTAAACATACTTGTTAATTCTAAATACGTTTTTTTTTCATATTTTGTCCTGAAACAAAAATTTGTAGTACTTCTCTCTTAGGTTTTTTTTTTTAATTTTCGAACACCTTGTATGTTGCAAATGAGAAGACAGAAGTTTTTGCAAAGAGTAACTTTTCTCCATAAAATTGATAATAAAGTTTTCCAAATGTAGAGAACTTAAGCAGACAGTATATATATTTGAAAATTTAAATGTTATAATAATAAATGAAGGTTATTTTAAAAACGATGATTTACTACTAAATCCATTCTAAATCCATTCATGAGCAAAATACTCTTTCTTAGAAAATCCTATTGCTAAGACGATTATTTTTCCTTAAAAATAAATGAGGTATCGCTAATCAGCACACTAGGATACTGTATTTTGGTGTTGCGAATTTTAATTGTTCTGGAATCTTAGAATTTTGCGAAAATATAGCAAAATTAATAATAATTTGTATTGAAAATAATTCCTGTTGACTAGAGTGTAGTATAGGAAAAAAATATTTTTAAATATAAATTTTGAACAATGTCTAATATATCTTTCCTTCAAAAAATCCTTCTTGTCTTCCTAAATTCTGCATATCTTCAATTCTTCTGTACCTTGTCCTGTGCTTTTCAAATTAGATGAAAATCTTTTTGTGGAGTTGATGCAGTGTACTAATCTTACAGCAATGTAATACAAACAAGCAGGTCTTTTGATAATCGTTTCATAAATAAATAAATTCGATGTAGTACTTTATATGGAAAAGAATTTTGTTTGAAGTGCATTTTATGGTTCACGGTATAAAAAATAAAATCCTCAAAGTTTAAACACGTATTACAATATGAATACTATGATCTGAGGAAGACAATACAAGAAGAAAGGTTTGTAAACATTTACTTTAAATTTAACCCAATTTCGTAGGTGTAAAGGAAAATTACGATAACAGAGACTACATGTTATGTTATGACACGACCACCTTTCTTAATTCATAATCTTTCAACTTCGCCGATAAAATTCTCCAAAAATGAAACGTTTACGAGCAGCTAATAATAAACAAGGCGAATTAATCCCGACAACTTAATTTACGATTGACCGTTTAAGTACTGTTTATTCGCCATACACGCCGACCATAGCTCTTCTCAAAGCGCAATCCTTCTCTCGGTCTTCCCGTCTTTGTCTGCTTTAGGAAAGAGGATACTAAACAGATGTCGCGCTTCCTAGGGAACGGGTAATTGGACCAATTAATCTTAGATGGTGGTAATCTTTAAGTGACGCGCTTGACGCGCCGATTGCATCGCGAAAATGACCACCGCAACATACACACAGTCGCACAGATATTGGTCTGGTTACCCTTCATAGTTTTGCATTATAGACATCTACAGTGCTGGGTAGATATTTTCGGATAGGAAAAAAATAAAAGAGGACGACAATTAACATTTCAGGAATTTTAATAATTTAAAATGGCATCATTATTCCTATATCAACGGATAGGCTGCCCAGTGAGGTAAAAGCGCTTGCTCTTGATTAGGGCAGAGTTAGGCGAGCTCAAGTCCTACCAGTGTCAAATAGTGGATTTTCCTGATAAATGCGGTACAATCCCGAGATACCATTCACATGTTGAGGAATCATTAACTGCGCCCGGAAGCCATGCAACACTTTACATCTACAATTTACACACTAAATGGAAAAATGGGCAGCTGAAGTCCAACGCGGCTGTATATCTATCAAAGATGATACATTGATATGAAAGGCAACCAAACTGCAAGCGCAGATATTGGAATATTGAGAAAGTGTACAATATGGGTATTGGATAATCGGCGATTAAAGGTGTATGAGGTAGCTAAGGTCAAAAGGGTACGATACATTTTACATCAAGAATTATATATGGAAAGAACAAGATGTATCCCGTATTTGTTAAATGCAGACCAAAAGCAAATGCAAAAACAAATTCTTGAACAATGTTTAAAAACAATCCAACAGAATTTATAGATGCGATGCGGATCCATCACCACTTGCTTGAAGCGAAACAGCAGTCAAAGCAGTGGGTGAAAGCAGCTGTATACCAAAAGAGCGTAGTTGCTTGCATCTATCGGAAAGGTCATGGTAAAAAGAGTACATTTTTTTCGATTACCTTCAATAAAACAATAATTGGCGCATACTACGCTACGTCTTGCACACTAACTGAATGAACAAGTTCGTGAGAAGAGAACTGGATTGCAAAAGAAAAGAATCCTCTTTCATCTAAACAACGCATTGACCCACAAAGATGATTTAGCGATCTGAAAACTGAGAGAATTGAAGTAATGGATTGTTGAAGCAACCACCCTATTCATAAGATTTGACTGCCTTAAACTTCTACCCTAAAATAATCCCCTCCTTTACTTGGACAATTCATTTTTCGAAAGAAAGACAAACAATAGGTAATGCTTTCTAATCCAAAGTAATGCTATACCATCCAGTTTGAAGAATCATCAACAGCTCACGTTAAATATTTTATATAATAGTATTTCCATAACACGACGGTTCTCACATAAACCTCTATATGAAAACTAGTTCAATTTCTTTTTCTTCAAGTAACTAACAGCTTTATTCCAAGAGCCAATCATATATTTGTGCAATCAGCTAGGAAACAGTTTCCACCAATTGGCTTGTCAAATTGTTGTGATCTCAAAATGTTGTTCTCTTATTAAAGAGAAGATAAATTTTTCTCACTTCACCAGAATTATTGTTACTAACGTCTCATACTAACCTTTGTCCAACAAATGTATTTTTTTTTGTTTGACTTATCATCTGTTGACATTAATGCATTTAAAGTTTCAAGTGTTTATTTTGTTTCATTGTCTTTAATCTACAAGTGTTTGCATTTATTCAAAAACGAATACAGTTTGAAACAAAATTCAGATCAACAAATTAACTAGCCCCGCGATTTCAAATTCGGAAAAGTTTATGGTAAATATGGCATTCTATGGTATTCAATGACTGAAGCATTATAATTCGATATTTATATTAGAAACATCATCACAATCTTCTAAATTATTTCCAGGACCATAAATATTGTAGGAAATTCGTTTCGAGTCGGAGTTTTCCGAAGATTTTTAAAATGGAAAACGAAGTTCGGAATCTCGGAAAAATAAAACAGCAAGATGGAGCATAAAACTATTCTTATTCTTTCTTAAAAATATGATGTGATAATTGTGTTACTAAAGAAAATTGAAAACAACTCAACAGTAGATAAAGAAATTGTTGCTAAAGATGTTAACATTTTAGAGAAAGTTGTAAAACTAGTAAAAAAAGTTGTGGGAGATATTTGTGAGGGTGGCAGTGAATGAAACATGGGTTAATTATTTTGATCTAGTTAAAAGTGTACATTTTACAATGATGGAATAAGATCTTATCCTCTCCACAACAGCAACAAGATCATGGCGTCAATTTTTGGAATATGCCACATGGATACATCATTCCAAGTCAATATAATCTGGACATTATTTAGCAGATGCAAACGTTGCGGAACAGTTGAGCAAATAACCATTGAAAATACGCGAGGTCATTTCTATTTACTATCCGCTCAACTGCTGTGGAACAGTCCTATCTGTTGTTTCAACATTTTGGAACAGCTACCCTTTTCCAGAACTGTTTTTTGGGGATCACAACTATTATTCATTTAGTCTGAAGGAACATTTGCAAGGTGACCAAGACGTAATTATTGCAGCATATGAGCAAATGGCAGAGCTAGACAATAATATTTCCGTTTTCTAAGACATAATCAAAACTTTTTCTACTTTTTTCCACTTGTTAAGAAAGATTTCTTTTTTACTGTTACAACAGCCACAATGCCTTTTTCTTCTGAATGCAGCTCATGGTCGACAATATATGCACCGCGCTGTACATAGGAGCAAGCATACAGAAACGCGTATGATGGAGGGAGGAACACATCACCCGGGTATCCGCCGCTACTCGTGCGGCCGCTGCTTGCGGTGTCGGTTTCTGCCCCACTTTACAATATTGGAGACCTGTTGATTTCGGATTCACATCCACCGTGACCGTCGAAATACGACACCCCGGCCGGTAGTGGCCAGGGCGAAGCACGAACGGAGCGCCTCCAACTAACGGACCAACTTTGCTCTTGAATATTTTGCGGCGCACCCCCGCCCGTTCCATCCTACGTCATTTCAATTTGCGATGCGCTTTTAATTGGCGCGTTTTGATTAAGTGGAAAACGGTTAATCCCGCGAGGATGGTATGTTGCAACTCTGTAAGTTGTTTGGCTAGATAATGGGATTACGGATATTAAGTTCAATAGTATTACCAACATTGCTGAATGATTGTTACTGCTAAACAGTTTTTAGCGAGTTTTCAAGCGTTAGATTTTGCGAAATGAACAGAATTGCAAGTTACAAAGGGATGTAAACAGCTAAAACGCAATATGTCTTAGCACAACATAAATTACAAATTAATTGAAATATGTTATTTCTTTATGAACTCCTTCAATAAAAGCAAGACAATGATTCACCGAAAAAAAGCTCCAGCGTGGCATAGAACTAATTCTGCAATTTGCATTTGCTGAAAATAATGGGTGAACGAGTTTATGTCACATTATATTCTTTCGGTTTCTAAAAAAAAGCAGTTCCAACTTAATACAGAACCAATTCGGGGGCTGCTTGAATTGCCTGGAGGGAAAAACAATTCTAAATTATTATTTGCTCCATTTCATAAGAAGTCGACACTAACAGTGAGGTTTCAAAGTTTTAAATGCAATCTTTATGTAAATACAATTGCTTCATACTAAAACAAGAAGTTGTAACTTGACATGACTTTTTGTTACAACACGACAAAGTAAGTCCTAATGTAAAAAGAAAATTGTGTAATTTTGGTACATTTTATCATTTGCTTTTTCTTGCACAGGGTATTATATTTTGCTCTCAAGCTTCTATTCAATATTTTGGAAATAACTAATCTAAAAAAAAATATATAGAGAAAACTGATCACTTTTACAGAAATGTTTTCAGGTACAAAATATATTTTTTAAAACAAAACAAGGCAAACCATAATGGTTGAAATGAAAAAACTGTTCAAAACTAGAATAAGTGGAAAATATAAACAAAGATGCAAAAACGTTAGTCTGTGGCTAAAGAAATACTACTAAATACGTTTTAGTAATGCTTATGTAACGGTATGTTTGATTCATCAATTTGGAAACTGTTTTATTGATTTTATTAGCATTGTTAACCGAAATATTTTGAGCTTGGAAGAAAAGGCTGTAAATTAAGAGAAATAATATTTAGAGAATATTTTTATAGAATGCATTAAATTAGCGGTTTTTAACTTGCGGTGGTCATGCAGTAGTTCACAAAATCGTATGGTCAATAGCTTCAATTTAAATTTATTTTAAGTCTCTAAACAAATTGGTTGGGAGATGGTCTTTGACGAAATTTGTGCTTGTCCTGTGGGTAGTTCATGATCAAAAATTATTCCAAATATTTCCTAGTTAGGAATGATACTTTCCCTGAAAGAAACGGTAGTAAGAGAAGATTTTAGTGCATAGATACCCTTCTTACTATTTTGTATCATTACCGACTATGTGTACTATTCTTTAGTCGTGAAATCATGAAAAAAGAACAATATATGTTAATGATTTGGTTCTTTTTTTGAATGGAAAAGCATCTGCAGAAATCAAAGAAAAATTGGGTACAGTTCATAAGAATCACGCACCTTCGATGATTACTATCAGACACTAGCTTAATTAATTTAAATGTGCCCGAACATGCGTCTTTGACGAGGAGCAGCCACTTTGTTCCAAAGAGGACACACGATATGATCAATACTTCCAATGAAATTTGGAAAGATTATTAATGTGGTAAAATCTCAATTAAACGTGCGCAAAACATTCTTTACGAGAACTTGAGTATGAGAAACCAAAGGTCAATCGACAAAATGATTTTTTTCCAGGCGAACATGCATCAAAGAAGGCGTAGATAATTCCATCAGCCAGAACAGTTAACGATTTTTTGGGATTTGCAAAGCATAATGTTAATTGATTATTTGAAGAAGGGAAGGACAATCACGGGACAGTACTATGCTAATTTATTGGACCGACTCATCGGCAACCGCGGCAGCGAAACTAATCCAGTTACGGTACATTGGTGCCCTAATCACCATGTTCGCCAGATTTGGCCTCTGCGAGTTCTTTCGTTTTCCTTGGCTTGGTGGAAAGCGGTTCACATCAAATGAAGAGGTCATTGCCGAAACAAGGACCTACTTTACAGAGTTCGACAAATCCTGTTGTTTGAATGTCTTAAAAATGGAACATCGCTGGGCTTATACACTTAGTCCAGCTGCAAGGGGATTTTGTCGAAAAATAAATTTACGACACTACTTATACACTGTGAAAAGTCGGTTGAAAATTATATATAGTATGAAGCAAAGTATGTCTATATTCATCGGTAAATATGGGAAATTGCACGACTACCAATTACCTTGAAAAAATGTTGTTATGTTTCATGTCGAAATATTATTTCCAAGGTAATTACATTGGAAATAGTCCAATGCATTTAACCTAACGTAATTGGACAAGTATCAACTGAAATGATGATTTGCAAATTTCTAATAGTCAATATAATTTTAAACAAAAATGCACGTATGAATACTTTCTCTTGTGTACTATTTTACGTAAGATTTTGTAAATACACCTTCTTAAATGTATGGTTAATATTCAGAGTAAAAGATTGCATAGAAATAAAGTTGTATCAGAGATCTGGGTCCCAAAGTTGTCTACGATCTCTGGTGTACGCTTAAAAATTCTTGTTAAGATGTACTGACGGTTACACCAAGCGCCTAAGCTCGATATGAGGATTGATGTTTGTGCTGATACTAAAATGATTGAATGACAACATTACTGAAAACTATAATTAATTATTAAAAATCGGTTTCTAAATTGTCAACTTGTAATGTTTGGTAAAAAAAATTTAATGCATCAAGTTTGCATTTGTTGTCATAAAACAGATATATACTTCATATTTCTTCACGTGTATGCAAAGTATCTGTATATCTCTTGCCAATATACGTATTAAGTAGTCTCTCGACCTTACTTCTTTCCTCAGCTCGCAATTAGAGGAACCAAGAAGGAGGTTCATCAAATAGGCGAAGTGTATCTTGTGTTGGCTAAAATACTGCCAGTAGGGACACTGCGCTGCCGGATAGGTAAAAGCTTTCTATGGAAAAAAATTCTTTCCTGTGTAAAAAAATGTTGCGTTAACATTGCAAAAATTGCAATTTTGCGCAGTACTAACACATTTATTTCAAAATTTTAGCGTTATTTGTGAGCTGTAGAATAAGCATAAAGAAATTCTACATAAATCCACAATAAAAAGATTTTGCTTTCTGGCGGCAATACCTATTTTGTATTTTTAAATGTGTAAAATTTTTCAAAAAGATTCAAATATGTGAATGAAGTTTTTGTATTGCGGAATATAGAATAAATGAAACATTAGTGTTCATAATAAGATATATTAATTTAAAAGTTCTTTTTATATCGTTTAACCCTTGTACTAGACTTCAATTTCGATAAATCTCACCTAAAATACGAATTGGAAAACGGAGAGCAGTAGAACGGATCCGAATTGTGCATGTGAGGCGGCAGGACCATCGAGCACATGGGATGTGGCGTCATGCGCGAGGGCGACCTCAGCGAGGTGGATCCGGCGGCGATGCGTCCCAAACCGACGCAGCCGTCGTCGCCGCAAGCCGTGCCCGAGCAGCAGACGCCGGTGGTCCTGACCGGCATAGAGGCGGCAGGTCAACTACTGACGGGGGAGGCGACGCTCACCGACGGAGGCGGCGGCGGCAGCTGTCTAACGGATGACGTCGTACTACTGCTGATGTTGCTGCTGCTGCCTACACCACCACCGCTGGAAGACCGACGTAAGCCGAGCCACGTGAGAGCGGCGGCGCCTTAGCAATTCACCGAGAGACACATCGTGAGAGGACGTAGATGAAAGGAAAAAACACGAATACAACAACGGCGTATAGGTCTCTTCGTAAGGCCATGGATTAGATACGCATACTACGTGTTTCTAGTAGGACTAAGTGCACGTTGACAAACCCGGTTTGGGTTATTTTACGCGCGGACACGTGGTTTTGCGTTAGGAGGGAGTCGAAAACACGTCCGCGTGTCAATAGAAACTAACGGAAAATCATCGAGTTTTAACTGAGGATGGAAATTGTTTTGCGGCTTTCCAACTTTAACCATTTTTTTATTTAGTTGATCAAAAAAGGATTTCACGGTATATATACAGGGTCACACAAAAAGATGATAACATACAAAATTTCCCGAACAATTTAGAGAAACATTTTTTAAGTAAAAGATATTCAGAGACAAATGCTGCAAAACATATTATATTAAGCTTCTGTTGCGCACGATACAAGTTTGGTTCTTCAAATAGAACACTCTGAATATTCTTACGATTGTATATACCCCTCTTGAATTCATGAAAACCTTTATCAATATTTTCTATCCCTATCTGCTTAGTATAATTTGAGATTTTTACAAAATTTCGCCGTTTCTTTAATAGCCGGTATCTTAAGAAGCGTCTTACACGCTAGGTTGCTGATTCCAATTTTATTTGATTAAATGTTTCTTGATTTTTTATATCAACTAGATTCTAGAAAAAAATGATTGACATCCGTGACAAATTTGATTGATGCTGTTTCAATTTTCTTTAATGGAAAAATAATAAAAATATACAGATGATTTTTACAAAATATATCAAATTTTTTTATGAATACCTTCAGTTAAAAAATTAATAGCGACATATTAAATTTACTAATGAACGACATATTTTAGATATACGAATATTAAAAAAAATATATATTACAGCTTTTCTATCAGATCATGGAAAAATATACACGGTGTTCCACTCAAAAAAAGCTTGAAACAGCATGAATCAAACACGGCAACGATTTCGATAATCATTTTGTTGACTCGAGTTGATATGAAAAACTTATATAAGAAACAACGAACACTTCGCAAAAATGTCAAATTATGTCGAATACCTCAAAAACTAAGATAGGCAATATTGATGAAAGTTAACATGAACTGAAGAAAGATATCTAAAATCGTAATAATATACAGGTATTTCATTAAAAAAACTAAACTTGTATCGAATGCAATAGAATCTGAACACCTTCCAAATTCCTTGTCTCTGAATATTTATTACTGAAAAACCTTTCTTCTAAATTGCACAAGAAGGGGATTATCTTCCGTACTAGGCGGACACTCTGTATACGACATGTGCTTGAACTAACATACTTTTAACATCTTTGAATTCTGAATTCAATTTTAAGGTTTACTTCATAAAAGAACTACATATCCATCGATGCAGTTCCCGGTGAGACACATTGTATATATATATATATGTACATAGCCTTGCTTTAAAAAACGTTATGAAATAATATGTACACGAGTAGTCACGTGACTTTTTAAGAGTACCTATTTTAAATATGGCACTATACAGCGAGGAGCAAAAGTAAACATGATATTCTCACAAAAATAAATTTATATTCAATGTTTATGCAACAAAAAACAAAATATATAGCATTAAGTACAACATTTTAGGTTCAAAAAATAAACAATAATGATATTATTATGCTGGCAAATACATTTTATTTCGTGTAATAGGTTTTGTACCGCAATTTATTTTCAAAAACATATTTCATATTTTGTCCAGAGGCTTTTAGCCTTGATAGCGGCTTGAATGCGTTTAGGCATACTCATATTTCGCAGTATTCTGGAATAATAGAATATCATTGTTGGTACACTCTTTGCCACAAATAAATTATTGTATTCGCTAGTCCCATTTTTAAATATATATGCCTACACATTCTTGAAGATTAAATAAATTCTGGGCTTCGAGCAGGTCACACAATTTTTTTACGCTTTTTGCAGAATAGCCGGGGGCTTATTTCAGACTTGTCTGAAAAAATTAAGACCTTACATTGTTCTGCATTTCAATTTATGTATTTTTTTTTTGCAACATTTAAACGAGCTTTAATATTTTTCTTCGAAAGAGCAGGTTTCTTCTTCTCCATTGATAAAATTACATTCTTTTAATGCTCTCCAAACTATCCATCTGCTTATTTTTTCCAACATCACTTTTCAACAATTTTGCAGCCAATGATGCTGTAGTCGCGATTTCTGAAGTTACGTATTTTGCTATTCATCGCTTGTCCTGACAAGACAATAATTCTAGACGTCATCCTAAAGATGCAAGTACTTAATTATAGCATCATTGTCATATCTTACAGACTACAAACTTTTTGGTAATTTTCGCATTGATAAGCCAGATTTTAATCGATAAATAATACTGTTTTTCATTGTGGTGCTGTACGAGCGACAATAACATAATTACTACGGTCAGAGTATTCCCGTCCTCGGATAACGCTGGTCATTATTACAAAAGTATGTTTACGTCTCTCAGCCACAAACATTCTAATGTGGTGTCCACTACACGCAAAGAGTTTGTATATACCAAAATAATAATAATATCACCATTCGTAAAATTATTTCGGAAATTTAAAACACTACTTAATGTTATGTAGTTTATTTTTTATCGATTCTATATTAAAAACATTGGATAAAAATTTATTTCTTGTAAAAATATTACTCTTTTGCTGCCCACCGTATATGATAAGAACATTTACCGAAAACATCAAAATGAATATCAATTTAAAATATTAGCACTTACATTAGTAGATTAAAGCATTCATAATGTAGCTTTGACACGGTTCACGTATCGTTTTTTAAAATAATAAATTATCTGCTTTAGCTTGCTTTATCCAATTTCTAAATATCGACTATACAACATATTTCAAAAGTAAGGCATAACATTTAAATTATATCTGTTTGTCTTGATTATATTGTTTAAAATAAATTTGTGGCTCAAGGAGAATTTCAACAACAGTATATAATTATACCTTCTTTTTTTTACTAGATTTCGAAAAAAAAGAAAATATAAAATTCCTAGTTTCAGAATCCTAGGCAGTAGGTATTCATGACATCCTTGATTTTTATTACAGGAGCAAATAAATTCGGATCATAGAACAGCCTGATTATTTAAAGGACTTTAAATAATTAGATTAATAACGGCTTAAAAAATCCATTAAAGGAGAATTTTAAAACAACCGCAAATGTGATTCAGAGTTCAGAGTGCAATAAATGAATGGATCAAGCATTATTTTTTATCGTCGTATTGACATACGTAATCAATGAAATGTGTTTTTCTTCGAAATTCTATCGATGGGTATCATCAAATATAGTTGTTATTAAATAATTCACATACTCCGTCCCGACTGCGTGCTTCATAAGCAAATTTTCTTCATTTATAATTTGCATGGAAGATTATTCCAGCAATTAATTCAAAATGCAATTTGAACAAATTTAAACTGTTTTGATTTTTAAAAAAATTGAATGTATGATAGGTACAAGGTCCTATGGGACAGAATGTACTCAGGGTCCTACCACTGCCACACTGATTTTTAAAGCACTTTTACTCCTGCTAGCAGGCCTGATTATACGTGAAGCGAAAGAGCATAATTCTGAAGATAGCCAGGAAGTTGCATTTGATTTTATTTAATTATGGTGGACCTTCTTAAAATATGCGTCACAATTTTTGCAATAGCATACGATTCTCTAGGAATGGATAATTCTTAGTATAAATTGCTATTTGGAGATAATGATTCAAATGCTAAGTGTAATGCAAGCTAAAAAAAAAAAAACATTATACTTTTGCGTTTAAATTTGAACAGCGCTACTGAAAATGGGGGACCAAAGCTCTTATACACTCGTCCTTCTAGAAGCACAAAGCGTTGTACAATCATAATATCTGTTTATAACTCTTAGATATAAAATGAGATGTAGTTGATTAGATCAATGAAAGTATCTCATTTCAAAATATCTCAAATATAAACTGTCCAAAAATGAAAGGTTCCTATGAAGCTTATTCTGAATTGTTTGAAGCTTGCTCACGTAGTCTACGTGGTATCTATTAAAAAATATTAAAAAAGTATCCGTTCTTCGAAAAAAAGAATCGATACAGTAATAGCTTCTTTTTGAGTTTTAATTAACTAATTAGCTCCAATTATTTCCCCTCATTGTGAATGTGGATAAAAACCTATTGTTTACTTTTTGAATTTAAAGTTTCCGAAAATATTTTTGTACTATTGTGAAATATTATGTGACAATGTTTTTTGATATTCACAGAATGTAGTTAGAAGATTACGATAATTTATAAATAATTTTCCAACTAAATTATAGCGTTAAGCTTAATAAAGGCTCGTAGGAATCAAATACAATAGTTCAATACAAATTTATCCTTGCAGATTTATTTGAAGTCAATATAAGACAAAATTAACATCAACACTGTGGTGTAAAATGGTTTCAATAAAGTAACAAAGTGTTAGAAATATATTGAGCGAAGCCCTGGATAATTTGAATTTTTTAATTTATCCCTATATGAAATTTTAGAAATTAGGTAATTATTTCAGATATGTTTTCATAACACCATATACATACATTGTAATATTTTTGTTAATAAATAAGCATTAGCAGTCTATTTTGAAAATAAAATTTTGTATAGCTAATATTAAAATAAATTAATAAAGTATGTAATAGTTCAAATAAACATGTTCGTAACATTCAAATAAAAAAGGAAAGGATTCTCAAAAAGCCATTTTTTATCAATCAGCAAGCAGTTTCTAGATTTTAAATTAAAAAATTAAACAATTTTAAAGCAAATTATAATATGGACTGATTTATTTTCTAAATGTTAAGATTAAACGATGAATTAATTTTAACAAAATAATTTTCCATATTGCGATTTCATTTTAATTTAATCAACATGCAAGCAATGTATGTATATGGGTATAAAATTATAATTACAAATTGGTTGGTGTTCGATTACAACGTTAAAGTTAATTTAAATTTTAAACACATGTTTAAATTTTAAAAAATCACAACAGATAATTAAGCATGGCAAAACGTAAAAAATGTATTGACAAAAAAGGATAGCATTCTCTACACTAGAATTTATTTAATTCAAAATACTGTTATAAGAGAAAGGCTGTGAGTGTACTGGGTTGGCACGTGGAAAGCACGTTGAGCACTTTCTTACTGGACGGTCACCTTCTCCAAACAAGATCTTATTCGATGATTTGAATTTTTAAATTACAGCACGCGCGGTGTGAGTGCTAGGGAATGTACCATGGCCTTACGAATATTTTAATATAATACTAAACAATTATAAAACGATCAACTAGAAAAGATTAAGAATATAACAGATCTAAAAAAAAATCATACGCATCAGCAACGGTAGCACACCTAGATCGTATACGCTACCACCGACTGGTTTATATCCACCCTTCATCATGCGAAAATCCGCGCCAGGGTCACTCCATCATATTGGCGCTGGGGTTTAATCGCAACCCGAATGCGCCGCCGAGCACGAAACGCTGAGCGAATGGTTCCTTCACGCACTGACCGCGAAAACTTCGAAAACCAAAGGAGATGCGATTTCGTAGAGTCTCGTAGAATCCGTATATAAGTGCAAGGCGAGCGAACTAGCGCTTGGTACGAGAGCGATACACGCCTGTTTGATGCTAGAGAACGTTGCCGATTGTATTGTAAATGCGTATTCGAGAGATTCGAGGGTACCGGGGTAGTAGTACACGAACAACTTCCACCCTATATTTCCTCGCCCCGTAGCTGCGTAGATACCAGGCGTCTACTACATTATCGTTTGCGATTCTAAGCGCTGCCGGTTAGTCGCGTCGAAGAGCCGATAACCTAGGATACCGAGGAGAAAGACGCACGAGAAGCCGACGACGAAGGCATCGATGCCCCTGCTCACATGACGTACATAGTGTGGGACTGAATATATTCTACTACGGACGGGATGGGATATAACGGCGGCGGAGAGCATATTCCTGGCTGTGGAGAGAGATATTGATCACTCTGGTGTGTGTGAGTGTGCGGCGGTGGAGGGTTGGAATACGCCGCGCCACATACAGCGCGCTGGCCACGCTGCCCACTCGAAAAACTATATATGGATGTTCTATATCTATAGATATTATGTTTTACGTACATATATGTATATAAGCATATGTACACGCAATAACCGTTTTATATATTAGGTGACGTATATATATACGTTCGACTTTATGTATTTAGAGAGTTAGGAACGCATAAATTTGGATATCGACGCAACGCGAAACAGATACACACAATGAAGTCCGAAAGGGTTATACGTTACTAGAACAGTGGCTACAAGACAAAAGAAATCACGATTATTGACGAAAAGAAAGGAAAAATACAATTTGTTACACAAATGGGAATAAATGATGTAATAAGCAGCTTGTAATTCGTTCTAATTTTTTAATATTTAAACTAATAATAATCATTGTAAATTGTAAAAACAACCTATTCTTAACAGTTTGTCAAAATCAAATTTCAAATAAATTTTGTGCTGAGACTTTATATGAAATTAAACTCTTAATATCAAGTGACCCAGATTCCGCATACCTACTTGTTTTTTATTAATTTTCAAGCTGCGTCTTAACAAATGCGAAAACTAACTTCAAAGCTCTATAGTTTGCAAGCAGTTTCGTTTTAGTTTAAGGCGTTCTTATACAACTCGTTAATGTTTTAGCTCCTCATCAATGGCTAACAACAATGGTTACTTAGAAAAATTTTGTCTATTTTATTTTATTAATATTAGTAGTGCTCTGTTAAGAACTATTCAAAGTTCAAACCGCCAGATGCTGTGTTTTAGTAAAATGTTCCTGTGGTTATATGCCGACCTAAATAACACATATAAAGCTTTTTTGGAGATTGGTCAAAGGTTTTTATATGCTATAATGCAACCGTACGTAAACTGTCGTCTACAGTAGAATAATCCTCTGGCTGTTGCCGTGTCAATAAGTTTACTCTTGAAACCTTCTGAAGAAGCGGACTTAATAACACCCCAACACCCGCAACGTTATTCTCCAGCAGATATTATTGATCAAAAATTTAGCAGCAAACATTCTTCTAGAAGAACTAAAAATTACTTAAAGTAAAAAGAAAAATGAAAATAAAATGCAAGTCGTATTTCGTATTTTACTAAAGAAACAGAATTTTATTTACATTGACATTTTTATCTAACATTTTGAATAAACATAGGTTTCCGCTTGAAGAGGTCTTTGTTATAGCTTTAATAGAGTGGACAAATTCGGGTGCGCACCATCGGCGTAGCTAACGAATAGACACTTGCATGCGAGGGGAGTCAGTATGCAGAGATATATTATCGCGAACGCTGCCGTTCCGGTACTAGATACAAAAAAGTTTTTAAGATGGTTTTTGTAGATTATGAAAAGATCTCGATAAATTATCTCTATGTTACTGAATGAACACGGGAAATTGCCATTTCTAGTAATATGTATAGGAAATAAAATCGAGAGTATATGTAATTCGATGATTAAAAAAAAACTTACCGTCTTAAGTGTCTTCCGTGACTTGAAAAACTGGAGAAGCGAGATTAAATATTTTTAACATAAGATGCGTTTGGAAAGTTATTTCTGCAAAACGCGTCCGCCGTAAGGAAAATATGTTCTTGTATAAAGAAAACGGTCGCTCTACATCTAGTGTGGCAAAATCTGATTCTTTGTCTAAAACACTTTCAAACTTAATTAGAATACACTCATGTTTTGCGTCTTCTACCGAACAAAGCTGTGCGTGTACATCTTTCACAATTTGCAGTGATTCCAGAAATACTGCTTTTGTACTCGCAATTGGCGCATCCACCTGTGGGTAACATGTACCACAAGATGTAGTCTTTAATGATAGCTGTTTTCTCAATCTACGTACTTTCGACATTATTAAAAACAGAACACAGAGTACTTCGGTGCTACTATGACGTACGCTCCAGGCAGCAGCGAACTAGATACTGACTAATGTTTCGCATGCGAGAGTCCATTTGTTACCTGTGCCGATGGTACGCGCCCGAATTTGCCTACTCTTAACCTTACACAAGGTGATTCTAAATGTATGCGACTAACTTAATGTACCGATTCCTTGAGTTATTTCCATAATAAAGGTTCATATGAATACATGTCCAAAACGGCTATAACAACAAGTGATATTTAATAAATTAACAATATAACGGAACACCGGGTACTCCGTACTCTCACTCCTCTTTCTAATTTATCAAAAATAAAGTTGCAAGAGGGGTTTATTCTGTAAGGATCGAAGTATTTTTAACTAGTAGCTAATTTTTCAATGAAGGGGTTGATGCAAATGAAATAAATAGCCTAACGAGAGAAGATCGGAGAAAATATGTTGAAAATGCTAGGAGAATCAGCGGAAAAATTTCAAAGGTACCTTTATCCAGAAACACTATTAGTCGAAGGATCTACCAAATAATTCAGGATCTCTATGTAGGCTTCCTGGCTGATAATTTTTGTCCCTGATTTATGTAATTGTACACATATTTTGACGAGAGCGTCCGGACAAACTACTAAACCTGTAAGTGCGCTACGAAGCCCCTTCTTTAGAAAATTATAAATAAATATATTTTGTCAACAAATTGGATATTGCTTTACTAAATTCAGTAAAAAAAGAACCGCACTCGTATTCATAAGGTTAAATATTCAGTACAAACAAGTTCAAAGTGCTACAGAAATGGTTAAGTCATTGCAATTGCTAACTAATCAAGGAAAGTACTTAATTGACGTATTTATCAATGACTAACATTTGGAATTGAAAAAAAAGAGATTGCGTGCTATGCAGCTTATCTGCTGCTCCTTCTTTAAAAGGACACCAGCATTCTCTTTCATGTTAAACGAATGAAATCACATATATGATATAATTCAGATTTTATACGTCTTCTTCTTACAACAGCGTTCAAAAAATTATCGGTAACTTAGCGTAAGAGTGTCGTCGTCTCGTGGATAAGATCGTATCTGTGTCGCGACAACACATCGTTCCTCCTCGTTCTAATAGTCATCAACGGATCGATTCTAAAAATACGAAAATTATCCGTGAACTTTTATCGGTCTCCCGTTGTCAAAACGTGAATTTTTGCTCTCGTTGGCTTTGCGATAAGCCCCACCGAGTACGTCGAACGCACACAGGCACACATAAGTCGCGTTTTTATTTCGACGTTACGTCGATGCGTACACATGTTTTGTAAATACGTTCGTTCAATTGCCGCACGTTAGATAAGGAACTTTTACCTGTGCGCGCTGCAGGTTTCGTAATTTCTAATAATACTATTGATTGGATATCGTCGATTTAAGGTAAACACGTGAAAACGTGGGAAATGCGATGGGAATTTCATCAGAATGGCAATAACAATTGTCTGCTGTTATTATTTATTAGTGTATTCCTACATGCGAGTAGAAGAAAAAATGCGGAAAAGGAATATTTGGCTAACACGGAAACTCCGCGAAGTGTTAATCGCCGATTTTAATGAAACTTTATCGGTGTTGCTCAACGGTACCTTCAGTTGCTGCGGAGTTGCATATTTAAAGGGTTAAATTTGTCTTTGAAATTCGCTCAAAATTTAGTTTTGTCCAAAATAAGTTTTAACTGATTAAAGAGAAAAAAAAGTATCAATGGCAAACTTTAGCGATGGGCAAATCACTAAAAAAATTCAAATCCTAATGACTCCTAAAATTAAAGATTCGTATATAACACGATTGGTACCGATTCGTAAATCCATGAGTCTTTGTACTAACTATGGACGATTCGAATTCTAATGTAAATGTATGTATGTAGGATTCCTATCGAATCAATAGACTCAGACCGGTGCATGATGATTCACGACTCGCCGTACTAACTATTCGAGTTCCGACGAGGAAACAGATAGATGCAAAAGGATGCAGGTAGCTTAGATGTTATTATTCTTTGCACTTTATTCTAAAGAACTTGCAAAAAACAGTAAATTAAAATTTATTTTTTTAATTAAAATTGAAACAATAATGTATTATTGTTATTAACAAATGAAAATACTCTTGTTATAAACATATCCACTTGGCAAACAGTATCTGAGTCTCAACTCACTACAAAATGAGCTATACTCATGCCAAATAAAGTTACAAACATGTACATAATGATGGTTACTTTCACTTAAATTGATCATATTTTCCGTAATTGTGCTCGATGATCGATACTTCGGAATTCTCATATGCCGCTTCCGTTTGGATCCTTCCTTTTTGAAGCGTGGATCTAAGAATATGCAACGTATTTTCTCCAATACCCTTGAATCTCCTCAATATCTGATCTATAATAGCATACAATATATTTTCAAATTCTGTTGGCCTATCTTCATCATTTTAAAGATCTTGGCAATGTCGCGTTTTAAATTGCTTAAAATAATTAATTTAGAAATTAAAATACTTCAAAACCTTACAAGCACATGAAATTATATTCCATTATTTTAGTGATTAAATGGTCTAGATCAGAATTTAAAACGGCTATGGTGGACACAACTGGTTCCCTTACTTTCAAGATTCTCTCGAACACATCTCGGCTACGCTCAAATTACAATACTACTCTACTGACAACTAAAGTTACCAGAGTTACGCAGGAAAATATTTAAAATATATAATATAATATATAAGATGTTATAAAAAACGCATTTTTAGCAATTACTGTTCAAATATGACAAAGAATAGAAAGAATCGCTTAATCTTATGTTTAGAGGCATATGGGAAACACTTTGAAAATTTAAGCCTCGTTTCTTCTGTTTTTAATTCTGTTTATTACGATCGATAGCTAACCCATGTATAGATGTTCCAGTATACTATTGACTACGATGTAGTTTCATATCAAGTAACTCCCTGCGGATTTTCTTGTTGCAATCGTTTTTGAGAAACAATATATTAAGCATATTAAGCTAACGTGGCCACTCACTGTAACTTTTGACTTATTGCAGATACCAACCCGAAAGAAACAGTATATTTTCTTCACTAGTTTTTTATTCTTAGAATGCACATCCGAAAATCGCCAGGTATCTACTTTTAGATATAAGATCGTTGTCATTACCCTTGCGAATTCATCAATTTTTTTTTGGAAAACTGCAGAGCTACCACGAAGCATCTTAATTTACACAATTAATAAAAAACAATCTCTTACAAATACCTACCTCTTAGAACAATAATCAACAGATAATTATAAAAACATATAAACAGATATCGCTCCGATTTTCAGTGGAGCAACTTGATCATCCGATTCGGCAACCGGAACTAACTCTGTTATGATGAAATAAAAAAAAAACAGCTCTTCAACAAAATATGTTGTTTAGTTTGTGTTGATATCTGCAGTGACTCAAAAGTTACAGCGAGTGGCTATGCTTCCTTAATATGTTACTCTAGCCATCGTTTTTTGGAAACGGCTGGAGCAGCCAAATCAATTCTTGAGTAAGAAATTAGCAACAAAATATGTAACTGGTTTGCTGGTGGCCTTATGAAGTGGCTACACCATCTTAATAGATACCAGTAACGTTCACATTTTCATGGTAGCACTTTTTTCCTAGCCACAGTAATAGCTTCGTAATTAAGGTACAGATTATTATTGTGTTTCCGAGCTGCATCTCCGATAATATTGTGTTGAAATTTTGTAAGATTCGCTTCTACAAATATCGACAAAGTTTTATCGGAAAAATATGGTACGAGAGAATGTATTTTTTCGCACCATTATGAGTGAAAAATACCACATCTTTTAATACATTATCAATTACCATTGCTTGAAATGACATTTCAATAATGTAACTTAGTTTTCCGGAAATAATATTAGGTCGCAATCCCTTACTCTTTCTTTGCTTAAACCCTTCAGTACTACTAAAATTGGCAAGTGGCTTACTACTTTGTTGCAACGGTTCCTTTTATTGATATATCAAGAAAAATGCAACTAGTTTTATACATTAGCTTCATAGCCTTACAGCCAGCGCGACAAAGTGAAACGCCAGCTCACATTTCCACAACACTATATTAACTTAAAAAGTAAGCTAAGATATTAACTTCAACCAGTATAACCCAACACACAAACTAGTCCAAAACAAACAATTATTGTAATACTAATATTAAACTTCAACAAATCACATGCGATTAATTAATTTTTAAAAACGCTGATGTTGTTCTCATTGTACAATTACAAAAGTAATTTCACTACAAACAAAATGAATATTTTAATCTGATTGAACATTCTTTCATAACGTGCCTAAAAAATATCACCTTACGGCTATCCAGCTTCACTACAGATGCAACAAAAAAAGATAAAATATCTCTTTAATTCACTTTCTCGGAATCTCGCGAAAATAATGCAGAATTCTCATATCTTAGATACACCATCGGTTACCGTAAGCAAATAGCATGCGTGGATCTCATTACACATTAATAATTCTTTTTAATCGTTTCGATCTGGCTCAGGTTCTGAATGAATGGATTCAGAGTACCGCTGCAGAATCTAGAATGCTCCAATAATGTCGGTGGGCACCGGCTATTAAATTCGATTCAAGTTAGGCACGCGAATTGGACAAGACTGGGCCGCCGCCGACTCTGCAGTGTGGATGTAGTAAAATCGTGTGTAGCGAGAGACTCCCCCGCGTGGTCGCCACGCTACACATTCATCCTTTCAACGGGTGTACGATGAGTGAAGACACCAAGTCGCTTAATTAAAACCGCACTCCATGAGCGGTAGCAGGAGAAAGGAGAAGGGGAGAAGAATGTAGGAACGGTAGGATGGTTCTACGATGTCTGGATACAAAGAGATTATGTTAATGACGACTAAATGCAATTCATTGAATCTTTTTTTAAATTTTCGCGCCTAAAGATTTGTCTTGAACAACATTCTTTCTTTACAATTCGTTTGACTTGTTTGAATATATAATTTATTGTTTGTGGATTTTTAATTTTATAGGGGTTCTTAAAATGTATTCCACAGATCTTTAGGGTTTTATTGAAGTGTTGTGAAACTCTCGGATTTTTATTTGACATCGAAGCGTCAGATGCAAGATGCAAGAAGGATAAACACGAACTTTTGCTTAACCTGCCTAATAAGCACATCAGAACGTATTTGCGTATTTTGGCAATAACTAGAAAGTACTACACATACGAATCTGGTCTAATATGGGGATGTGTATACAACTTAAGGAATTGTGACGCAAACACGTCACACACACGCTGTGGCACAACGGGTCTAAAGGAAACGAAAAGGCAGATAAGCTGGTCAAAGAAGCAGCATTCGTCCTAACTCTTTTTGTGGTACGAAAGAACAATCAAAGGGCTTCGTACCGGAAAAATGTTCCAGAACAAAAACCGACGAAAGCACTTGTATCAGGCTCGCCAAAGACTGCAAAAATAGCGCTATCGTTTAGCAAAGGAGACTGGTAGCAGGATTTCTGACAGGTCATGTAACCCTAAAATATCACTTATTTCAACCAGGAAAAGCTGAAGATCAAATCTGTCGTCTACGCCAAAATCAAAAGCTTAAAATAATAAAATTGGAGACAGTTTACTTATAGATTTTACCAAATAAATAGGGAAAAAAATAAATAAAACTGAATAATTAGAACTGTAATGCATATAAGTTACTGGCGAATTTCATCAATTTTATTTTTTATTATTTATTAGCAAAAATTTTGCAAAAAACTAGATAGGATTTGCTTCCAGAATAATGTAGTTTTGGCTTTTTGTATCGGTAATCAAAAATAACAAAGACCCTTATTAAATTGGGGTATTTACTTTCAATTCTTTGTTTGCCTTGTGTTTAAACTTATAATTGACGTAAAATTGATTCATCATATGTCAGATTGATACGTATTACTACTCTGTAATATGAAATAACGCTTGCATTATACAATCTGGCAATATTTAGTGTCCGCCTAGTGCTTGGACAAAAGATCGTTCCTTTTCTGAGCAGTTTAAAGTAAAAGTTTTCAAATAAAAAATATTTATAGACAAGTTATGCACAACATAAAATGATATAAAGTATACAGTGTTCAATTTCCGTAGCGCATGATGAAAGTTTGGTTTCTTAAACGAAACATCCTGTATACGAGGGGAGTTCGATAAATACCTGGCCTTTACAAGAAAAAACATTTTTATGTATACAATTCATTTCATTTTTCAACGAAGTCTCCTTTAAGGTCGATGTACTTAGTCTATATCTCGTGTAAATAATACGATTTTTCCAACCCTACAAAACAGGCATTTGTTTCCGTAATCGCTTCATCGCTTGCCCCAAATCTTTTTCCGCCGAGCCATTTTTTCATATTCGGAAATAGAAAAATAATCGCTGGAGGCTAGGTACTAGAAAATAAAGTCGTAAGTGCTATGTAGAGGAAGATATGCAGCAGTGAAGTTTGTCGTATCTACACAGTTGTTGGCTTTTCTAAAAGAATTAGTCGTAACTAAGTCGTAACTTTAAGATACTACACTGACTTTGGCAATCCAATAATGTTTTCACGATAAGATGATTTTACATACAAAAAATGCCAGGCAATATTTTTTTGAAATTAAAAACTATGCAAATTGTTAAAGCTTTTAGAAAAATCCGTTTTTCTTAATACTAGTTGAAATGCAATTACGATTTTAAGATTAGCTTAGTAGATTAAGAAACCTCAATTCCATAAACTCAAACTATCAGCATCTCAACTGTACCCATTTCTGTACCCTATTTCTAATGTAGAGAAAGTATAGTCAAACGCCAGATTTACATATAGTTATTTAATTTTAGGTGAGAAATTTGAAAAATATAGATTTCAATTATTCCTATCATTTGCATAACTTAAATATCAAGTACCTATACGAAGACAATGAGTTTTTGCAGAAATCCTGAAAAATTTATAAACAATTTTCAGCAGGTTAAAGCAATGAAATTATTTAGCATGTTTATTGTTAGCAAACAATAGGCTTGCTAAATGTTATTAGGGAAACTTAGAAATATTTTAGACAAGAAGACGATGCCGAACAGTTATTTGAACTTCATCCCGATACATTGTGAATAGTTTTTGCTGTGCAAAATTTCAATATCAAATTGGTTGCGCGAAGAATTTGTTTGTAATTAAATATTCTTTGTTGACTTAAAAATAATATTACTTTAATAATGAGCAAATAGCTTGAATATTTGTTACACATTACGTGAAGCACATAATTAATTTTTGTATATCTAATGGTGTGGTTCCTAGTTGCTGGATACAATCATTAGTAACTCCTATTCAATGACTGATGCGCCACAAGACATGAACGATCTGCATCCAATTAGTATACTTCCCACTTTACCTAACATTTTTGAACGAGTTTTTGCTGATCAACTGCAGGAGCGCTTCGCTATGTACAGTATCTTAGCAAATTTCAATCGGGATGCAGGAAAAAAAACTGTAGTTGCAAAACAGCTCTTGCATGCATTGCAGATGATATTTTTACGGAAATTGATCAAAATAAAATGATAAATCTTAATTACATTGAATTTTTCCAAGCCGTTTGACACAATTAACCATCAATTACTATATCCAATATTTCATCGTATATTAGTTTATTTAACAAAGCAGTTACGTTTTTGAAAATTTCTTGTCTGGTAGAACGCAGAGTTAGAGTAGGCGGTGATATCTCCGAAGCCAAAACTATCAAGCCAGAGTTCCACAGGGACCAATTCTCGGTCCTATTCTCTGTCTCATCTATACATCCTTCTTTTCAACTGTTCTAGAAACTTATGGTACCATGCGTATGCTGATGATACTCAGTTTTATCATGTTGCTCTATAAGTAATGTGTGAAGCAGTTGCTCCACAAACGCTTGATAACCTCGGAATTACTATCGAGGGCCAAGCTTTACCAGTATTTAATAAAACCAAAACATAGGGCTGACTATTGATTACAACTTACACTCCACACAGCATATTCATCAGTTACTAAGATCTAAATTGAGGATTCTATTTATCAACAGGGACTTTTTTAGTTCTGCTCCTTTTGTTCACTCTTGCTTCATTCAAGGCTAGATATAAACAATTATTATGCTCCAAACGGATCTGTTGATGCTTTACGTTGTAATATTCAAATTATGTTTAATTTAAATTTTATTTTTTATTGTTGCTGATTATTTACCTAAATATTTTACAGTAGCTTATACTATTACTAATTTGATCAGGTCAAGCAAAACATATACTTCTTCTTCTCTGTTTAACTATCCAAAGGGACATTTTAAAAGCAGACTTTGTCTGAAGTATTCCCTTTGATATTGGTATTTGTAATAATACGTAATAATCTGTTAAAATTATTTTTTAATTGTGCATAGTTTAATGTAATCAATAAATTGATTTTATTATTATTATTACATCAGAATTTTAAATCCCAGTTATAATATAGCTATAGAAGTTTAATGAAAATATTTAAAACATATAAAGTGTAGAAGAAATACCAACAGTTAGTTGTTAATTCTTCATCTCATACGTTCAAACGTTTACTTGGTAGGTATCGTATGTAGTACACACTAGGTGGATGTAAGTATGCGTGTATATTTGTGTGTGTGGCCGCTTGGAACGCGGTTACGTGAAGGAGAGTTAAGAGAGTTGGAAGGAGAGATTCATTAATTATTAGAGTGGTGACGGCTCAAGGTCGCAAACTTCAATTGTTAAAGTTTACTGACATCTTCAGGAATACGACGGACGCCTTCTTGATCGTCTGGAATCAATCTATTTTAACAAGGTATTGCACTCACAGCAGATATTCGTGCTTGTTCTTTTATTGAATGTTATCAATATGAGTTCTACTAATAAGTTAGTTATTAAATTAATACATTTACCAGTTAACTAACAATATAATATTGTATTTTATAGGGAACTAGGACAGTAAATATTGTCCTTTAGCGAGTATCAGACTTAATAAATACAAATTAAGCTTACAAATAGTTCGTGTTTTCTAAAATTCACTGATTATCAATTACATTTTATATAAGATTTTAATAACTGGGTCTTTCTGAATAGTTTTCATTTTAGGTTTTGGGTTAGAAGAAACTGAGGAAAAATAAGAAGTAAACGATTCCTTATGCTTTATTCTGTAAAGTTTAGTTTCTCACAGAAAATAATCACTTATAAGGTTCTGATTTGTGTAGCTCTAAATTACCTTGTTATTTACACTTATCCACTCCAAAATATAGAATAAAAAAATAGTGATCCAGAAGAATGTACCTCTTTTATTAGAATAAATATTTTGTAAAAGGTTTTATTTAATTTTATCAAATCTAAAGATAATAATTTATATTTTATAAACAATGTGCCTTGATACTTTTAATATTCCCTCCAGGAAATTTGCTTATATTACGAAAATTTACATCCTTAGTGACTACGAATGTTTTTATTGTTTTTTAAAAAACGAGCGGTGCAATCCATGAACTAGTCTAAACTTTGCGCCAAGTTATTCACTAAATATGCCAAACATGATCTTCAGATTGGTGAGATGAATCGTCAAAAACGGGCAAATGAAGTCAGAAAAATAATCTTCGTCAAAATTCTAACTTTTTGGGAATTCAAAGGTTAGTTAATTGCGAAGCATTTGTCAAAACAACATTCAAAAATGGTGAGTCGCAATCATCAGCAGCACATGAAGCTTTGTGCTGTTCTAGGTTTTGTAAATATATAAAATAAAGTTTGGTTGACCAAAAATAATATTTGAAAGGAAAGGAATGCAATCGAGTACTTCTTGAATATTAAAAGCTTACGACTCTATATACAATAAATTGAGCTTCTTGAAAATTTTCACTAAAAGCAAGTTACGTCACTGATATTTTTAGTTTTAGCTGAAAATAATATGAGCATTTTTATAAAATCAAGCAAATTTTCGTTTATTACTTAGTGCAGATATTCTTCTTGCAATATTAGTAGAAAATCGTCTTTTTCCAATATTTAACAATTTTGGAAGTATAAACCATGTCTAATTAATTCTGTTTTTTGTTTAACATCTCGTTGGTACATTGAAAACGCTATTTTCTTTTCCTTCAAGCTGAATTATTTAAAAATATGAATGTGTATAATTCACAGTAAATTGCCGTAAAAGGTAATCATCGGAAACAAGCGAAATTTTTGAAAATAATGACTCACGAATCACGAAATCCAAAGTGTTAAAAATTTTTAGACCCACTCAAAGTCTTTTTCAACGAGATTTTTGCATTTTCGTAATTGTCTTTTCACCTTAATCATCGACTATCTATATGCTTGGTTTTGGAAATACAAGATCTAAACCAAGCGTAGAGGTTCTTTAATGGCTCTGGGGTTAACCGAGTGAAAAAGTTATTAGTATATTATTATAATATGATAAAATATTTCTAGTCTTTACCAAACTATTTTAGCTAGTTACACTATTCCCAAATAAAATTGCTTACACATAAAGATTGCCTTTGTATGGTTTAAATAGTTAAATATTATCGCTACAAGAAAATAACGGACCCTCAAAGAAAGAAACCTCATATGGAGCTATGAATGAAATTAAATGTGCTTATTTGGGTTTTACTTATAATCCTATTGTTGGCAATAGAATACATCTTTTATAAATGCGTACTTTTCAACGGTTTTCGTTTTAATTTCATGCACCCTTTAGCTTCTAGATCTCTAAATCTTTTATTTAATTTGATTAAATGCCTCGGAGGCGCATAAACCGCACTTCTTCACGATTTTTTTGCTTTTTCGCAAACAAGATAAATGGGGGATATGTACCATGAGCGCGACTCAATTATGTAATTCCATTAGTGCAAAAATGTACATACCAGAGCACACACCTTAGTCCATTATTATGTAAATTGTTACGTCCATTAGCAAGTTGTAGTTCTTAAACAGGTGGTTGTGACCCTTCTGGGAGTCGTACACCATTTTAAAAGGGTCGCTTGAACTAATTTTCTTAACAGTAGCCCTTTTGCGTTCGCGGGCATTAGTACTTTGGCAATAATGGGAGTAAATTTTTAAAGGGTTTCGTTTATTTTCCTTTTCTTTTTTAAGTAAAGAGATAAAAGAATGCTCTGTTGGATATCCTTTTTGTTCTATTCAAACGAGCTGAAAATTAAATCGCAAATAAGTTATCAAGCCTGAGATTGAAATTAATTGAGCAACTTGGAGCAAAAACAATCTCAATACTGATTGGCATCGAGAAGTACTCGTGCCTTAATTAGTACTACCATGCACCAGTATAACGAAAAAAAGGAGCAAAGCAGCGACAGAAAGAGAACACCAAGTATGGTTGACGGAGAGGAAAGTTGAACGACAATTTTAAAAAGTGTCCGGCAGTAAAACACGTATCGCTTTTTTTTTGAATTTCTGAAGCCGATGTGTATCTGGCGTAACACACGATAACGTCAAACGAAAGAAGAGGAAAGAATACAACACAAGAACAAGCAATAGGAACGCCGAAGGCTATGAGAGCAAGAAATGAGCGGTAGATTGTAGGAAGAAGAGCTTGTGGAAATGTAGGATAGTTAAGAGAACTAGACGGAGAACCAGTTTAGTAGTTCTCTTCTGATGCGATGCGCGCATGTGTTTCAGGGATTGCTACGATTATTATTTGGACGAAGAGGGGCGTTAGAAAAGCTAGACAAAGAGCCATAAAAACGGAACAGCGCATCTTTGTAGATGTGTACGTGTATGCACGGGTAGAACTGGAGCTGGAGACAGTAAAAGAAATCGGCGGGTCATCACCAGCGGTATAGCTCTGTTAACGGCTAGCCGTGTGATTTTACGCAAATTAAAATATGCATTTGCTTTGCGGTAGAAATCGTGTTTACGATTTTAAAACAAAATTTAATCGTTTCTTTGCTTCCTTCCATAAAATAACGTAATTTATTTACTCCACAAATAAAAGCTCGTGAAAAGGTTATTATGCAATGTAACGATTTTATGATGAAATAAATTTAGCGAAGTCAAGTTTTAAATTTTTTGCTAATTAGTGCTCGTCGACCTATAACTAAAAATTTTCCAACATTTGTCTTGATGATGATGACGAATGATTCTTAATTGTAGATAAAAATTAGAGTGTGCCTTCTTTTCAGAAAAAATAAAATCGAACAACCTGTGTCAATACGATAAATAGCATGCTAAAAATCCCTGCCAGAGGTTAGAACACCTCTTTTGGACAATATTATCGTAGGGTTGGCTAACAATCATTGTAATCCATGCCTAGAAATCCTCTATAAGGTGCCTTAGAGCAAATTCGACTAGTTCTGCAATGAAAATATTTCAGTGCAGTCCCTGTCATGATTATGGACAACCAACAATGCTACTATCACGATACTGCACTACAGTAGTCTGTATGTCTATTAAAACCATACCGTGTGTGATTCCTGTTGTGGTCTATTAAATTGAATATAATTAAAATATGGCTCCTTCTTAAATGGATAAAATCGCTGTTATAGTCAACGGATTCACGTCTTGATTTATTGGTATTAAATCTGAGGTTTCTCAGGGATCGCACTTGGGACCACTTCTTTTTAACATATATATGAGCGATGTTGATAATTGTATCAATTTCTCCGAATTTCTGGCATATGCCGATGATATTAATTTCTATTGTACAGCAAGATTTAGATTGTTTTTACGAGTATTGTGGGTTAAACTTGATATCTATATCCCACGATTACAGATTTGCAACATAATGTAAATAGAGTATATTGCTGACTTGAGTGTAATACTTGATAGCAAATTGGTGAACGTACAGAGTATATAGTTCGAAAAGCAATAAGATGTTTGGGTTTGTAATATTAATATGCAAATTCTTCACAAACACAGCACCATTCCTATGCTTGTGTATACACACAGTGTTTTACACTACGTATCACCGTATAGAACACTCCGTACCAAACCTACATAGATCAAATAGAAGATTCAAAAAAGATTTATATTATAAACGATATATAGATCATTCTAGCATTGACAGCTACGTTACAGACACACGCACAACCTGCTAGTGCGTTCGAATTATGTACTTTGCAACATGCCCGTAGGTTGAGCCACGTTATTGTGCTATATCAAATTGCTAATCATTAATATACCTTGCTCTAATATTGTACCAATGATTTCTTTTAATGTACCGTCGCGTTATTTACGGAATCCTCAAAACTATGAAACGAATGCATATTAAGAGTTTACAATGACGTTTTTTGAGATCTACACCTCTTTAGTTTATCATTGCGGTTGTTAAAATCTATTTCTTTCTTGAAATGTATTTTTTACTATTCTTTTTTTGTCTGGGTACTGTAAATGCGTTAGTTTTGAGTTAGTTAATTTGCAATATCGGATATCGGATTTATCTCAAGTTTATAATTTTTTTATATTACTTACAAGACGATTTAAAATAAATATCACCTTCTATTGTGTTATCGACGCATGCTATATCTTTTAAGAAGATTATTGATAAATATTTTCGGGTATCTGAAATATTTTTTTAAGGAGTAGAGATAATTGTGTATAACACCTACACAGTTAATTAAGCTTCTAGATCTCGAAACAACCGATAAAAATCACTCAATAAGTATACATGGTCGTGCTGTAAATGCTACCACAACTTTTACTAGCTGGAAAATGTAATTCTTTCATACTTTTCCACGTACGCACCTTAAGTGGAGAAATATCGTTACTTTGTATTTTTTACTCGCCGAGATCTCAAGTAACTATTACTGACTGACAAAAATATTCGGTATTTTTTGCGCGTAGTTATCAGTACCGAATACCGAATCTCTTCGTCGAAAACCGAATGATATGCACTAACAATAATCGTTTCGGCAAAAGTAACGAAGTAACCAGCAAAACAAAAAAAAGTACCGAAAGTAACGCCATTTTACATCTCTAATGATGTTTAATAATGTTTTCATTATAACATTATAATAATGCTCCATGTACATTTCGCCTTGCGGCGTTAACAGAAGATTCATAATATGATAATTAGAAGCCAAGAGGCGTTTACCGCCTCTTGAGGAGGGCTAATGAGGAGTTATTTAGAATATTACTCGGATTCAATAGCAAAGCAAATATATTTAAATTTTCAAATGTGTTGGTAAATTACAAAAAAAAACTTCCAATATTTTTAAAATTGCACTTGCAAAAATATATTTTACATATTCGCAAATCTAATGTTTTAAGAGTGTAAGAAACTGTTTGATGGCAATTATAGGTCTTTCAGCTTTACATCATATTAAATAAAAATTGAAGTCAAACTCGAGGCGGTAGTATAATGGGACGGTAACCACATAACGATTGCATAACATTGTAGACAACTATCTCCTACAGGCGTATACACAGGTCGCGTGGAATTTCTGCCAAATTTATATTAAATTTGCCATTAACACTGTATTCAGTTTGATCTGTTACAAAACAAAGAAAAAACACAAAAACTATTGTTACCATATACCCACAATAAGACACTGGATTTAACAAATTCCCTGTTAACCAATATTAGAAGCTAATTTCTTTGTAATCAGTTTCAAATTTACCGAAGAAAAATACATTAAAGAATTTGTAACCCAAGTGTTTCCAACTACATTGGAAACAAATGCGTAGTAATACATCTAGGTAAATTAGCTTTTCCTCAAAAGATTGATTTTGGTAAATGCCTTACGTTAAAGTGTGACTATTGTTTTATGATACTATCTTTTCTCAGCTACTCCCATTTTTCTATGACTCTGCACGGATAGTATATCCTACACTAGATTGATTTGACACAAAAAGCTGGTGTTGCGTAAGAGTTGTAATAGTGCATTACACTTTCCTGTTACGTAATTTCAACGTTACATAATAACTCGTTTTAAGTGTAAAAAAATTCACCGCTATAGTTGATAAGATAAGCGAGAAAAAATTCGTACAAGTGCTTTGGTGCCACACAACTTTTTACCATGCAGTTATCACTTATCAACAAAATTTATATCAGCATGTTGGATCGAAATTGTACAGGAAATAACCCGCATTTATATGTTTATCGATCAGTTATCAATTAGAAAAGGCAAAGATCATCATTTAAAAACGAAACACCTTAAATTTTTCAATTAATTCTAAGATCAACGATCGATACGAAAAACTAATGCAAAATTTTATTGTTTTGTAATTTAATAAAGTGTTTCTTCTAATTTATACGTAGCATATAGTACATATTTTCTGAAACACACCGTTGATTTTTTATAGATTCTACTTTGCCGTGTGAGAAAAATGAAAGTAAACAGAAAACTATCTATCGTCAAGTAGCGCAGGTAAATGATGTCATACATTTCTAAAATCGGACGAGGATCTTGTTTTGAGTGTTGCTGTTTGTTTTCATTGATTTTATACGTTTGTGATTGGGAAACGTGTAAAGGTGGATTGCGTTGCTTGTATACAACAACACTATATTTTGGTACCTCTACTTTTAACTTACTTTAAGTCTGTCTCCCTGTCATGTTGGGAATGATCAAAGCAGTAGTTTATAATCAATAAATACGTTCTTAATTATAGTCTAAGATTGTATTCTAGTTGTACTAAATAACAAACAATTTCAATTAGTTGAATGAATAGAAGCCTTTCTATATAATTATAAAGTTTTAAAATAGATATATTATACACTAAACGTGTGGAGCATCCAAGCACAATCAAATATGTCCATATAAAGTAGTTTTTAGAAAAATGCGAAAAACTGTTTATTCCAAAGGCGATTGTGCAGATTATATCACAAGTAGTTGGGGGATAGAATAGACTTTGGACAATTCTAAGCATTGTAGGCGATAGAAACGACCAAGAACACTACGAAACCGTATTAAACGCACGTTACTTTTATGTATATGTATTTAATTAATTTCATCGATTAAATCAATATATTGACAAATTTGTTTCAAGTATGCTATTGTTTTTAATGGCACTTCACGTCTTAAAACTTATTGATCATTAATTTTGAAGAAAGATATAAGATATAAAAAAGATATAAGTAGACAGGATTGACAACTGTTGCAAAAGTGAGGAAGTTGATTTATTATCGTTTGTGTATGTTGAGATTTTCTTTATAACGCAAGTAAGCTATTATAATTGAAATCTGAATTTAAATAAGACGTCTATTAAACTGGCGTAGCCACTTCATAAGCCCACCAGCATGCTAGTTACATATTTTGTTGCTAATTTGTTACCTAAGAATTGATTTCGTTGCTTCAACCGTTTCAGAGAAGCGATCGCTATTATTATTATCATTAATATATTAAGTCAAGGCGGTCAGTCGCTGTAACTTTGGATTGTATTTGATAATTACTGAAATCATACTATGCATTATTGTTTTCAGCATTTCCCTTGATTTGAAATGAGTATATCTAAATAATAACCGCAAATTTGTATTTACAAACATGCTCATTAACTACTTAAATAATTTTTGACTATTTGAATTTGTACGATTTACTACAAAATATGTTGAAAACTATTAAAAAAACACAGCTTCTATAAAATAAAATTAGCAAATGAAATTAATAAAGGAAAAGAATTCCCCGGTAGAAAACACTTGAAATTGGAAATATAAAACACTCACACAAATTGAGCCAGATTGATTTTGTCGCGAATGAATAAAACACTTGTACACGTGTGGACCATCTATTTCCGTGTGTAACAGCATCAGTTCACATAAAAGTTTCTTTAGCATTCTTTTTATGTAATAATGACAGTTAAGGATTTTATTAATCATCTTTTGGCAAAATTAATCAAAGCAACAAAATTTCTTCCTGTAAAAGAAGTTAGCAATGTATCAGCAAGATAACATTTACTACTTACTTTAACTCTTAAATCCGAAAATATTAGCAAGGCCAGGGGTAGCGATTCTTGTGTAACGGTTAATACCCGGACATCCAAAGTAAACGTTCCACTAGAAGCAAGCCAGCAAAAAATACGCAGTTTGTTTTGATATCTATCTATAATCAAACAATAGCATAGCGATTGTTACCATCTACCGGTTTGAGCAAATCATTGCAAAACAACGCAACGAAGGATAAGCAACAACACATAGCTTAATTTACCGGCCCTCAATGCCTAACTATCTATTTTGAAAAATTCGGGAAAGCGAAAATAAGAATTCTCATAGAAAGATTGATACCAACAAAGTTTAGAGAGCGCAATAAAACAGTAACAAAATATGCTATTTAGTTCGTACTATCTGCAATGACTCAAAAGTTACAGTAAATGGTTACAACAAAATCATTTCTTGAGTAACAAATTAGCAACAAAATAAGCCGTTTAGTTGGTATTGATATCTACAATGTGTCAAAAATTGTAGGGGGTGACTACAATATCTTAATATTAACCTAGCATAGGCATCGTTTTCTCGGAAAGGGCTGGAGCAACAAAATCAATCCTTGGGTAACAAATTAGCAACAAAATATGTCGTTTAGTTTGTGTTATGTACACATTTCAACTATTATAAAGGAAATTCATCTTCCAAATCAAATTGGTAACCATCAATTTCTTAGTCAGCTGGGCGAAATTCGGTTGCTTGAAAAAATTTTTTACTAGTACTGGACGAGACATTATTCCATGCTTTAGCAAAGTAAATAGCGTGTAATACACTAACAGAATTTGCTAAATTATGAGCTGATTTAGAATTATCAATATGCTACAAAATACGTTTCAATATCACATGCATTGAACAATTTTATGTCTTGGGCCAATAGTTAGCAGTGGCAGTAAAAAAAACGAGCTAACATGTTTTTTTTAAACTGTACATCCCTAGGATAAGCCTAGCGACATTGTCCAACAACAAATTCATTCAACCACTTCGTCATAAAAGTATTACTCATCCAAGCCTTGCTATTTAAATACCAATGGACCGGTAGAAAGACCAACGCTAACATTTTTTAAAGAGCGAGACCATGCGGATTTTTCCAATAATGAACGGTTTTTCCTCATCGCCAACCATATTCGCACAGCACAATACAATTTCGCCTTTTAATGCATTAGTCCTTGAAGGTAGTACACGAAAACATCCCAGTTCCGCCCGCATTATAAATATCGCAGGGTTTGTATGGTTTAATTATTAATGGTAGTCTATTCTCGTAGCAATTTCTTTTGCTTAATACTTTATCGATGTAGCCGATACAGCTATGTTCTTGTTTGTAACTTTCAGAAATCAGTTATACATTGGCCGCAATGAAACATGCACCGCCAAAAAATTTGTACAAAATTAATGTATATTATTATCAAAAATCTATACTTATAAACATATAAATGAAAGACAATTCAACAGAAGAAAAGTAAATAAGGTTCCTATGCTCCGGTGTTAAAGATAATCGCAATAAAGGCCGGTACGCATTATTTGCTTTAGCGTTAGAATATTCTTTTTGGACGATATCATTTTTTAAAATAATTTATGCCATCAAAACCAATTCAAACTTATAAATTTCTATGAAGAACGCAGCAACAAATATTGAAAATTATAAAGAGCATACTCGGAAGGCGTCGCTTAGAAACTAAAAAGAATCTGTATACTGTTAAAGATATCATAATTACGGAAAAAGCTGGCAATTTACGGCAAAAATTGCTCAATATCTATCCGCGTTCGACAAGAGAATGTCCGCATAAGAGAAATCAATTTATTAGGAATTCTCTATTTAAATGTGGGGCCGGATAAGTTGTCCGTTTAAAGAAAGTGTCAGGTTAATAGAAATGCCGTTTAAAGGAGGTTTCACTGTATTACCGTTTTCTTTTCGTACTATTACTAGCAAGAAAACAAATAGAAAGGAACCTGAATAGTGGAACTACCACACAACCAAAATTAACAAAAAACATGCTCAGACATCTTATTGATAATAAAGTCATATTACATTTTCTTATCCTATACGTTTTATAAAGCCCATTGAGAAAGAAAGTGACCCTACGTCATTTCCAACAGAGATAGACGCTAGACCCAAACTACGTGTTCGTACATAGTCGACCAACACCTAAGAATAAATGATATTATTCCACATATTCTTGTAATGATTAAGAAAAGAAAGAAAGGAAAAAAAACCAGTGTGATCGACCGTTCTGGCCATCGCGCACGTGAAACCCGTTTGCTTGCTTCTTCCACTAGATATACCTCATCGTCTTCTACCGCCTGCTCGCACCCAGAATTACCAACAATTTTCAACAAAACACAGAGACAGAAAAGAACGAAATATCTACGTATATTTACGTGTGCGGAAAATTTCGAACTGCGTTTGGAAATATAAAATTCGTCGCGTTGTTTGTTCATCAAACATCGTTATCGCAAGGATATTTAAATTAGGTAATAAAGACAAAGAAATTAAAAGATGATCTGATGAAAGAATTTGGGAAATCATTTCAAGCACTAAAAAATTTTTATATATTTGTGAAGACTCTATAACAAAAATCCTTTGTCATCTATGCTATTATAAAATGTTTCTTTTAGTGCAGGTCGTAAAAAATTTTTAGTAGTAACAGGTGGAAGATATATTATGATATCATAAATAGATTTTCTGTACATTTTTAGTAACGTAGACAAATTTATTTAAAGCAATTATTCCACAAGCCACAACCTTTTGACCAACTGACACTTACACTTTTAAAAATAAATGTATTTATTTAGGTGGTAACAACAATGATAATATTCATGGTTAAGTAAGTATGTATTTGTCCTGGATCACTTTTAGTTTTAACAAAAAATTCGCGACCAAACAATGGCAAAAAATATGAACTACAACATCTGCAGAAATTGAGCAGCTTCCTTTTACATGAAATTTTGGACAGCTGATTTTACCCGTATCATTTTCAAAGCTTTGTTGAAGCAGTTTAAGCAAAATAAGTCAGCGTCGATTAATAACTGTAGATGAATCTTGGTAAACCAGTACACCCCTGAAGCCAAGGCATAGCCAAAACAGTGAACCACGATGGATGAATCCGCTCCAAAAAAGTCGAAGACTGTTCCATCGGCGGAAAGCGATTGCGACTGTTTTTTGGGATAGCCGTAGAGTCGTGTTAATTGAATTTTTTGAAAAGGGAAAAGCACAAACGGCAGCATACTACGCATCATTACTTGACAAGCTGAAGGCAGAAATTGCTGCATTTGAAGAAAATGAATGTTTTGTTTTCTAGGTTCAAAATTTCGCTCGAAGGAAGAAGATTTTCTTCGAATGACAAGATCATCACATTCGTAAACGCCTATTTTGCAGAACAAGATGCCAGCTACTATTTGGACGAATTAAAAAGGTGAAAGCATCGTGAGAAATAAAATTGAATTACTTGTTTCTGTGTTAGGCTAGAAATAAAATCAAACATTAAATGACATTATACCCATTGAATTTTCTATTATAAAGAATTCAAAAATCTATTTCCTATCTATTTAAATCAAGATCATTTAAGCAATAAGTATTAGTAACTATTACCACGAAAGCAGTTCAAATATTCTCATTTTTACAACACTTTTTTCTGGCAGAGGAGGTCGTAAATTGCACCCTCCGGTGATTATTGTGTGATGAAAGAATACTATTCCAGCCAGCATAGTTTAATTACTTCCCAAGTCTTAGCAGAATAGCATTGTATTGTATTAATTGGCTTAGGAAGTAAGTCATCTCTAACAGTACAGAAAGGAAAAAGCAGGTCAATGAGATATTGGATAAAGCAAAAAGTCTTTCCAATGTTTTGAAGTGATTTCCGATATTAGCTGAAAAAATTAGGGAAAGAAAATGGGACTAGCTGTGTGGAACTTTACAAAGAAGTGGTTCAGACATAAATACTTGATGTTGGTGATCAATCGACGCTCGTTTACGTTATAAAATTAAAATACTGTCAAATCAAAATATTTGCAACTTTAAAAATTGTGTACGTTGATTCCATTGTATTACACAACCTAATTTATTTCTGAAGCGCCGGTGTATTTTGGAAATGTTCAAGAAAATACATTTCCATGTTCCATGTTTCCCGAAATACAAAAATCATATCTAGTGATGTTAGTTAGCATTACAATGTAAACAATCAATATTTAGTGTTACATAAACAATGCCATAAAATTCTAGCGTTATACACAACTATAAATCAAGAGGAGACAAACATGTAGTGTTCAATACATATTTAGTAAACAAAAAAGAAATACATTTGCATTCTAGGTCGTGTACGACTGTAACAATTAGATTTAGGTTCCGTGTTTTATACCTATTGTTCCCATAGGTTATTATCTATTGCTCCCATAGGTTTTGGAAAGTAAAATAAATATAATTATTTTTTCTTCTCACTAAAATGAAGATTAACGGTTGTCTTAGATATACACGTAAATACAGGATGTCTCAACCTTCTGAAGTTGTAAGATTGCATGCACCTATTGTGTAACTAGTAAGACGTAAAATTTTCTAATGACATAATAAACATCATAAAGTATCTTCTAAAAATAACTCCGTATATACCGAATGATTGACAGTAAACCAGGCACCTACTTTGTTATTTGAAATGGAACACGCGTATAATATTTAGTTTCTCCATTTACAAAACAAATCAACATAATATAGGTTTCATATGTCTATTTGTAACATATTTCGGAGATATTTATAATGTTGTCCTCAATCGGTTAAATTAAAATATATCTATTCCCTTCCACCTTTCTCCTTACTCACCGTATATAAAATTTATTCTAATGTTTAAGCGCGAGTCTAGCATTTCGGTATTGCATCCAAGTATGTGTTACCAAGGCAACAGTAAACAAAAAATGCACTGTTTTTAAACTACCAATCCAAATTTTTGAGCCTTGTACTTCGAAATTGGATCCAAATGGTTGCTGGTGTTAATTACTATAACAACAGTAAAGAAAATAGTTTAGGAGCTGATGGGAGTAATGTTTAAATGATATCATCGTCTGGCAGAAGCTAAGTTAAGTAAGTAAGAAAGTAAAGTTAAGTAAGTAAAATAAACTTTAAAAAACGTAAATCATCTTCGTGTTTCGACCGTTTTTGGAAATATATCCTCGAAACTAGAAACTGTTATTTAGGCTTTTAGTTAGAATTAAAAAAAAAACTATTTTAGTGTTTGTTAGGAGGTAAAAGAAAACACCAAAAGTCGTATACAAGCTTCCAGTTAGAAAAACCATATTTCATAATTTTTGGAAAACCAATCCAAGAGGGTAAATTGGGAGTTATCCTTGTTGCTAACCTAAGAAGCCTTGGTACCAAATTTCATCTTTTTAAATTAAAAAGTTATGAGGCTACCAAACAAGTTTCCCCCATTTTACACCCTTAAGGACTAAATTTCCAAAAATTGTTGTGCGTCTACACACAAAAGGAACGCAGAATCCAAATTTCAATATGATTTCAATAGTTTCAGCTCTGCGTTGATGAGTTAGTCAATCAAGGCTTCTCTCTTTATCAAATTGCTATAGGTGGTAACGATTATTATGTTTTTATAATTCCAGATGAAGAATCCATTATAATAAATACTGAAGATGAAAGTTTGACAGAAAATTCTATTGTCAAATATTATATTAAATTAAAAATAGAAAATAGAAAACGCGAAATATTTCTTTTTGGAACTACACATTTAATTAGAAACCTCCACAACTACTACATTTGTTTTTCTAGAGACTCTAATGAAGAAAAAGGACGATGAGACGATTTAATAGTTTGTTTTTACATGTTTATAATTACCTAAGGAAAAATCTGCCTTCCACACATTTGTGATTTGTACAGTGCCGCTAAATACATTATATCAAAGGCAGGCACGACGATATAAATACAACAGTTGTTTTCTTTTTTTTTCGAATTCAAAATTCATAAAAAAAAGTCAGCGCAATCTAAGCTTAGATCTCTGCTTACTGTCAGTGACGCTAAAATCATATACCGAAATTGCCACTAGTTCCCACAATATTGAAGAATCTAGATTGCCCATTCAAAATTTCTAACCTAGGCATAGAAAACTTAGGTAATAGAAAAAGTAAAAGAAACATTTTAATACTGCATCAACTCTTTTCCTTTATGTACCTAATTTTAAGCAACTACTACAAACAATAAAAACCACATCGATGCAAAATCCAAATGCAGGACTCGCACGTACTGTAAGTATCTATTTTACTCTCAATGTTAGACATCTGCATGATTATACAAACACGTTCAAAACAATACAGACAAATTATTTGTATGGTGCTATTACAAAAAAAAAAACACCCTTTCTGGTATTTGAATTTAGTAAAGTTCGAAGTTCAATACTGGACTCACTGTATAGTTGCAATGCACTATTTCCATAGAATAAAATCTGCAATTTAATCTTGCAAACATTTACGCTAAAATATTATTATAGCATTTCGGATTTTTTTAAGAAATTAGTGGATCTAAATTTAACCGATTGAGGGCAAAACTATAAATATCTTGAAATCTGTTAGAGATGAATGACATGTATGAAGTGCAGATTATGTTGGTTTATTTGTAGACAGAGAAACTCAATACATAGGTATTAATATACAGAGTGTTCCATTCAAAATAACAAAGTAAGAGCATGGTTCGGTACTTATATTATAAGTATATTATATTATATTATAATGTACGATATATTTTTTACCCCACTACACATACATTTACTTTCGATGTGCTGGCAGAAAATACAAAAAACACAAATACGTGAAATATGATATTTAATTTTTGATCCTGTCTAATTAACGGACTACAAAAACGGGGTAATTGATTGGGTATTAACGAGGAAAATATTGCAAAAGGAATCGTAATGGAAGTACAGAATAGAATAAGTACAGTGAGAAAAGACATTTTCGTCTCAATATGAAATTTCCTGTCAAAAATTTCGATGTGAAAATTTTGATGGAGTATAATACTTTTACCGACGTAAGAATTGAAAATTAAAAATTCCTCTGTAGTTTTGCTTACATATGACATTTGCTACTTATTACTACTACCACAAAAAAGTTGCTTTAGATTTATGTACAATGGTGAAACTAAAACTTATACATAACCTGGCACAATATTTCCACAACAAATAAACCTGGAACAAGTTTAGACTTTAGGTGTGCGATTTTATCAAAATCAAATTAAATGTTGGTTCAAAAATTTTATGAAACAACAAATTGGTTTGCCATGATTATTCGTTAGTTACTTACATTCTTTCACATTACATCCAACAATTTTTGCACTACAAGTCGATAAGTAAAAGTACTATATTGTGAAAATGTATGTATTTTTTATTGTAGATATATACCGTGCAACAAATAGAGAAAACAAAAAGGAAACTTCTTTGTTTCTTCCATTCTACATACACAATTCTGAGAATAACAAAGACGGATACGTAATTCACATACCATTACAGACGTCAACAATCATGACATCATAACTTTAAAACCAGGGTATTTTTAAAAAACTAGAATTGATGATTCATTTTGCTAGATATTATTTTATGAATTTTATTGGTGCATTGTACATTATTTTGATAGTTACTTTCAATATACACATTTATTTATTTTCCTAAGATTGTTTTTCATGGAAACTTTCAGCCGTTTGATAATATTTATTATTTCTAACAAAAGGAAAATGGAATCCTTCATTAACATGATTAACTTACTTGCTTAGCTCTATATTACAATTTTCCTATTGCAAGTTATTAATTAAAAATTTCATTTAATCATCTTTCGCCCTTTTGAACAATCTATAGTTTTAGCAAATCCTCTATCGTCATTAAACTACCAAATTTATGTTTTCCACGTATGCACGTATGTAGAGAATAAAATTATTTTTATTGTGTACAATCAGATAAATAGCTTTACTTAATCAAAATATCCAACGACATATTACCGTTGATTTCATATATACACCCATAACAAAGCAAATTTCTAGTTCTAATCACTAAATAACGCGGCTTAACTTCACATACAATCAACCCTTGCATTAATACGGAGTGTTTAAAATTAATAAGAACTTCGAATTGCGCACCTTTACATTACATACAGTCTGCGAGTCGATTGTGAGATTCCTGAAGGAGAAAAGAAATTAAGTGCCAAATTTGATGTATATCTTCTTTTCTTTCTGTAAAAATCCATGCCAACCTTGCCATGCCAACAGGCCTATATGTTTAATTACAGAGAAAAGCTAGTCAATGTATGTTCAGTAGTAGAAAAATTGCACCGTATATAGAGAAATGTTTTTGAAACTTACTTTATGAGTCCTATTATGTAATTAAAAAAACTTTAACGTCCTATTGTTTACACAGTTGGGGAGATTTTAAATTGCGGAAGGTTAGGTATAATATCCCCCGCATTTATAATGAGTTGTAAATTACTGGGCTCTTGAACAAATTTCGTCGATCTATAAGTTCAATAACTCCTTCAAAATAAAATTTTGATTACTTTCGTTGAAGTAAAGTGTTAATTATTTAAGATAAGATATCCAGTTATGATATTAACAAGGTGAGAGATTCTGCAAACACTAAAATACTGGAGGATTAGCAACCATATGTGAATTGATAGGACGAGAAGATTTTAGATAGAAATTTACTGTAATGTACTTGATTGATTAATATGGAAGTTCATAAAAAAACTTGAGGGCAGATAGTGTGCGGAAAACATCTTACCCTTGGTATCAAGCTATGAAAAGATTGAAAAAAATGAAAAAGGAAACCATGAAGTTGCTAACATTTTGCGATCCCGAACAAAATCTGATACCGAAACCACCATTTTTGTATGATTTTTATAACAAAGCGCAACGCATTCCAATAGTTGGTGAGATATAACGTGAAAAAGCTAAGTAGTAAGAAGATGACAACGAAAGTGCTCCATATGAGAAAGATGTACTGCAATAAAGAAGCCTTGAAGCATCAAACAGAAAATAAGATACTACACCATCAACTGTTGCTTCTACAGCGCATTGGAGATCAAGCCGCTAGTCATATAAATTCCTTGATTCGCAATGAGTCGTTCAATGCTAGTTTTGCGTGAAATACTTTTTTTGTGTACTTTTTTTCTAATCCGTATGTATGCTCCTATAATACTGATTTAAAGCAGTTTAAGTGAAAAAATATCGTTATATTTGCTAATTTGAACATTTCCTTTTGCAAATTAGTTCCAATTAGCGACGTTGTACTGTAGTAAGATTTCAGTATAATAAAGCATTTTCACATAACTTCAAATCAATAAAAGATAAAATACATATTCTTGTGTTGTGATATATCAAAGAAACGGTATGCAGAGTAGACGATTTAACGCTTGATTTGACAGCAAATACAACGTCCCAAAATAAACCTTTATGGTTTATTAACCTTCCTGTTAACAACTAATCCTCGTTAAATAATTAATATTTGTAAATAATATAACATCACACAATAGATAATAAATAGCCTCGCGTCAGAAAGCGTCAGCATCTTAATTCGGCCGATGCCTGGCGGGCGATATTAATCGATCATCGGTTCCGAGACGACGAATTTGATAAATCGCACAGTTTATTATGCAAATCAAGATCCTACATCGGATAGAGGAATGTACTTATGTCAACATTAAAGTCCGCTTTAATTGCCGACTCATTTAATCACCTGACGATTCATTATCTTCGGCATATGGTGACATATTGTCGTCGGCCGATGCGTTCTGTCTGTGCGTCGTCGATTCGCTGCGGGTTCCGCTGACAAAATTCGACCGAGATTTATATTCCGGAGAGTTGTTGCCGAGAGATAAAAATTTTATGGCGTTTCGAGATAACATATTTTTTTTCCTCTCGCGCTCATATTTGCATATAAATTATGTATGTAACGTTGTTTTTCGACAGATTAGTAATGTTTTATGTCGAATGTGGAAAATAATCTGCAGCTCAACTGAAGTACAGAGTTTTTTCAAAATTTAGTGCTTACCATAATGGAAAAATTCCACAAATGTAGCTAGAAAACGTCGATAGATCCTGTTGACACGTCTACCTATGCACGCAAAAATTGATAAATGCAGGTCTGAGTCGGGCGGAAATCCTGTACAGAATGCTTTTAGCAACTAGATTTTAAGCAAAAAAAAACTGATAAATATTACTGCGCATCGCAAAACCAACATTTCCGAGAAAAACTTAAGAAAAGTTATCTCGAATAAAGTAGAGATGTAATATTTAGTTACTATTCGGTATTTGCACCTAATGATTACTTTCGGTGTTATATCCGTTGTTTTTTCTTTGTCCAACTCTGTTTTATATCACAACATAAACTCCTTGTGAGTTCACATATTTTTCCCAGCGAAGTTACCATCTCTTTAACCATCCAAATAGTAGTTGGAATCTTGCTCTGCAAAATAGACGTTTATGAATTCGATGAAAATGTCTGTTCTCCGAGCGAAACTTTGAGCCTAGGAAGGAGTGAAAAAGTTACTGGGGGCCAGATCTGGTAAATAGGGTTTGAATCTTTGAATTCTTCAATTTTGATAGTAACAACCACTGAAGAGTCAGACGGTGCGCTGTTTTGGTGGAACAAAACTTTTTTCATTTGAATACGGCCGTTTTTTCGCAATTCCCCTCCCTTTCAGTTGTGTGAAGTGTTTGTTCAAATTTCACTCTCTTAAGAGAAAAGAGCATTCGAAAATTGTTTCAATTAACATCTTAATCACGCACCAGAAATTACTGTGGCGATATCCGGTCACCATCACATCACTTTTCTTTGGTCTCAAATAATTTGATTTGTTATACATTATAAGTATGTTCCTTTTACAAAAATGATGAAATATAAAATAAAATTGTTCAGCTCTTCCTGTCGAAACATTATCTCGGTACGCGTTTTCCCTACGTTTGAAATTATAAATTTTTTTTCAAACTTTGTGATGGAAGTAGAATGTTAAATCAGTTACATCAAGATCAAGCCTTATTCGTTCAAAGTAATCATTTGAAGAATTAATGAACTAATAATGATAGATTTTATAATTTTCTCTATCTTGATATTCACGTAAAATCAGATTCGGTGAACTTGTTGAATTTTACATGATGAGGAATATTCATTTGTGCCAATGCAAACAATTGATTTTAAGGACAGATACAATTAAAATGCAAACCTTCTTTCCGAATAGGAAGTTAAATCGCAGGTCCTTACCGCAACGCTCGGATGTATATTAAAAGTCTTGCATGCTCTTTAAAATAAGACTGCCTTTTATTTTGTGGATTTCGTACATGCAGAAGACGAAGGTTGGTGAATTTATTTCATAACAATGAACTGGAAAGTTCTGCGGGCGGATTCTTGGAAAATTTACAGACAAAAATGTTTCCCATCTAATGCAGGTAAAAGAAACAGCAATATTAAGTATCTTATTTCGCGGCTAGGTAGATGAAAGTAAATACAGACAATAAGGTTTTATAAAACGCCCTGATTTGTTTTTATATGTTTTCTCATAAATGAAACAATTTATATTAACATTTAGATCCACATTAAGATTATATTTTTATTTTACTAGAGATTTGCTTCAGATTTCTTTTTCAAATATTCCCCCATCAATATATTAAATATATTTTGATGAAATACTTCACCACGGTCGCCATCCGAAAAAGATATATAGCCGCCCTTCACAAAAATATACGGCTACCTCAAACGCCGAGTTTTATATAATTCATCTCCTCTTTGGATGCCCTTTCTTCTATTCCTCTCGAAATATATTCAACTTTTATCCATTCCCAAGAGTTGGCCAGTGAAACCTCCTCCTCGTCATCCTCCGCAACCTTGCTTCACCTCGCCCTCATTCCCTGTCTTCGCGATATCTGAATTTATAATTACCGCACAGCATAGTAGAGGATGGCTGTAGTATATTCTCTGTCTTTGAGCTTTTAGGTACACTGGGTCACAAAAGTCTCCAAATATCCATTAATATTTTTAATATCTTCAGTCAGTTTAGATGAAATTCATTCGAACATAATAAATAGTAAATTTATTTAAGGAAGTGTTTGTACTATGTAAATAGACAGAGCATTACAAGGACGGATAATGTATTAAGTAAATATCAGTATATCAAACAGGTATAAAAGTACAACCAAGGAGGTTTTTACTTACTTAATTTGACGAACATATAACCCCTGTACAGTGCTATTTTTTATATATTCTTCATGTTACCATTATACCCTTCTTATTTTGGTACTACGTGATAGAGTTCAAAAATTGAAGGATAAAAGATTCTGAAAGGATACGGAGCTATTTTTTTCTACTCTTATTTACTATATTTTTGTGCTGATCTAAAATCTCATCCGATAAATGCTATACTGAAAGGTTAATTAAACAAATAATATGAGGGAAAATGGAAACTCTCAAAATCCTTAAAAATTAATAAATTAATAGCATAAAATTTATGAATTTTAAAATTGCAGCTTATAATCTTCTAGTTATAGAAAATTATTTGTTGCATGATTTTCAACAAATAGTTCTTGGTGGATTTTTGTTTACTATATCTATAAGCATGATTTTGAAACACTGACATCTCTAAAATTATTTTTTTCTTTTTTGATCAATAAATGTATTTGAAGATGAGCATTTCCCGTTGGGTGTGCAAAATACTTCCGAAACTCGTCTTTTGGTCTGCAAGGAATATTCTGACCTGAGAATTTTGATTTAAATCGAACTTAATACATATGTAAAGATTGCCGATCTATTATCTTTTTTGCTGCAAGGTTTTAGTATAAAGAATGAACATACCCCCCAAGTGGTCCACAAGGGATCTATATTGGATAGGGCAGCCAAAAAATAAAACAATCACAACGTCAACAATCTTCTCAACGTATCTATCCCTCAAAGTTGTGCAAGATTTTCTTCCTTTTATATACATATACTTTCCCAATAAGAAGGGTCGAAGAAGATTTTTATTACCACCACTTTCCCATATTTTAAAGACTCATAGATAGTTTCAACAGGCTGATGCAGTTTCGACGGAATAATTTTATGCGACATTTTCAAATGTTTTTAGGTAGCTATTTAGTATGAAGCAGTGTATAACATAGTGATTTCCATAAAATATACGACCCGAGCCGTATAAGCTTTCTCACATCAACAGATCATCGTGTATGTTGTCGCAATTTGTTAGTCTATATAAAGAACAGATTTCAAGGCATTATATATGTTTGTAATAGTTTCTTTTTGTTATTTTACTTCAGATAAAAATATTGCGTAATCAAAACTGACAATTTGTTAAATCAATAGGGGACGACTGAAAAATACATTTTAGCTGGAAAAAATACGAGCTCAATACACAATGAAGACCAGACAAGAAAAACAATCGGGAAGCATGCTACATCAATATATCTATGGACTCGGCAAGAAACAATTCTCTTAGAGGCTACTTTATAAATGGCATAGAATCCACTGGATTAAATCCCGAAAACAATGTAAATGTCTGTAATTTTATTGTTATAAATAAAAATATGTTACATACAAATTGCGAAAAAATTTAAAGAACCAACAAAAGCCTATTAACTTCCAAGTAATATTTTTAGTACACTATTTTTGCCTTAAATAATGTTCCGCTAGAAGTACAGGGTGAAATCAAACCGTTTCTAAATAATACTCCATATTTTAGATTTACGTTTGGTAGAATTCATTGTCATTCTTTGTCGTTTTTCAAATCTTCATTTATTTATTTTTTTATACCGAGTGTACATAAATTTGTGACAATGATTTGCGTAGCATGATTCTCTGCAATTTAATCACAAAAATATTAATACAGAAACCTAGAAAGATTCACTTTCATCAATCTTCACGAACCATTTTCAATAATGATAACATTGTAAATTATATGACAATTCAATTTAAAAATGATTTAGCAAATGTATAGTTTTAATATGTCAATGAGTACCATGTTTTGATTTAATCTGTGCATACCTCCAACAGTTCGGTAGCTTGCTTCTGATCACAACAGGATAATAATCACAAAACCACGGAACACCTACACACACTAAAGACTCTTCTGGTTGACAAGCATTAAACTTATGCACTCTGTTGGGCCGTTATCGTATGTACAAAAAATGCCAAATATACTACTTTGAAAAGAATTTTGGTAAGATTATCTTTTTCCTCCTCTTTGACAATAATAATGGATTAATAACAAAATAGGCGTCTAATAAATAAACAATAAAATTAATTTCTTATCGGCTTTGACATATTTCCCATTTTAAGACAAAACATATACCGCAGGTGCCACTTGAAATACAAATACCCGAATATTCCCGAAGCGTTCCACTGTTATGCTAGCCTCGGCGAAGGTTGCTAATACGTTCCCTAGTAGCGAAATAGACACTACTTCCCGACTACAGTCACTACGATGCCAATAGTTGTCGACGTAACTAGTGTTTGGAGTTGACTTGGCATCAACGTTAAAATGACACAAAGTGGATTACCGACCTTTCCCATCTCCATCAGTCAAAAGTTCTTAAAAAGGTTGTTTTAGTGTCAATCCTTTTGCTGCTCTAGACGAATATATTCGCGCGTGCTATCATATTTTGTAAGTGGTGGCTGAAATATCTCCGCAGTGAACGAGTTAAACAACACCTTATTACAAATAACACTTTATCTATTGAGTCTTTTAAAAAAAACCTAGTGAGCAGAGATCATCTGATCCCAGTAAGCTTTGCATAAAATGCAAACTTATTAGACGAAATATGAGTCTTGGTATACCAAGCGAGTTTTTTGTTAGAATGTTTTTGTTTAAAAGAAATTTTAGATAAATTTGTATGCACGATGTAAAAGACGTTTGCCGCGGTGTTTCTATTTCTACTTATATTAATTTCTTTACATATATAATTGTCCCTGGATGATGTACCCTACGCTTATAAATTTTCTTATTTTTCTATTTGTCTATTCTTGATCAATTGTATATATTGTTGGAAATACCCCAGATATTTGAAGTTTGGTAGAGTACCATAGATATGAAATATTTGATTATTGTATGAAACGTAAATTGAAAATACTAATGTATGGCGACTTTTTTTAATCCACTGTATTCCCTACCTCTACTAGCATATTTCGAGATGGTGACCGTGATAGTCATCGGGAAAAAAGTTTTTTTTTTCACCTTTTTCGGGACGAATTCGAGGACGTTTTCGAAGAGCCTCCACCACCAACGGTGGTATTTTCTCCCGTTCTTGACGCACGCACGTGGCGGACCAGCAGCAGCAGCAGCATCGTCGAAATTCAATTGTGTGCGTTCCTCTTTCTTCTGAACCAACGTTCGCTAGCTTTCTCCGTCCCTATCGGTCCGGTCGCTACGTGGGTCGCGTCATCTCTATCTAGCGTGCGCTGGTAGCGTTCGCGTAGGGATTGATTTTGCCGGAACGGCAGTTCCCCTTTAAAGCCATTTAGTTGGCGGTTCTCCGCTCGAAGCAAGTATCGAGCGGTGCGAGACCGCGCTGGACGATAGTATTGTGCGAATTTCGTACTCCCACGGAGAGCAAGAGAACGTATCTACTACGATCTACATGCATACGCCTCGCCGCGGCGGTGTTGTCGCTAGCCGATCTTGTGTTCTTCTTTTCGGACGCGTATTTTATGTAATGGAGCTGAAAATTATGTATTGCGGCGATTATATGGAAAATTATCCAAAATGTGGCCTTCTCTTCTGCGTAGTATTCTTTCTTTTTCTGTTTAATCGATGCATAACATACTGGATTTACTGCGTGATGGCAGTAGTGCATCAGATACAAAACTAAATCAATGTATGTGTTTCATTTTTGAGATAAGTACATTTCCAACTGAATTACTTATAGCAGAAGAGATATATGTTCACCGACACATTTTTACAGTTTTTGGGTCTTTGTACGTAATTTGAAAAAAAAAAAATTATTGGAAAAAAACGTCAGCTTTATGATATATGAGTATTTCAAGAAAGCATGACAAAGAAGTTTCTAAACAAACAAACACATAAGAAAGAATATAGATAATGATAGCAAGGACTGTGGCGTAGTTTGGTAAACAACACATAAGTATCGGCAACCTCCGTACCACACAAGCTTAATTTATTATATAGTAATATAATAATTACTAATAATGTAATAATTATATTATATTAATATATATAAAATATATAATAATTATCCGGTCACCGGTTGATGATGAGGACCATTCGTGTCCTGGAAACGACCGTCCCGGACTAATTATTATATTACTATATAATAAATTAAATTTGTGTGGTGCGGAGGTTGCCGATACTTATGTGTTGTTTACCAAGAAAGAATATGCTGGAAATTTCTAATGCTCGAAAGTGAGTTTCTGGAAGGGTTAGAAGAATGCTCAAAGAATTCTTCATTCGTGAGAGGTACTTAATAAATAATTTTGCTCTGTCTGAATTATATTCTAAATTCTTAAAACAAAATACATATCGCTAATGAATGATACCAAAAAGTATCATTCGTGAGCGAAAATAAAAACGTGCTCAATTTTAAATTCCATTCCGAAAAGAATAATATTTTATAATGTTCACGAATGATTTTAACAAAAACCTGAAATAATTTGTTATCATACAACAATTTTATTTTCTATCCTAGGATATATTTACCGCTCATTGACGGTTAGTAGGACAAATGAATAAATATTAGAAGAGGGAAATATCATTCTAAAATAAATTGTAAAACGAATGACAGAATAGGATAAGAATTATGTTAAAATGCTGTTGGTTGAAAAGTGGTTTTTTATTTTTGCATTGTATATTGTACAACTGTATTGTGGTATGATATTAATTTGGTATCATTAATTTCGATTAAGTTTTCACGACTGTATTCTAAAGCAGAAGAAATAGGGCCGAACAATACTAAACGGTACTGGAAGGGTCTAAAGAAGATCGTGCGAGACCAAACGAAAGTGAGGAGGGCCGAACGAAGCCAAACATATAGCCAAAAGAAACCGGACCAGACCACGTGGGTTTGACGGGACTGATTGGAGTTAATTGAACTCGACCCCGGATGGAATAGAATATAGCCGAACAAAATCAAAAATAGACAAGCTTAGATGAATGGGGATCGAACAGAACTGAATATACCCAATTTAGCCAAAAGCAATCAGAGCCGAACAGAATTAGACGACCATGACTGTGAAAGGCTATATTCAAGTGGCTTTGTATATTTTGTATGCGTCTACCGCATTACAAGAATTTTATTGACAATTTTTAATCACAAATGGTAATTAAACTTAAATTAACCCTTTCGAGCCTATTGGGTCATATGTAACCCAACAGTTTTTTCAGTGTTCACACATGTTTCACTCCTTTCCATTTAAAATGATATACTACATTTGATTTTTTTTTCAATAAAGTTGCATTTCGACGACTAATGGGTTATATTTTTCCCACTAAAAAAGTCTGACTGGGATATATATGTCCCATACAAAATGGCGGACTTTTTTTTCGAATAACATTTTAAGGTGTTTAATTCACTTACCTTCATCTTGTTGTTGTTTAAAAAAATTACAATCTAATCAGGATTTAATAATAAAAAATCCGGCTCGAAAGGGTTAAATCAATCACTTTGAAACGAATTTCTTATGTTTATCCATCGTAATGTAAAATATGGTAATCCCAGTTGAATGCTAAAATATTAATTCTTAATTGTATTTGAAAATTTCGAAGAACTAAATAGATATTTTAGCTTTATTTTTATTATTCATGAATCTTATTTTTCACTCCCGAGTAGTATTCTCCGTGCCTTGATATTTATCATTCATCCGCAAAGATATATATATACCATATATATCATATATATATATAAAATATTATAAAATATTATTTTTTTCGGGATGGAATTTAACAATGAAGGTGTTATTATCAACCTAAGGTTTTTTTACCTGAAAACATTTTTTAAACGTGTAATCTCAAGGTAATTTGTAGATTCAATATATATATATATACACCACTTATCCATTGTCAAATACCACTAACACGTTTGACCACATTCAACACTATTCGTTCCTGGTTTTAAAAAGTACTATCTTCAATTGGTTGCTGCATGCGCCATGTGCTAATCTCCCGTGCGCATTTGTTGGTTGATACTATTATGCAACGGTTGTACTGCATAAAACCTGTTTATCAAATTCATTAGGACGAGAAAATTATTATCGTATAACTTAATATGACTGCTAAATAAGCTGGTCGCATTAAGTAATTGATTTTATGATTATATTTTTCGATACAAGGCGATCAACTGGATAATAATCCAAATGCATGCATATTTTATTAAGACGAGTTATAAGTTAGTTACTTTATTTTTATTGTTGGTAATTAATTGTGACTAGTTTTAGATAAGGAGAATTAATGTGACACCATAACCATTTTTGTAACCAATTAAGTGGTTTATTAAATTGAGAGTAATTAAAAATTATCATATATAGGTGTTGCATATTAATTAAATTATAATTAAATATGGGTCATTTTAGATCAAGTGGGCTAAAGGCCCCCACTTGACCCTTTCAAATTAGAATGAATTTTTTACAGGATCTACATACGGGTGTTACGTGGAATTATACCAAATTACAGCTTGGTAAATAGTATATAATGATAGCAAGGACTGGAGGTGGTGTAGTATGGTAAACAACACATAAGTATCGGCAACCTCTGTATCACACAAGTTTAATATAATAATTAATCCGGGGCGGCCGTTTCAAGGACACGAATGGACCTCATCATCAACCGGTAACCGAATTAATTAAACTTGTGTGGTGCGGAGGTTGCTGATACTTATGTGTTGTTTACTGATAAATGGTATGGTTAAGCTATTAACCACAATTTTGCTAAGGTCAGTTTTTCCATGTCGCGACCATAACGAATAAATCATAAAGTTGGTTTCCTCACTGCTCACTGAAATTACAGCAATGCCGAAATTTGATGATCCGGCCTAACTTTTTCGGTGCAGCAACTTAGTTGTAGAGTAAAAGTTCAACACCACAATTTGACTTTGTGAAGCCGACTCTTTCCTCGTTTGCAGTCTGTCAGCATTTCATGAAGCTGTTCAAGTGATGTGTCGACTGCTCAAATAATTACTGAGTTATCCACGTTCAAATTCCATTAAATCCATTATTCCATTAAAAAATCAATTTCGGCTCATTTTTTAAAGGCCGTGTCTAAAAAAAATCACACCCCGAATTTAAATTTTCTTTCTTGAAAAGAGCTCGTTGTTTGATAAGAAAAAGTTTGTTTCATTTTTGAGACATTGCCTTTGAGGGCAAATCAAGACGATTGCTCAACATGTTTTTACGTATTATGTAGTTTAATTTGCTCCTATTACGAATGCAAATGAAAATACAAAAGAATATCCAATTAGATGAAGTATTGGGTTAATATTTGATGAAGTAAATGGATACAAAATGAATATTAGTGTTAGCAGCATTAACTTAAATCAAAATTTTATCAAAAGTTATGCGGCTGCTTGGACCAAACTTTCCAAGAAATCAATAACCAACGTTAAAGTCAAAAAACAAAACTTAAAGAATCAAAGTAGAACGTTCCTTTCAAATAAAATCATGATTTTTTGCATTACAAAAGAACTTGAAAGATAAATTCACGCATGCGTTGATCTATAAAAGCCTAACAATTTTTAAAAAGTAGCCACAACTATATCTTTTCAAGCACGTATTTCGCGTAAACTAATATAGGATTAAATCAACATTTTCTGCTAAATTAAAACATAATTTTCGCATCATCATGAAACAATGTATTTTTTCATTCAGTCATGAAAAATTGTCATCGTTTTGTTCGACGTAACTGCAACCCAAAACATACTTAGTCTAAAACGTCTCGACATATTTTACTAAACCGTACACAATCCCGTCTCGTTGAAACTCCGTGATATATATCAGCCCATAAGCGGCAAAGTTTCCTTCAACTCGACGCGAAGATTGTTTGTAAACTTTGTTTCACTTCTTCCTCACCCTGACCTATGAGCCATACATTAGCCATCGTCTATACGTGATATGTATTATACACCCTGAGTATGTGTAAAGCTGTAGAGGAGTCCCGTTTGCATTTTTTTTTTTTCGATTTCCAACATTTATTCTGTTTTTAAGCAAAGCTAGTACTTGGTTAACTTTCTACTTTTGGAGGTAATATACAGTTTCAATTAAATTTTAATTTTGTTTTATGCATAGAATTAAATCTTTGAAAAGTAAATTTTAAATAAAAGAAAAAAATGATTTTTTCCTTGGTATTTTCCGACGTAAAGAACCTGAGATCTCCCGTTTGCTAGACGGGCGTATTAACTACTACACTACGGAGATCTCTCAAGTACATTACTGTACTAAACAAAACTTCAAAAACATTTTGGTAAAGACCAGTATTGGAATACTTCCAAAAGATGGAATTTCCAAATAATACTCTTCATTTTCAAATTCAATTGTAGCAACACATAAAAATCATACAAGTTTATTATGATATAAGGGAGCAATCGACGAAAAGAAAACTGGAAACGTTTCTTGAATGCAATAATGTACTAAGTACATCTACAATTCGTGATTTGGTGCAAAAGTTTAAAACAATTAGTAGGCTCATTGATTAACAAGATTACGGTATCAACGTAGAGGTTGGTCACATGAAAATGTTGCTGGAGCAAGTGACAGGCGATTGAATCTTTCGTATGGCACTACGAATCTGAATCAAAAGATCTGCATTTAAAGGCATTCAAATTTCAACTAACCCAAGAAACGAACCACCAACGACGACATATAAAAACTAATGAGCGATGAAGCTCATTTTTATTTAAATGGCTTTGTCGCATTCAAGCTGGAGAAAATTCACATGTTCAAATTCACAATACATCCATTGCTTGGTGTGCATTATGAACAGGAGGAATCATTGGCCTATACCTTTTGAGGACGAAGGTGGCAACGTTCTTATAGTCAAGGGTTGAAAGTTCGACGGCATGTGATTTCAACGGGGCGAGATCACGTGTCATGCAGCACATGGAACTTTGATTTTACGCTAAACCAAATTTCCTGGTCGTGTCACTTTTCAGGGAAGTGACATCGTTTGGCTACCGAGATCTTGCGATTTAGCCTTACGTCAACAAACCTGTCACTATTCCGCAGGTAAAAGGGAATATCAGACTTGCGGCTGTTGAAATACAGCTGCATGTATACGAAAGCGTTGTAGAAAGCTTCGCTAAAAAAATGATAACATGTCACACGTCATATTCCATACGCTACTAAGTGTGCATGTATTTAAAATGAATCCAGTCTCCTCCTAGTGTTAATTCACAAAATTTGCGAATCGATTGATCTTTTTAAAAGGATCAACATTGATCCGGTATACCTAAATTGTACACATCAAACTATGAGAAACATTCTAGTTTAGGCAAAACTTTAACTAATAAATCTACCGTAACATCTTCAGTAAAAACTCAATAAAATTATCTGCCGTATCCTCCCGCACGTTCAGAACATGTATGTTACGAATATTTGTACACTATAACACTTACTGCCACAATCAAGTAATTTAGCAACTAGAGCATCAACCTTTAGGGTCGCCTTATTGTTTCATTCTAACATATGTATTCATAGTTCTATGCTGATTACGTGGAATAGAATTATTGCATCTATTGGACAATCCGACGATATTGATAGGATGATACAGAGGTTCCATCGTCAACGTAGTTATTATTCGAGATCTCTGCGTCCAGATGGATTTTGTAATCGCCCTCGTACCGCCACCGCCAACATCTCTCTATCATCTATTTCCGGCGAAACTGGTGATCAATCCGTACGCCGTGTGTCCACAGTATCTCCTTTGCGTATAGATACATAATTCACGGATAATGTGGTGTTTATAATATTAATTGGAAATTGTAGTTGCGGTCCTCCTATATTAGGATACCGCTTAATTGTGCATAATGCAATCTAGAGAATGCATTAAATTCGAACGCCGTACTGAGAATCTAAAATTAATCAGGTAGCAAGTACGATTCCGTAATGGGCTGATAGAAAAATGGAGAAGGAGAAGGAGAAGGATAACATCTAGCGTTAACACTGTAACTTGTAATGAGATGTATGAAAAATAAATAAAAATGGAATGATACTTATAGAACTAACAAAATAACATCATTTTGACCTTGAAGAGATAAAAATTGCAGAAGAAATCAATAGTTCCATGACAAAAATGAAAGTAATAGGTATTACAGAAACTTTTCTAGTTTGGAAATTTAGCATTGCCTTCTCTGAAATAACTTTAAAATATTAAAAACAACCACAGAACCCCAGGTTTTTGTTGACGTGTTGCAAGGGTTTTGCGAAAAGAACAAAATCGTTTTAACATGTTTGATAACCGTTAGAATAGATAATGATCACGAAAACGTACATTTTTATATACAATATTATATTAGGCGTTGAAAACTATGGGTGACATTCTGAACCATTTTAAAATGTACGTAATACGATCACAAATTTGAAAATAAAAGTCTCCAATTTGATTAATACTGCAAAAATTTAATAAACTCGGTAATGTTATCTAGTAACTATTTCACATAAATGTTAATGTCCAAAAATATTGGTAGTCCGACACTCTCGAGGTACCAGGGTCTTGAGAAAAACAACAAGATAAAATGTGTGCGAAAATTTGCAAAGAGAAAAACCTAATTTTAAAAGTTTTCTGTATAATGAAGTGTAAAAAAAAGTCAATAAAATGATCCAAAACATTATTAAGGTAGTTCTAGTAAATGCATATTAAAAAGAAGGTATTCTTCTTCAAGAAATTCTATTGAAAGAATGCAGGTATTTCAGATAAAAATACGACGTTAAATCTGATACCGTTTTAACACCGTCTATTTGGTACTTCACGTCCATTTACGCAAGTAGTAAGTAAGATGTTTAACACCGCGTGTGGCAAGCAGAGTTGAATTAGAAAAACTTTCGGTGTTATGTATGTTCCGTTTCAGTGTTAAGAACCACGATGGAAAAACTCGTGTTTCAGTGTTAGTAATTTTTCTGGAGTGAAAAAATTCTCCATTTCGGTGTTAAAATTTTTCCTCGCGGTAAAAAATCACCCCAAAATTACCCCGTTTGGAGTTAGAACATTTCCTCGGACGGCGAAGAATTTATATTAATGTATTAATTTTTCTCGCCAAGAAAAAAATCTACATTACGGTGTTTTTCCTATGTAATGAAAAATGTTTTTCTTACGATGTGCTTTCCCCTACAGGCTAGAACTTAATGGGTTAAAAAAATAGAAAATTTGTATCAGAAGTCACCCATTATCTTTGTCACTGTACTTAAAGGAGCTATGAAAAAAAAAAGTTATGAATGCATTCATAACTGCTATTCACGAGTAACACGTAGTCATGCATTTCACTTTATTACTTTCTAGATGCACAATGGCGAATGGATATTTTAAACTATTATCTTTCTACACCGCAATTCTGCTCAGAACTGGCGTTATGTTAACTCTGTTTGGGTGAATTTCCAACTACGAAATAATGTTTACAGATTCCTAACTACACAAGGTATAAAATATTCACCAGTATAAATACAAAATTATATTCTTTGCAATGTTATCCCAGAGATAAATCAAGGTGAAACTTTTCACCGCTTGGGATACAAGAAAAAGCAACTACTTATTAGTTAGTTACTTCTTATCACAACAGTATTACTTTAACATAAAGTAGGTGACGCTTTTACTAAACTGCGGGGTATATTTACATTATTATGGGGAAAATGTAACACCGTCCGCTTTTACTCCAAGAAATTTAACTATGCACGATGCATAGACTTCCGATTTGCGTCTACATTTAACAATTTTAAGATTTGCTCTTAAGTCAAATTAATCGCTTGGAATTTAAGATAGATAAAGAAGGACAATTAAACATCTTCATAACGTGGAACTTACTTTAAAATAGTTTACCTTTTTTGAGTTAACTAAAAATGGTTGCTCAAAATACAAAATATATACGCATAGCGTAGCTAATCCTCTTATTGCTGTAAAATCTAATGTATTTTTATTTTCTCCCGTATAATATGGCAAAAATTTCAACAAAAAAGAAATTATCGAAACATGTACTTTGGAAATCCGAGAATAGCGTTTAGGCTGCAGACAGTCTAACACAATCAAGAACCAAAATGAATAAAATTATTAATATTAAACTTTTCGAGAAAATCTAAAATTACTTGGATAGTGCAAAATGTTTTAGAACAAAACATGTCGGTTTAACAATAAAATAGTAAAGGTTAACAGTGGAAATTTCAGGAAAAAAACAATATTTAGGTAAAATAATATAGAGGAAAAATAAAAGTGCGGGGCTTTTGTTATAATGATAGTAGATAGATGTCTGTTTTCTGACAATTTTTCGAACAAATACCTGACAAATTTATTTAACACCTATGGAATGCAAAATGGCTTTGAATTCTGCGCATGGAAACACTATTATTTCACTCTTTCTCCATGTAACACAAATTCGATGTTTTCTTTAAGCTGTTTAAAGCTTAGATAGTGGATCCGAGTCTAATTTTTTCGAATTTTTACAGCACTATTAAATATATTAAAAATAGTGATTTATCACTATTACTGATAAAATGAAAACTGGAAACAAAATTTCTTTAGTACCGATAAAATTCACCCAACCAGTCTTGTAAATTATATTCACCAAGAAGGTTAATTTATTGTAATGTAATATGAGAAAACCGGATAATTTTTTAATTTGTCAAGTTCCGCGTTAACGGTAGTACGATTTACCCAACTAACAAGCTATTTGCATTCTGCAATTTGTACAATTTTTTAAGGTTAGTTTTCTATTATTGTAAAAGTTCTTTTTTTATAAAAATATTTTATATGAATTTTCTTAAAATTTAAAATGCTTAGCAAAAAAGAGTCATCAGATGTATTACAACATCCTTTGAAACCAAATTTTGCTAGCTAAGTATCCCTAAAATGTACGGCCTTCTATGATATTAATGATAATTAATAAAAATATTAAAAATATTAAAACTACAATTTTAATACCAATATATATTTCCAACTAAATTTGCCAAGTAAAAATAATATTTCTTCTAAAATTTTTTGTAATAAATAGACCCGAAGGTAACAGAAAGGTCAAAAATGTTATTTGGAAACCTTGAAGCAAAATATCGTCCAAAGTACTGAAGATTCTATAAAAACAAGAGAAAATAACTTCAAATTACAAAAGTATTTTTTTTATATATAATTAAATTTTTAAATAAATTAATATTTATTTAAAAATTCACCCATGGCTAGAAATTATTAATATTATCCTTAAAATTTCAATAGCTCAACGTTGCCATCGATAAAACCCCTGAATCGACGAACGTAGAGATGGAAAAGTTTTGGTGGAGGAGACGGAGTTTGAGGGTTCGCCTTCTCTCCGGTTCTCCTCATTCCACGCGCGACATCGCTGCGGTAACAAACAAGGGTGGCAGGGAGAAACTGGGGTGAATGGGGATTAGTTAAAGTATTACGCAGGGTAATAAAGATCTAATGAAGACCGTAGGATATGTGTACGTCTGGTTTGTAAGGTATTACGAGTGCAACGGAGCGTACAAGGCAATATCTAAAATTAGATTATATCAATCGCGTTAATTTGCAAATGAAATACAATGAATTCGACGACTAATTAATACATTTGTTTATCTATTTGTTCCTCTGTTGTCTCGATTAATGTTTTTCGTCAACGCAAATAAAGCGAGTAGGCTGGGTCATTCAGAAGGGGCGTCCCCGTACTAATATCTCATGTATTGAAACTTGTCCGTTCCATTCAATAAATAAAATTCACTTTTATCGTTCGGCTTGGTGCAATTTATGGATAGTGATTCACATATAGTAGTATGACGGTAGCGATATCGGCATATCCGGCATTTTATTCCATGCAGGGGTGGCAGAAATGCATAAACATGTAGGCAGTTGTAATCTAAATAGGACATGTTGTACGTGTATATGTAGGATATCTTTCATAGATTTTGACCCAGAAATGATGGGCTTTATGACAGCGTATGTCGTTTGTAAAATATACTGCAAGAGATTTTTTGAAGACAACAATGCAAAAATGAACATAATAAACACTAAGACGATTTATTACGAATATATTCGTAGAGTTTGGTGATAATTGGTAGGGCAAATTAAAACGCATGTGCAGAAGATCTCATAACGCTAAATATTTATCGGATTTCGTTAAATTTTGTAAAATAACGTCTACAATTATCGTATTTACGAATGTGGACATATTCATTTTATGTTATGAGTAAATATTCGTAGATTATGAACACTTACAAGTGACCTTAATGAGATGGGCATCAACTTGAAATTAAGGTAAATTCATTCAACGCTTCAAGCGCCACTAATTTTGCTAAACCTTACATTATTAACTCAAATAAACACAAAACAAATCAAAAGCTTGGTATGTAGAGATAAATGACGTTTTCCTTAAATGTGACATAAATATCAGCCATAACTAAAAATGTTACTGACCCGATGTAAGAAATAGCGTATTTAGTCACGTAATGATAGTGTTAACGTAAGTATTAACATTAAAATTGTGATAACTCTCACTAACTTACTCAGCAAGAATAACAATGTTTTTAAAGGGAAAAATGTGTATTTTAAAAATAATGTATAATTTTCGTATTTAGAAAAGTTCGGAAAATTCTTTAAGCCATAAATTTACCTACTAGATTAGATTTTTGTGTCCCAAAGTGAAAATCAAATTTAGATTTTGAACAACACCTTCAAGAAATATTTAACAAGGAATTTCTATGTTACACGAGGAAGTGCATCAATATATTACACAAAACAATCCTATCCTAAATTAGTTATAAATATTGACGTATTTATTTGAAATAAATTTCTTAAACTAATCTCTACATGTTAAGAAAAACAATTTTAATTCCAATTCTATTAAAAGCCAAGTAATCCTTGAAATCTATTTTAAATGAAAATAAAACGATTTCCAATGTCTTATGGCCAGCTTCACCAACATCTTAAGTAATTCTTAAAGGACTAAACATCACATAAACAAGTAAATTTTAACTATGGTGCGTATAGCACGTACGCCTATACGCAACGATTTTAATGATACCATGCCTAGAGTAAGCAATAACCATGATAGAAAAATTAAGCTTTTCTGATATTTAAGTGAATCACTTTTAATAGATGGTGTAGTTGATTCAGCGCGCTTGTCCATAAAACGGAGGTCGTAGTTCGAAAAGAGAGAAAAAACGATTTTTCATTACTTGCCGGGGGAAACCAATATATTAATTTATTAAAGAAGGTGTACTTGGTAGTTAAGGACATGCCTGTCGAGATACTGCAATATATCTGCAGGCATCAATAATCTAGGTATTAAAAGAAGATCCGAATCTTACTGGCATCAACGAAAATTAAACTTAAGTACGACGGCGAAACTGAAAAATTTTTAACATGTTAGAACAAAGAAATTAGAAATTATTTGAGTGTAGGCTTTCACGACCGTAATCCATAGTAGAAATGTCTTTCGGGTGATGTCGTGTAGTTAAAATTTTACTTGACGTTTCGCTGACTATCCTGTCAGCTTCTTCAGAAGATTTTTTAAAGACTGCTGTCCCCACCAGCAGTCCAGCAGACCAGCAGTCTTTAAAAAATCTTCTGAAGAAGCTGACAGTCAGCGAAACGTCAAGTAAAATATTAACTACACGACATCACCCGAAAGACATTTCTACTATAGAAATTATTTCTTTTAAAAAGGAGACCTAAGCGAAACAGAATAAATTTAAACACTGTTATTTAGAAGTTTGTTCGCGATAACTACCGCAAAATATTATAAAACGTTAAACAAAGTATCGAGTCTCTATACGCACATTTTGGAGGAAGAAAATTTCGGGAGAAAATATCGCAACCTAAGATTGAAATAGATTTTTAATAATTTTTGAAAACTTTAAGTTGCAAGTGGAACTGATGTCGATACTTTTGTTTCATTTCTAGAAATAGAAAAAAAACGGTATCAATACTCTAAACACGATACTTTACTTGGTATTGAGAAAGAGAACTTCCTAAACTAGAGATTGCAGTCACTAAGAATAGGAGAGTACTGACAATTAGACTTTTAGAAAAACCAATATTTGCGGATTCTTTACACAAAGATCGGTACCCACGAGGTATTTATACTTCTACGAAGGAACATACGATACTTTCATTTCAAAACTACTTGTAGCTATCGGGGGGTAATAAGCAAAAGAAGCAGCTTAAGGTTTATCGATCTAAATAGAACACTTTTTCTAATAGAAATAGACAAAAATGCAGTTGTCGCAGTTAAGTTAGTAAATATCAGGGCGCCAATAATTTTCAAAAAAAAAAAAACCTAAAAACCAAGCAGGGTGACGTCGAACAGTTCGCAACAAATCGCTCTCGAATAACGTAATAGTTTTCGGACATCGTAGTGTCGATCCACTCATCCATCCAGCATAGAGCCTAGAGAAGTACATACATACATCTGTTTCCCCGTCTAACCCGTTTTACACGTTCGCCGGTGAGGCCTATACCGGCCTCCGACGACCACGTGGTCGGCGAGATGCACCTGTACGAGAGGTGACCGTCGCGCGCGACCGTAGAGGCGCGAGAGAGATACGGGGATAGGACGGAACGACGAGTGGGGTCATCGCAGTGTGTGCGCGTCTACGTTTACGTGTATGGTCGGGTTGTATGTGTATGTGTGTTTGCCGTATGCGCGCCTCTGCCTCTGCCACCGTCGCGCGTTGTGTCGCCTGCTTTACTGGAGATATACAGGCTGTTCCCAGTAATATTTCCAGCATATCTCGCTTATTACAAGGGATACAGTGTTCGAATAAATCAGATTATCAAGTAATAGCTGCCTCCGCAATTGGTTTCATATTAATTATATATATACTATCAATGCAAAAACCCCGATTTATCGTCGGCCAAGACGATCTATCGAAAATGTCGCAGCGACTAAAGGTGTTGCTGAGAATCCAACAATTCTTTACTCGTCACCGTTTACAAGAGTTGACAATTTCAAAAATCACTCTACAACAGATATTATAGAAGGGTCTCCGTGTTATCGTTATATAGTCCAGTTAATTCCTGAAATTAAGCTTGTAAATCATGTGCAGTGAACGTTGAATTTTCAAAAAAAAATCCTTTTTAGCATGTTTATTTGGATGCGTATATGAACACCCATAACTGTCGTGTTTGGGATACTCAGTTCCTGGGAAAAAGCTGGTGTGGGTTTTGGGATGGCGATATTATAGAACCACATTTCTTCGAGGACATATGGCGAACGCTAATAGAGACTGTTACTGTGGCACAAGAAACAATGCAATTATTGCAAAAGAGATTTCCGAACGCAATGCCAACCAGGATTGGTCACCGAAATCGTGTGATCTCACGCCATGCGATTTTTGACTGAGGGGTTTCGCGCACATTCCAACCGACCACTAGAAATTTAAAGTTTAAAGATGAAATTTGATGTATCATTAGTGCAATTGAGCGGCAAATGATAAAAATTTCGCCGAAACCGCAAGAATGCGACAACAAATACGTGGTATTATTTCCTTTAGTTACCAAAAAATATCCCTTTTATTAAAGAATTAAATATTGCGCTCTTATTGGGCCATCGATTAATAACAGGATTGTTAAAATAAAGAATGTGTAAGCTACCTTTGCCCAAACTGTAGCATTAAGTATAAAAAGCCCCAGTCTTTCACTGGCGGCTTTTTATACACAGTGTTTGAAACGCGCAGAACGGTGACAGAAAAACTGCAGTAGTTGGAATTAATATTGCACATTAGTAGTTGCTTAAAAAAAAAACTTAAAACCATGAAGTTTCTTGAGATCTATTCGATGTACTTATAAGCATACTGCAAAGTGTGTACTCTTATGCGAAACGGAGACTAAGAGTACGTGATTTCACAAGTACCTAAGAAACTTTATTACACGATTATTAGAGCAAGTATGTATAATAGATATTTTTGTACAAGGAGTGGTAACTTGGCATAGTTTATTAGCATAGTAGTGGCATAGAAATATTGCCGAAATCTTTGAAAAAATGCCCTATGATCTAGATTAAAACATCAAATTTTTGTCCTACCTCAATAAGTTAGAGTACCACTCAACCACCGCTACGCGTTTCGTTGTGTAACTCATCAGCGCACTCGTCTCTCTATCTCTAGATTCCAAGATCCCTGAACTGAACATTTTAAAAAGCTCATCCTGTATATTAAATCGATATACACAAATCAGCCAATACAATTTCATACTGAAAGTAGGGCTTAAGTACTACTATAACTTGTAAATAATTTTATTCCATCCAAGAGAATCTGGGACCGTAGGCACCGCGTACTTGAACGCGTCTTAACATTAAGCGAATTTTACGGTTTAAATTTCCTTTACACGTGTTCAAAATTGAGATACAATTTTGGCCCCGCTTGAGTAAAAAAGATTTTTCTCTAAGTTTAATTCACACTCACAATTTTAATTTCTTTATTATGTCTGTAACCACTAATAGAAATCTTCGTAGTCATAGATTAAGCCCCTTCATTCTTCGCTTTACATGATGAAAGGTATTTTAATAGTTTTGTTAAACATCTCGAATAGTTTCGGTAACATATTCTATTATACGAGATCGATTTGTAATATGGTGATTCTTACATGAATATAAATGAAATACGTGTCTTAAGTATTGTTGGAGCGTTTTATTTGCGGAACTTGAGGCGCAGTGCTTAGCAGTCTAGGGGTACCGGGTTCGAACCCTGGGCTCCTCACTCTTAGAGTAAGGTTTTCCCGTAGTTCTCCCAGCTTAACAATTGGAAAATACTACGATAATGGTTAAACATCTTAAGACGCTCTATGAACGCAGGCGTAATAATGACACATGGCCGGCCGATGGCCCCTCTAATTCGCGAAAGCTGTTTGGAAATAATGTGAAGGCATGGATTATTATTATTATTTTACCTTTGTAAGTAAGATGTGTATCAATTTTCTAAAATGTATAATGGTACGGTGACAGCCTTCTCTTGATACATCTTCTATCTAATATATTATTGTTCTATATTTTTTAAAAGACTTCTTCAACAATAGAAGTTGAAAAAGGGAAATGTTATAATCATATTCCGATTATATTGGTTTTTGCACAAAAAAATGTGTGAATTTAAAGCTACTCGCATACCATTGTTTAACCACAAAATCGTAAGGCGACCATGAATTCAAGCAGGATATTCAAATACGTACTGGGGAATATTCTTATATATTAGTTATTCCCCCAAAAATTTAAATACACGTGAAATAAAAAATAAAAAAAAAACAAGTCCATAAAAGGATGAAGAAACCTTCCCACTGGCAACTACTAAAATTAATACTAAAATACCTTTTGGTATTTTAAAACATAGAATAAGCAGTAAAATACGTTTTATAGTTATAAAGAAATAAAATTAGAATGTAGAATTTTTAAACCAAAACGAGGCAGAATTTTCGTGGCAAGTAGAAGAGAAGGACCGTGAAAAAAGATCGTGAGTGGCGAAGATAGTTTATCAAAATAAATGACAAAATTTTGAAAATTGTAAAATTTTACATAAAAAAGGTCTTATACTAACGCATATCTATCGAAAGGAATTATTTTAGGTAAATGTCAAGAAATGCGAAAAATTTTTAAAGCAATATAATTAGTTTCAGTTTCAAGTAGTAATATTTTGATTTTTTCCTGAGAAAGCAATTATTATTTTTAATTTGGACATCACTCACCGTTGGTTTTCCTAATCTCGGGAGGTGAATTACACATATTTTTTGGAATTTGCTAATCGAACACTTTCATTTTACAGGCGCCTGCTCTCAAATAATATAATTCTGAAAGATTGAAATGAAGAAATGTCCAATTCTCACAAAATTTTGTATTTGAAAAATATCAGGCAACCGGTTTCGTGTTTAGGATCTCATCTTCAAGACAGAATTAAATGTAACAGTAACGAATAATGTTAAAAATAAAATAATACATATAATTGCACATACTCCGACAAAACACCTGTATGGACTCCGCGTTTTCACTTTACTTCATTTGACTGACATTTTTTTATTAAAAAATGTAAAAATGAAAACAGATTAAGACTTCGAAAAATGTATGGATTACTTAATATTTCTACCTCATTCATTGCACTAAATTTATTCTTGCAAATCTATATTTTTCAGTTCAACTCGTGTGAATTTGCCTTAATATCAATTTTATTTTGAGAATAAATCACTAAATTGTAATTACTTTGTTTTAACATGTCGACAGTAGTTGTTACGATGACACTTTTACTTTACACAGATGCAGCAAAAAATGATTATTGTAGCAAGCATTTATACTTGCAATTATTTCAATCTCCTAAAACTGTATAAGAACGTAAAGTATATCCATTACTTTGTGGCAGTTAAATACATCTATGGTTCCACCTTGAAAATTGTACAATGGTGCAACAAACAGCAAAACCCGAAAGACAGTACTTCAATGGAAGGCGGCCGTGAAAGCTTAGACTCAACTACATATTTAAAAACTACTTGCGTACTTTTAGTTTATGAAAAACTTTTGTAAATGTCTGCAAAAGGACCCCCTGTATGTTTTATACACTATCACACATCATACGGGATTTTTATTAATCAATTATATTTTGACTTCACCATTTGGTTTTTGTTTTAAGAAATAATATCGAATCACTAGATGACACCATTGAGCTTTGACATAGCTATCTTCGTAAATTTGGACACTAGTTATTGTTGAAGCTGTGATAGTACGAGCAGTTTGTTTACGATGAACGTTTAAAGAAAACAACTTTGTGAAAAAAGGCAATTTCACGTGAAGGTTTTCGTTGAATGATTTTTTACGATTTCAATAAAGGCCTAACAGAACAATAATGCCTCGAATTGCTTCGCTCAACTTTTGGTGATGAAGCAGTACCGGAAAAGACTGTCTACAACTGGTTTGCAGAATTTCGTTATGACCGAGGATCGACATATGGCTTACCATGAGATAGAGGCATTCTTAAACATATCGAAGACTGCAGTGCTTTCGGTTTTGCATAAACATTCAGGTATGAAAAAGATCTGTTCCCGTTGGATTCCGCATAATTTGACCTAAGCACAAAAAAGCGCGTGTCAATTGGTATGAGGAGAGGCTTAAAAAATTCTACAGAGGAACTTCAACATTCTTATACAACAACGTAACAGGTGACGATATACTCATACAAAAGTTGTTTATTCACTAAGCACTTCAAAGAAAATTAAAAAATGTTTCTTTCGTTTTGTGGGACATGTCGTAAGCATTGCTTTGGAGGATGAAGAGCAATTAATACTGAACAGTAGCAACAACTTGTTTGCCAAAAGTCGTTGATAAAATCAAGAAAAAAAATTGGCAACCTTGTTATGACAACTCCATCCTAGAGCACGTCAAACAGTTTGCATTAGAAGAAAAACATCGAATTAATGTCTCATTTCCGGTATTAACATGATTTATCGCCTAAATGCGTGGACACCAATTTTTAACAGGAAATATTTTGAAAATAATTTGTACAGTCTATTTGTTGTTCGATAGAAAACAAAGTAAATCTAGGCATTGAAACTCAAAAAAGAAAAAGTGAAACAGAAAACTGAAAATCACGTTCTTATAAAGTTGTAATCGAAAATTCTTTCAAGAAAATTAAGTTTTACATTTTTTTCTTTTGTTTAATCTAACTCCTGAAATACATGGAATCTTCTAAATTCGAGAATAGCTAAAAATTCCTGCAATGTTAAAGAATAAGTAGTCTAATAAATCGAATACTGTATTTTTTATAATAGAGATATCGGCAGTGGAAATGTTATCTAGGACGCCTGTATACATCGGCCCAAGCCGAAAAGAGCTCTGTGCGAGAGAAGCGAACGCGACTCTGTATGCTTGGCGCCCTGCCGAGGCTATAACCATCCCCCTTACTGGCTACGGCCGGATAAAATGATGTCGGCACGTCGTGGCCTAGTACGGTCGCCATGCTGTAGGAGACGCAATGCTGCCGGGCCGTTAGTTCTGTATATCTACTACTACGCGGACGAATCGATGTGTAATATTCAACGCAAACAGGCGCAAATTCATGAACGTGTGTTTGTACGTGTATCTCGGCTACAATGCCGTTGAAAATGTATTGTACGATAAACCTCAACGGTAGTTAGTTCAGATATAATTAAGTGGCATTTCTTTTTATTTAGTAGCGACATCAAAATTTTAGCAATCATAGATATATATTTAGATAATTCTTACAGTTGTGGTATATTATTTTCAGCGACGTTTATTTGTTTTAGTTGTCTCATAAAATTGCTATAGTTTCAATGGTCAATTGGGATGTTCCACTTTGTAATCTGGAAATTGGGTTTACGACCGTTCAGAGATGTACCTATAATGAAATAGCTTTTTAATTCTGACCACAGCACTGAGTTTTGCGTGTTTTCTTACTTTCAAACATACTGTGTATGTTGTAAAATGTATTAAACAGATATAATTTAAACGTTTAGCGAATTTTGTTATGAAAAAATACACAAAAAACATAACGTTCTCAAATGCATAAATTCTGTTCTGTCTTTTCGATTGAATTCCTATATATAAAAGTTAAACCTAAGCTTTAAATATCCCATTTTAACAATTCATTTAAGTAAAAATAAGATATTCACGTTTAAACAAAATCAAACCCACACATTATAGATAAATTGCAGGAGTAAAACTACATGATTATAAAAAAAAAAAACTTATCAAGAGTTCTCTGTCGCTTTTTTTAAATTATTTTTTACGTTGGTTACAACTACATCTGACTTTTAAAAATCATATAAAGGTTGAAATTTCAAATTACGTTTGACATACGACGGAAATTTGCATTAATACTGTCAAATTAATGCAAGTTTCCGTTTAAAGCGTAAATGGCTAGTACAGTGCTTTAAATCATGTGTCACGTCATCAATCGGCTTAAGTTCACTACAAAAATCAACACGAACTAAAAGGTATATTTTGTTGCTAGTTTGTTATCCAAGAATTGATTTTGTGAATGCAATTATTTACGAGAACCAATGCCTACACTAGCTTAATAGTAGTCACCCGATGTAGCTTTTGACTCGCTGCAGATATAAACGAACCAAACAGCATATTGTGTTCTTAATTTGTTGCTCTTGGAAAGTACATCCGAAAGTAGCGGAGTTTTAACCCTTAAACAAAAGATCGTTGTCATCCCATCCTCGCGAATTCATTCAATTCTTTTAGGAAATTTGCAGACCTTGCCAGGAGACATTCTAATTTACATAATAATAAGTAAAAAATACAATCTTTGACAACTACCTATCTCTTAGAACAATAATCAACAAATAATTATAAAAACAAGACAATGAAGCACTACACTGTCGGTATCATTCCCATTTTCAATGAAGCACCTTGATTGTTCCATTCGACAACCGAAACTAACGCTATGATAATAAAAAAAATAAAGACAGCCCTTCATATTTTTTCATTTCTAATTTTCTTCGCATGATCAGCAGTATTATAGGATGCAGAGTTCCCGGATAGCCTGTATTCATTACTTAATATAAGACACTCAAAATGAGATCCAGGAAAGAAAGTATTATACTTTTTCATGTATTTTCTTATATTTTATAATTACTGAAATCATACTGTGAGTTAAATGGTTTATGAAAGTTCCAATGCGTTTATGTTTACGTTTTAGTGGTAGCCTAGTGGATAGGATAGGTTAGCTTTCGAACCGAAGAGCTGAGAAGGCACGGGTTCAATATTTTCTCAGTACTCCATTTGACTTAAAATCAGTACGTCCAACTGCAACAGCAGATTTGCATTCATAAATGTGTATGCTAAATACTACACTCATATTTTCGCAGAATTAATATAAGAAACAAAATTATTTATTATAAAACAGATTAGCAATATACAACCATGATAATATTTACTACTTACTTCAACGCTGAACCGTTTATTGAGAATCCTAAAATATCCAAATTGAACATTTTGCCAGAAGCAAAGCACCAGAAGAATACTCCATTAAGCTTGCTTTGATATCCATAATCAAGCATTACAAGTGGATCAATATAATAGTAACATAGCGATTGTTACCAACCACCGGTTAAAGCAAATAATCGATCATTGCCAAACAATGCAAGAAATAATAAGCGACAACATATCGACTAATTTACCGACCTTTAATGCTTAATTATCTATTTTGAAAAATTCATGAGAGGAAAAATAAGAAATCTCATATAACGATCGATACCCTCAAAGTTTAGAGCGCATACTCTAAGAACAATAAATTAGCAACAAAATATGCTGTTTAGTTCGTGCAGATATGAGCAGTGAATCAAAAGTTACAGTAAGTGGCTACCCTGGCTTAATATGCTAGCTTAACCATAGTTTCTCGGAAACAACAAAGTAGCAGCAAAATATGTCGTTTAGTTCGTGTTGATATCTGTAGCGAGTCAAAAGTTACAGCGAATGGCAAAGCTAGCTTAAAATGCCTAGCCAACGGCTGGTATAACAAAATCAATCCTTGGGAAACAAATTAGCAACAAAATATGCCGTTTAGTTTGTGTTGATATCTACAGTGGCTACGCTAGCTTAATATTAAGGTAGCGCAACCACCGTTTTCAGAAATGGCTGAAGTAACCAAAATCAATTCTTGGGTAGCAAAATAACAACAAAATATGCAATTGGTTTGAAAGTCGAGGAAAGAGCTACCGGCTGCACTTCTTAGGTTAATATAGAAACATCAATCGAATATATCTCAGACCTGATCCAACATTTCTCTCGAAAACTCTAGACCACACGCTGTCATATATTCTCAGCCGCATCTGAAATATCTGGGCAGTAAAAAGACTAAACGTACTTACAACGCAAGCTGACGTTTTTCAAGTAATTGTTAACAACTATTGTATTACGCAAACCATTTATTCTAATGCAGAGAAATATGTACAGTTAGAGCAAAATTAATTCCCAAATATTAAAAATGGAATTACAAGTAATCGCTAGTTTTTAATTTTGTCTCAAAATATGCCTAAAGGATCTATAAAAAGAACGCCATCAGAAAAATATTCTTCTATACACCATATGACTGTTTAGAAAACTATGAAATTATTTGTTGAAATCAAAAATATACTTGCAGTTACAACTAAAAAAAAACACATTTTTGTTACTTAAAAATTGGCAGAAACAAAAAAAATTACCGTACAAACCTACGAATATGTTACGATTTTAATTCAATAAGTTTCACCAAAGAGAATATAAAACACTGCCTTCAAAGCGTAAAATGTGTTACCAACTTATGAATATGGGAAGATAATTGGTCGCAAATTTTCATTCTCCAAATACCATAAATTAATAGGAACGTGATCTGTGTGTTGTTCAACCACCTAACTTCCACGTCTGAGGTCTTACTCTTAAGTAAAATTCGCAACGGATTCAACTTCTCGATTAACGACTGATGCCAGTCCCCTATGTCTGTGGGCTACCAATAAGTGCTAGAACAGGTTGTATTTTATCTATTAAATGTGCACTCGTAAAACCCACAAATGGATATCTTGGAACATAAATTGGATTCTCATAACCATCAGGAATGCCTGCTAGCCATTACAAAGATTGTCGTTTTAATGTATTTGATAAACGTATCACGAACAAGTGCTATCTACACATGTTTAAACGATTGAATACAAAAGTATGCCCAAAAGTGCTACAATGTGTTGCAATGTGCTGGATAAATTTGGCTGTTTTTAATCGACGCATTAACGCAAGAATTAAGCTATTGAATAATTGTTTGTTAAAGTGTACTTGATTATTGTACATCTTAATTATTCTGGGAGTGACCATCGAATATTACTCAAGGGTTCAAACCTCATAGCCAGCGCCGATTGAAAAACAAGAACCTCTTTGCATATCATTAGATGTCTTTTCCATATTCGTTATATTCGAACTTATTAAAATTTAAGTGAATCTAAAAAAATTGTGTATTTTTGGAATTAATGTATTTTCCTATTCCTTCAATTGCTCGTACACTAGATAGAAGCTCGTAACTGAGCGTGATTGGTTGGCAGGCTCTTCAAAAATGAGCCCTGGTGCCAAATAATGTATATAATGAAAAATTTTACAATTTTTTTTGCATCCTATAACTTGAAATTTACTAGCGTGACCTAGAATCTGTTAATTGACTGAATTGAAGATGGAAATGACAATAACGGAGGCATGCTACTACATCATTACTTGGCAAACTGAAGGCAGAAACTGCAGAAAATATAAACAATACCCACAAAATTAATTTAAAAGCAGGTTTTTCTGTATCTACCGCCGAACCAAACACGGTATTTTTGCTCCTAATCGCATAAAACAATAAATTACATCATTGACCAAAAAGTTATAGAACACTTAATTTCCCAAATAGAAAGAAGATTCCAGTTCAAAGATGTAATACAAACAATTTGTATTACATCTTTGAACTTTATATTTTTTCCCTGACTTTCTTGTGAGTTTATTGTTTTGTGTTTAAGTATTTTACTTTATCTATTGATAACGTTTACTTACTACTATTTATATTTGTTAAAAGGGAGAGCCCCCTGAAGATGATAACTACGAACCCCTACCTAAAGTGATCTGCGTCCCAAAGACTCTCTATATGATACCTTTCGTAGGAAGAAAAATTAATTTATGTAATTAAATTGAACGTAAAAATCTTAGAAATCCGTACAGTAACATTTATCATTACATAAGTTATGTAGCAGACAAATTTTTGCTGTAAATATTCACACTTTTTTTATTTAATCGTTCCAATTTTCCAAAATCTTTATTCTCCTGTAAGAGAAAAGTTGCAACATTTTTGACTAAAAATTTTCATATAAAATTATTATAATTTTCAACTATCTAATTTTTCTTTCGTCTTTTGTTGATAGAAAAAAATCGAAAGCATTATAATATTTGTAACTGCTGAATCTTATAGAAGTTCTGCACATGAGCATTACTACTTCCCGCTACTAAAGGTCGTATAAATATAATCCATGAAAACAAACAATTCGCAATCAGTCGTGTTTATTGATCTTTGTAATCGTGTTAGATATTGAATGCAATATAAAAGTTACTGTAACTTTCTCCTTTTGCTTTTGCCAATTCCGTATATCGTCGCTAGGTTCATCGCATAACCTTTCTTGTAAAATAGTATGCAGTTACCCGAAGAAAGAATGATAAATAATTTATATTAGTGACAAGTTAAACCATTCCATTTGTATTTCCGGCATATAGTATGGAATAATTTATCCGATCGATAATAAGGAATCGTAGCTAATAATAAGCATTTTTTTACAGTCCTGGACGTTATATAAAACAACAAAGAGCAACCGCAAGTGTACGGTATATATGTATTAGAGTTTTGCCAACTACCTGAGGTATATAGAGTACTTCCTAGTTACCGTAAAATAACGGTATCGATAATTAAACTTAGGTTCCTGCATTTTACAAATCTAGACTTTATATAGTATTTTATATACATCTCTATATATAGCGGCGTAAAAAAGTACTGCACGCCAAGAAGCAAATGGCGTTCACAATTTTGGCTCTTGTAGGATCATCTTATTTGAAGAACAAAAAGCTCCGGGCTGAAGCAATACTGTTACTGTCACTGTCCTTGTGTAATATATCCTTTTTCCAACATTTTATAAACCTCTAAATCAGATTGATGTTTCATCACTTGATTTAAAACTGTTAAATAGTGCAAATTAATTAGAATTTCCTTTTGTTCCTATGTAATTTTAAAATTAGCGCCAATACAAAAGGAGTACATGTTCACTTGAATTAAAATCTCTACGGTAATCAGTCGGCTGTGAATTTCTATACCTATTTTAGTGAATTTCTACATTTTATTTTTTAAAAAATGTAAGAAAAGAATCTGGAAGAAGGAAAGCTTGTGTTTGGAGAAAGTTTGTCACGAAGAAAAATAAAAGTGGTAAATTTTCAAGAGCAATTAGTGGCAAGGACTAAATAAACATCTAATGAGAAATGGATCAAAACAGAAAATGGAATAGCGGCCGAGAATCAAAATAAAGGTAAATAACTGAAAATAATATAAATATTAATTTTAAAAAGAAATTTTCTTTGGATCAACGAAGTAACAAATATCTTCCGTACTATACGTTTTCGTAAAAGTAGATCTTAATATTTATAGAATGACAATTAAGTGATTTCTTATTTCTTTTGTTAGAAAACCTAATAGCTTCGAAAAGTCAGTGAATGCCGTCCACAAGTAACGCAAGCATTTCCCAAAAACGAAAAATTGATAATTTTATTATCAAAATTTCCGCTCTTGAAAACAAAGAAATAGGCATCCAAATAACAAGATACACGTTCGCGATCACATCTTTCTGGCATGTAGAAAATAAAGAATTTTTCAAATTGATAACTGTGCTGAAACCTGGATACAGGGCATCCGGCCGAATAAATAATAGAGGTCCTCTCTATGAAGAGAAAACATTAAAATATAGAGCTTTATTAAAAGGCCAAATAGTTTATTTGAGCATTGACGGATGGTCAAATATTCGAAGCGAACCAATAATGGCCTCACTGTTCTACTAATTGACACATTAGATACATCAGGTTTTCGGCATACAGCAGATTATTTAGAAACGTTAGCGACAAAATGCATTCAAAGGCCAAAGGCTGTATTTAGATGTAAAGTAGGTACCATTGTCTCTGAGAATTGTGCAAATATGACAAAAATATGACAACTACAAAATCCAGTATTAAAAGTCACAAATGAAGCGCTTATTATTCCATATGGATATTCAACCCTCATCTTTAATGTCATAGAAAAAAGTTTCGATACACCAGAAGCATCGGAACATGTGATTCAAATAATAAAATAGTTTTGCAGTGAACATTTTACTGCAGCTGTCTACACTGAAATGAACGCAACTGTACTAATTTTACCCATTAAAGTAAGGTAGAACACTATGTCCTAGTAAATTGGAAGCTATTTACCAAACTGGCCTAAGCTCGTGGAGTAATGGAATATCTGCTGAACCCAAAAATTCCTCAAAAAATCTACCGCAAAATAAAAACATTCTGCGCTAAATTTTCAAAGAAGTGTTGAGTTTGCAGTCATAATTGAGCTATCCGAACAGAATGAACTTCCTTCAAAACGTTCGTAGTAGGCATTCCAAATTTACTCTACTACACTATTGTAGAGGAATAACTTATTTAGCTGTTGGGCGAGGAAAATATATCTTCAAAATTATTTTATTCGGAAACAATTATGGAAACTTAGAAAGAGTTGTCGTCACAGAATGCATTATTAACAGGTAATATCGTAATTTTAGCAGGAAGGGAAAAAATTTCTACAACTAAATTTAAATGTACGTTTTAAAAAGAACAACTCGACTTCTAGAGCCATGTCTTCCTAGTTTTTCATTCAGAAAGAAAGACATGAAGCTGAGCTAAACAAAAGTATTCCGCGCAATGTTTTCTAAATAGAAAAGAAGTAACTAAACAAACAAAAACTAAAGTTTCCAGGACCGTTTATAGGACTGTCCGTAGTTTCGGTTGCGTGCTAACACAAAAAGAAAAAAGTAAGATTTATGCAGCAGAAATGAGATACTTACGAAGAGTACAAGGGGTCACTAGACTAGGCAGAGTTAGAAACTAACACATCAGAGAAGAATTAGAAGTAGAAGCAATAGAAAATGTTATAGAGCAAAGGTATCTTGGATGGTGGGGACCTGTCAAAAGATTTAAAAAGCTAGCATTATCGGCATCTTCTTTTTTCCGATTGACTCAAGGAATCATGGAATAATACAGTAGGGAACATTTTACAGAAGAAAGGAAAAACATGGTTAGAAGCTAAGAAACTAGCAATAAACAAAAAGGACTGAAATAAAAAAGACTCTTGCACCCTAATGGGTAGAAAAGGTATTGATTATACATAAATATTGTAATGAGACCCTGTGTATAAAATGAATTAAAAAGTCAGGGTTAACGTTTTTATAAATGCCTTGATGTATGGGATCTATTTATTTTCTTTTGCTAATAAACGAATAGAAAGTTAAACAATTTTTAGTGTTCACAAGTTACAGTATTTTATTTTTGATTTTAATAAGCCAAATAATAAATTTTAGTACCTGCACACTGACGTTCTTGAAAAAAAGTATTTCGGAGATTGGCATTTTGGGCTCTGAGCTGCACCGGATTCAAAATCAAATATTTCTTTCTTCAAATCTTGTTCCATGGATAATAACTTTGCTATTAGAAGGTCGAAATGGATTTACTTAATGATATCTTTAAGTTTTTCGCTCAAATAGTTTCACATTAACTTGAAACTTTAATATTTTATCAAGGAACTTTTAAAAATAAGTTTTGTCGAAACTTGTTTATCCCATTTGCATGTGTTTTTTTTATTTTTAATTCAGATCCCCAATTAACTATCTGAATTAAATCATTTTTAATGTTTTTGGTATCCATTGAAAATACATTCGGTTCCGTGGTGATGATGTCCAGATTTCCAGGTACGGTAATGGCAGTGAATTGGAATGGTTACCATGAAAACGACTCTAATTTAATGACTGCATGTGCATAGCAGTATACATAATTTTCATATAGAGAAATATAATTGAAGTCTTCGTTAGTGAATTTCGTATGTCGCACTGAAAGTTGCTTACTGCACTTTCTTTTAACAAGAAAAATACTAAAATTGATCTGGGGGATATTGGAGAGAAGTAATAAAATGGTACTAAATACAATTAAATGTCAAAATAAAACATTTTCTAACGTGAGTAAATAAATATCACAACAATGTATGTTTATCAATACTCTTGGATTATCCAAACTTTGGTTGGATTAATGAAATAAGAATTTTAACTGGAACTTGTTCGGATGACTTGTAGCTTGACAATGTTCGGATTGGGTATTAAACTGTACTTAGAACTTAAAGCCTACAATCGAAGCAAGATAGGTACGGTATTTGGATTGTAGATCTCAATAATTTCAGTAATCATTAGTTTATTGCTATAAATTACAATTTAGAAATAAAGGTCAGGAACTAGACGAAGAACCTTGCAAGAAGAAAGAATCGCTGTGCCAGAACACTACTATACTAATGACTCCTAAGAATTAACTTAACTTCTGTTGGTAAACTCCTGAAGTATTATGCAGATATTTTTAGTTTCTAAAATAATCTTTAAAAATATCTGGTAATTGTTGGTACCTATAGTAAATATTTGAAAAAAAAAAACAACATTAGCTACAATTTCAAAAGAAAGACAGACTACACAACAAACCAATAAAAGCGTCGCTATACTGACCACAATGCTCGTTCTCAATTAACCTGAAATCATGGAAATGATTTCTCCGGAAGAGTGACTAAGTAGCAACCACATGTATTAACTAAAGCCCCCCGTACAAGACGGTGTTAACTCACTTTTTCGCGAATTTTCATTCTCTCTTGCAAAACGGTGTTAAGTCGATTGTTTATGTGTTACTTAACCTCCAAGTAGGTAAATGGCGCCCAAAAAGGTCTTATACCCAAACAAAATAGTGCCATCTCTGTATAGTTTCAAATTTAACTGGTTTTATGTTAGGATTTTTTTTTTTCTACCATTAATCAAGACACAAAAATTCCAGTCACTTCAGGTTTCACCTTCGATCTCGATCAACAGGATGTATGACTTGTATAAAGAGCAATATATAAACAGTAATTTAGTGCCTGTATTCAGCGCCATATACAAAAATATGGCTACCAACCTCACTTAGGGAAAAGCTGTTGACCCGCCAAAGCATTCAGCCGGTTCTTGCCGATGAACTTAGTTGGTTGGTAGCACGAGTCCAAATCTTAGTGGGAGGAGATCGGTTGGACTCCGGTGGATTCTCCTTTCTCCGTACTCCCCGTTCCCTACTTTATCTTCGATGGGTGACGGTCGGTACCGATCTCTCGGAACCTACCTCCCATCTAACCCACCGAGGTTAAGGCCGCGCAGGGGACAACTATGGGCTTGTCAGAGCCTAGACCGCACCAAGTGCAACAACTATCGGCTCCTTGGGGTCTAGACCGCCGAGCATTGGCAACCATCGACCAGCGACGTGAGGTACAATCAGCCCGCCCGTGATTGAAACCAGAACAAGAATGGCCGTGCCAAAGCCCTACCCTAATCATTCCTCCCGGGATGTTCGTTACCCAGGTACCTGGGATTGAGTGAAACCATTATGATTAGGTCCAGGCCTTAGGGTCTAAATAAGGAGGTTCTGGGATTAGAATAAATCCCAAGGACTCCCTAACCAACCAGGATATAGTCGGCGTAGCAAAATGCTACATCCACCCCTATGTGTAATTGCCCCCGCTACGCTCGTTATTCTGTGAGCAACGAGAAATGGGGTAGTGAAGCTGCAGGACTTTATGGGTGAACGCCGTAAGGTATACGTTTACCCAGTACCATGTGCAGGCAGATTTTTGTTATCGATTTAAATGCCAATGGTGAAATTCAAGTAAGCATTCGAACAATAAAAAAATTGATCGCAATATTACAAATGAAAATGCAAAAGTTATGTATATACTTTTGATTTACAAAAGACACTTCCATTGCAAAAAGTCTCAACCAGTAAAGCATTCTATCCGAGACAAGTATCCATCTGATTTCGACTGAACTTCTTTTGTTCAGTGGCAGAAGATATTTCCACATCTGCACACCAGATTAAGGATCTCGGTGCCCTGAAGAAGTTGGCATATCGACTATTGGTGTTATTAGAGAACATGGCAAACATATGAGCAACTCATTGCGTAGAGTGATTCGGCAAAAGCACCAAACAAAAATGTATATATTGTACATTTGATTCAAACGGGCATATTACAGAAAATTGATGGCAAGAAAAAAAAAAGAAAACGACACTTACACGGTGGATCAGTACATGACAATCGTAAGAGAAAGGGCACCATTTAATATTACTAGAATGATGGAGAAATTTGTTCTTATTAAGGAACTACCCAGAAAACTAGAACTTATCAACAGAAAGAAATCCAAAAAGACTTTAAGGAAAATGGATACGAATTTGAAAAACTAAATACAGACATTCGTCATAAAAATTAATATGAGAAACAATAGAGAAGAAGAGAACTTTAAACTAGATTTTCTCGAAGGTTTTTTTTTGAGTTAACACCTTCCTGCATTAAGGGCTTGAGCCCTATGATAATAGTTTAAACTAGACTTTTATGCAACGTATGACTTAAATGAAAACAAAATCATCCTATTTCTTTTTAGCCAGATAAAATAAATTGTTTTTAAAAAGGATGTTAACATTGCAAAACAATTACAATATAAACGCTCTTTTTTACGTTTACATCTGAAAATAATTTTCAAACGTTAGCGTTAAATCAATCTACCCTAATTACAGACTCTAAATTGATATCTCCTTCGTTACATCAAAAAATATATAAAATTAATAATTAAATATGTATGTCTAGCAAAATTATATAAAGGAAAATCGATATTTTCCCTCTACAGAAAAAAAGAAGACAAAAAGAAAGATCAGAAATTTAAAATAAAGCGGGATATTGCATTGGAGCCGCGACGTGCCGACGATCCAGGTATCGAGCAGAGCACAGCACAGTTCTCCCTCTCTCTCTTTTATATTCTCTCTTTCTACCTCTGCTGCCAGCTAGAACATCCCACACCAACCCCCAGAGTTAGGGGAAAGCCGTACAGACGGCGACAAAAATATTTACATATTGCATGCCGATATAAATCCTAAGGTTTTTGTTAATAATAATATCGCGAATTGTTGGTAATAATACAGCAAAAAAAAGATAATAACGGATAAGTTCGCGTCTGTATATTGAAGTTACGAGGTAGAATAATAAAGTAATAGATAATGGAAAAATTTACAAGATAAAATAGAAGTTTGATCACAAAAAAATTGTTTTCTGTTTAAAATAGTTATAAATAAGAGTAAGAAAATAGATTGCCACATTTCTAGCAAAATGTAAGACTCTATTCAGGGATTTTGAGATATGTCTTCTATTTTTTTCTTAGTGGAAAGGATGTAAAAGTCGATGCAGTACCAAAAAATGGTACACCTACACATTTTTCACCAGCAAATTCACTATTCTACTCTGTGCAGCTAGATTAAACGATTAAACCTTCAAAAATTAAGTTAGGAGAGATAAACATAATCATAATTTAAATAGGATGTTGTTAAAGAAATCAATTTCATAAAACCACAATAAACTTCAATAATTAAACAAAGACCAAGTAAATAATATGAAAAAGTAAAGATAAGGATGAAATGCTTATATCAATAAAAGTAATATTTCAATGAAGATTACAAGTTAAGAGTTAATTGATAAAACGAAACTAGAAATCCAGATAAAAATACAATAAAAATTACAAGAAATAAAAAAAAAAACTGAAACAAAATTAATTTTATGGAAGAAATAAGATATTCTCATCAGTTCAGAGGAAGTCGAGAGTTCATAGTTGCCTATATTCCAGTAATATAATGAATGAAGCTCAGCATTTAGAATTACGAATAAATGCTGGACTCATTTTTCCTTTAATTTTTTTAGTTGAAGAATAATATCTCGTCCCCAACAACATTGTTTACATATGGCTATTAGAGTTACAATACATAAAAAAATGTAAACCTTACAAAAATATATCTGCAAAGAATGTAGATATATCACAGAGACTAGTTGATGCTCATTGAATGCTTTCGAATCGTACAAGTATTATTAGAAGAACAAAGGATGATAAATGTATAAATGTCAAAAATAAATGTACACATTCCACGAAAGATTTAATTCAGTTAAATTTAAATTATAAAGAGGTCAGCCTTTTTTTTGTTTTACATTAAGCTGGAGATGATACATTTACGTTGATGTCCAGAAACATTTGGATGCACGTGTATATAAAATTACTCTATACTGTAAAATAATTATTAGATTTCTAAATTTAATATAGATATAATCCTACTGGCTGAAAATTAATTAATCTAGACCATGGGACAGTTATTAGAAATTGGTATAAAAACACCAATTAATTAAAATCTAAACTTTTCTTTTTTTTACTTTAGAAATTTCTTATAAAAAAATTATTTTACGTAACCTCTTATTAGCCAGATACTTTTTCATATGAATTCAAAAATTTATAAATAAGAAAAGTCAATCAAAAAGTAGCCACTCTTACAAACACAAATAAGTTTATAAAATTACTTTACAAATGGAGGATTTAGAATATATTCGCTCATTACTGAAATCATGAATATACTTATGAGCTTCTATTTTTATTATAGAGAGAAATCAATATTTCCCTTCTTTTATATATTTTAAATACGAGCAAAACTGTTCTCGAAATGACATTCATAACAGAAAATCTTGTAAAACAAATACTAAACTCACCCTTGATCCATCCTATCGACTGGATTTGGACCACCCATTTGTGCATGCATCATACCATGTCCAGGACCCATGGGTCCAGGCATCGGATGACCAGGTCCTGGTCCGAAAGGTGAACCTGGTGGCATACCGAAGCCCGGTGCACCAAAAGGTTGTCCCGGTGAGACGAAATGAGGATTGCCACCAGGTCCACCGACAAATGGTGGTCCCGATGACCCGGGTCGTCCGAATGGTGGCCCTCCGGCGGATGGTGAGCCAAAGGGGCCGGGTCCGGGGCCATTGTAAGGCGGTCCGGCACTGTTTGGAGGAGGTGGAAAGCCTGCATTTGGCTGCGGGGGTCCGGGAGGTCCCGGCGTTGACGATCCGGAAGGCGCTGGTGATGCTGTGTATTGCGGTGTGGAAGAACCCGGCGGCGGACCTTGATAGGATGGAGCCCCCGCCGGTGATCCCGCCCCAGCTGGGGGACCTTGGAACGGCGAGGGCCCCTGGAAGCCCGCCGCCGTCGGAAACGAGTTAGCCGAGTTAGGTGTAAAGTTTTGGGGCTCCGAGCCGGGCGGCGGTCCCTTCCAGGTCGTAGCGGGGTCCTCCAGTGTGACAGGCAGCGTGATTGGGGGCGCAACGCGGCGGTTAAGGCCTGCAATATAATCCATATGCACTTATTTAAAAATTGCCGGCATATACAAAATTGCAAGGTTAGGAATTGTCAAGATCCTAACCTCAACAATTATCGTAAACGTATCAAAACTAAAAACAACGGTATAAAGACTGCTAGAAAACTTTTACATTTTGTTTTTCTCTGTGCAGCGCGCCCTTGCCTCATACTTCATATACGACGGAAGAAAGATTCGAATTTATCGAAAATAATATCACTGATACGGCACTGCTTTTCAACAACGATGATACGACGCACGAAATTTTCACCGTCTTCGCACAACTATCAGCGAATTGTAGCACTTTTCGCGTAGACATTTTACGATTCGAAATAGGCGACATCGTAATTGAAGAAAAACGCGATTTATCCGAAACGAAAATGTGTTCGTTAAGCGGAACTACCCAAGAAACACATCGAGTAAACACTGCTCGGGCAAATCAAACGATAGCGCATGTTTGACTACCGCCATTTTCCATATACACAAACAACAGGTATCTGTCATACCGACGTGTTTAAAACACACTCCAAAAACACAATAAGCGTTAATTCAAGTTATTTTCGTTAAATTTATTGGATTTCGGGGTAATTTTAATAGAAATAAATTATGTTCAGTGATAATCTGCCAATAAATAAGAGAAGTGCGTATAGTAAACGGGAATTTTGCTCTTATCCAAACGGGTATCGGGAGTTTTGTGTAATCGTTTCAATTCTAAATAGACAACTTTTAGAATTCAAATGTTAGTTTGGGAATTGTACATTTCTTTTCTTATTCGTAGTTCAAATTGAACACAGGGATAAATTACGGTAATATCGAGACTCGTATCGTAACTGTATCTATGCATTATATTTTCAAAGCCCACCTTTTCCGGCTATGCCGCTCGATTTCTGCTTGTGGTTCGTTATATAGTAAAGGGTCAACTAATTTTCTTCTTGGGTCGTCTGCAAAAATTATCTTGCGAGAATCCACCAAGCGCTGCCATTTTTATAACAGCGTGACGCGATTAATACGAGTTGCAGCCGAGGCGTACACTGCCGACAGCGCTCCAGCCGCCGTAGATGAACGTACACACATTCCACCGGCTTCAAATTCGAACACAATGTACAACGACGGCGGCCGCACATCAACAAACACACGACGAAAACTGTACACAGATACACACCGAAAACAACTAAATAACTAACTAAAACTCTCTCTGTATGGGACGCGGATACCGTGTTTCGACCAGCCGAGGCCACTACTCGCCGGCCCTTTTTTTCGTTCTCCTAATTTATCGAGGGGATTCTTCTTCTACGGTGCGTGTAGTTTTTTTTTTCGTTTGTAAGTCTTCCATCGCGAACTCAGTCAACAGTAGTTGACAGTGTCACCCTAAAAAATCAATAAAGTTCACCACCCCTTCAGCCCTTCCCCACCCTGTGCTCATTCAGGAACATCACGACCGTAGTTACCGCACGAGTCAAAATAAAAGCGTCGCCGTTTCTGACACAGATATGCGTGTGTCGCGTTGAATAAGAAGAAGGGAAGGCGTCCAATCGTACATTGCATAGGCGTCACTCGGCTGTCACTGGCCGCTTTGCCACGTCTGAATCTGAAGTAAATAGAGTAAACTTGCTCGCTACTATTAGTAGCGGTTAATCGGGCCCGACTATGTTATGAACTGTTTAGTTTTCTATACGCCCGTGACTCTTTACAACCGCTCGTTCGTTGGTCCGAACCGTACAATAAAAATCGCAAGTTCGCCAAGAGAGGCCAGAAAAGCACATTGCATAGTATAGTAAAGTTTGTAGCGGCAGCGGTAGTAAAACAATAGAGGGGATAACTTGGTGACAATCGACATCAAAACTTACAAACGGGAAAAAAAATCACGTACACACACACACATACGTAGATGCGTGCTCTCACTCGACCATACAGACAGAGAGAGAGAAAACGAAACGATTCCTTTATTTTATTCCCGATATCTAAACGGTGAAAAACAATTTTCCATCCGTTGCGTTTACGCAACTCTCGTTTGTATGTATTCGGTGTCCTTATGTATTTTATAAATGAGGTAGGAATCGGGAGAGGAAAAAAAAACAGAAGCGACATAACCTCACGTCAGTTCAAGGCTGATAAAAATGGCAACAGCTTCATTCCGCTGACCTTGCAACTATTACATACATATGTATATGTTCGCGCACACACTGGCATGTGTGCTTTTTTATATATTGCAGATATTTTTATGTGTGCACGTGTATGTGCAGTACACCTCCTTCGTAGCAAGTGACGCGATCTGATATCACCCAAGACAGGAATGAAAATGATTGGTTTCTTTTTTTTAATTCAGATGGACTATTCAGGTTCTCTTTTTATAGAAAATTTAAATGATTTCAATTTTTAAATGTATCTTGTAAAGAATATTTAATTTCAAAAATGTTAACTTTTTTATCAATAGCACAATCTCAAAATTAAAAATTAATCAAATAATTAAAGAATACTACAATAATAGACTGTACTCAAATAAGGTAAAATAATTAACAAATTTTGAATGGATATAATGGGGGTCTTTTTTAATTTGGGTTGATTTAAAATTTTATAACGCCTACTATTCAGGCAACCACCATTACGACAAGACGATCTTACTATTCAGACCAGTGGCATAGTTAGGCATAAATAATTTAATGAAAACTCTCTGTACACACCAAGGGCAGCCGATGCTCTCACAGCATATTAAAACATTTCTAACCAAAGAGTAATTATTTATATATTTATTATATTTCGTCAAAGCATTTCAGCAAAAAAAAGATTATCCGCATGCACATTTTAAATATAGGGAAATGTCAAACAACACATAAGTATCGGCACCCTCCGCACCACACAAGTTTAATTTATTATATAGTAATATAATAATAAGGCATAGTATTAAATTAGAAGACTTAAAATTGATTAAAAACGTAACGTCGCCGCGAGAATTAGATGCGTACGAGACAGTTTACATAAAAAGTAATAAAAATCTGATGAACCGAGAAAACGGACCATTGTCGTACTCTGTCTTTTTTTACCTTTTGCAGAAGGCTGGCACTCGTTTATATTTTCTGTCATAAAAGAGATCTTCCCGTCTATCTGGCCGTGTTTTTCGCATGTCGTAGTTTAAGACGCGTAGAGGGTAGAATAGGCACTTGTAAAACAATATTTCTTCTCGGAAGAAGGGTAGTTCATGCATGTTATTTTTCGCACGTCGCCGCTTCAAGGCGTGCAGGAGGTAGAAATAGGCACTTGTAAAGAATATCTGTTCTAAGAAGCAGGGATCGTACATGCATGTTTAGTTTTAGAAAAAAGTTTTTTCTCGCATCATTCGGTCACCGGTTGATGATGAGGACCATTCGTGTCCTCGAAACGGCCGTCCCGGACTATTTATTATATTACTATATAATAAATTAAACTTGTGTGATGCGGAGGGTGCCGATACTTATGTGTTGTTTACCATACTACGCCATAGTCCTTGCTATCATTATAGGGAAATGTCTATGAAATAAATTCTGCAATAGCTGCTCTATTAGGTTATGAAAAAATATACAAGATGTTCTATTTGAAGAAATTAAAATAACATGAATCAAATATGACAACGATTTTGATAGCTATTTTCAAAACGCTAGTTTATACTACAAAAAAAAATCGATGTATTACTGAAAACTTCAAGAAAGGCTTAGTGAAATAAGATTTGAATAATTGCTCTAGTGAAAGAAGTTCGAATTAGCTATATAAATATATTTTTTTTTCTGTTGATAAGGCGAGATTTTAGAACATGTGGAAATGGCATGTATAATGATCTTTGAAGCCACTAAGATCAACAGAGATATTTTGTCATAACCAGGGACGGTGGGTACTGATGTAACCGAGAGCTACGCACAGCAAATCGATTTCCTCGTGTATTTCCGTTACATAGTACAATGCACACAATACGCGAGAAATACCAATCGTCGTGCGCGGCCTTCCATTGCGCTACCGCCCACCGCTGTTGATCGCTTTTTAATAAAGTATATTTAATTTCGTTGGGATTTTTATTTGGTAAGCTGTAAAATAAATCCTTCTTATTCAATATATTGTAAGGTAAAAGTTTGGCAGACATTGCATTAAGATATGAATAACAAAATACCATATTACAGTGGCGTGGAAGAATGATAAAAAAAATTTAAGATTCATAAATATTTATTTAAACATTTTCTATGTCCTCTGAGTCCAAATTAATTACATCATTATCACTGTCACTCCTATATACTGCATCATTCTTGTCATTATTACTATTTTCCTTGTTTGGATCTTTTGAACTAGTTGTATCGATCATCTTTTCGTCTAAAACATTCTCACTCAGTTTTTTAACGGCAGATTCTTTTTCTAACAATTTATTTTTGTCATTTTGTACATTATCTTTAGCTAAATTATTTTTGCCTATACTACAACTCTCATTCTCCTGCTTATCACCACTATTCAGTTCATCTGATTTACTTTCTGATCTGCTAATAAGATCTTTTTCTTTACTATTTCCATGTAATCTCTTTTCTTTCTTCCAACTACCTTCCCTTTCGGAATCACTCGATGTTATTACGATTTCCTCATTTTTTGGAGAACTTAAAATAACCGCAGTATCATCATCATCTTCAATTGTTTGGCTCATTTCAACTGTTCCACTTTTTTTATGTATGCTTTCCAAAGCCAACTGTGATCGGATTGCTCGTGCCCTGGCTTGCAACTCAAGTATTTCTAAGACATTCATTAACTTATCACTTTCATTTTCTGCACCTATTTTTTTTGTTGAATTATGTCCTTTCTCCTTTTTGATTTCTTTCGTTCTCTTTTTCTCTTTATGCGATTTTGTTTTATCACTTGTATCTGAAATTAAATATTTACGTATTGCCAGTTTGGAAAATGGTAACGCAATTTACCTTTCTTAACATTTCCATTGCTAGTATTCACACTACCTAATCCAAAATCATCATCAGTATCGGAAATATCATCTAGAGAAATAACATCAATAGGTGGCTGCTCTTGTTCCGATTCAGATGAAGTTGAAACTGTGTCTATATTGTCACCATTTAATATATGTCTCAATCTTTTATTTGATATTCCAAGTAATTCTTCTAGTAATATTGAATTGATTTCATCAATATCCAAATTCTGTAATAAGAGACACTTGTCTTCTTTTTTTAATCAGACATGGGATATGTATATACCTTCATAAAATCTGGTGCGATTGCTTTGATTTTCTTTGGTTTGATCAATTTTAAAACTTCTTTCATTAACCTAATCCGATCATTCGCGTAGTAAAATAACTCATGTTCACTTTCATCGCCTGAATCTGTGGAATTTACGTTTATTTTTTTAGATTTTTGTTTTGTTGAGGACATTTTTCAAACAAAATCAAGTTTCATTAAACATCCAAAATCCAAGCCCATCCAAAGCTATAACCTTCAAATATGTTCAGGTTTCTTTCAGAGTATCACAAACGTATTTCAGAGCATCTCAGCTAGTTGAGTTGCATATGGAAGAAACTATTCAATTTCAGTGAATAGGATACTGAAAAAAAAATCAAACTACTGTTAATAAGGCGAACGATATCAGGTTGAACAACTTAATCTACGTCGGCACCTTTTAGGGACATGCCTACACGTTTAGGCAATGTTTTATCTGCGCGTAATATTATCCATATAAGACGTACGTCCTGAATAGTACCAACCGAATTTGTATTTATGGTTGCCTGTATACAGGCGGAATGCATTTCCAATAGTTTAATTAGTTATTTGTGTTTACATATTTTGAAATTATTTTTATCTGGTAAATCGTCAAACTGACGATTTATATACGCATTAATAGAAAACCCATATTTCGCTGAGTCCAAAATGACAATTTTTCTTTTTAAATTGAAAAGAAAGTCAATAATGATAGCAAGGACTGTGGCGTAGTATGGTAAACAACACATAAGTATCGGCACCCTCCGCACCACACAAGTTTCATTTTTTATATAGTAATATAATAATTAGTCCGGGACGGCCGTTTTGAGGACACGAATGGTCCTTAACATCAACCGGTGACCGAATAAAGCGAGAAAAAACTTTTCCTAAAACTAAACATGCATGTAGTATCCCTACTTTTTAGAACAGATATCCTTTACAAGTGTCTATTTCTACCCCCTGCACGCCTTGAAGCTACGACGTGCGAAAAATAACATGCATGAACTATCCCTTCTTCCGAGAAGAAATATTGTATTTTACAAGTGCCTAATTCTACCCTCTACGCGTCTTAAACTACGACATGCGAAAAACACGGCCAGATGGACGGGATAATCTCTTTTATGACCCAAAATATAAACGAGTGCCAGCCTACTGCAAAAGGTCAAAAAGGACAGAGTACGACAACGGTCCGTTTTCTCTGTTCATCAGATTTTTATTACTTTTTATGTAAACTGTCTTGTACGCATCTAATTCTCGCGGCGACGTTACATTTTTAATCAATTTTAAGTCTTCTAATTTAATACTATGCCCGGTTTCACTTATATGTTGTGCCACACTCGACGCGTCCAATCTGCCGTGGCGATAATTTCGTATATGTTCTTTGAATCTAGTTTCTATCGCTACGGCAGATTGGAGGCGACGAGTGTGGCACAACATATAAATGAAACCGGGCATAGTATTAAATTAGAAGACTCAAAATTGATTAAAAACGTAACGTCGCCGCGAGAATTAGATGCGTACGAGACGGTTTACATAAAAAGTAATAAAAATCTGATGAACAGAGGAAACGGACCGTTGTCGTACTCTGTCCTTTTTGACCTTTTGCAGTAGGCTGGCACTCGTTTATATTTTGGGTCATAAAAGAGATCTTCCCGTCCATCTGGCCGTGTTTTTCGCATGGCGTAGTTTAAGACGCGAGGACTAATTATTATATTACTATATAATAAATTAAACTTGTGTGGTGCGGAGGGTGCTGACACTTATGTGTTGTTTACCATACTACGCCACAGTCCTTGCTATCATTATTAATGTATGCAACTTATACTATTACTTACTATACTATATACAATTTACGTAACACTTGCTTTAGTATATGTAATTTGCTTTTAAAACGTTGCCAATTGGACTGACTTCTCAGAATTTCAGAAAACGCCACGTTTTGCCACTAGAGGGCATCACATTACAGCCAGCTTCCTATTTTTCGATCCTACGGTTTTATTTCTTTTGAATTCATTTTTACGGAAATCTTTAAAAAACAGGTGAAATTTTGGTTTTAATATCAAAAAGATTGATTTGTTAATAACAGAAATCCGAAATTTTGAGAAACGTACAGGGTGTTTTATTACATTGTAAATTTTGGTTTGTTACAAAAATGTAGTATTCAATCATTTCTTTAATAACTGCACATTAATCAGCAGGAAAAGCACTACTAGAGTTCATAGGATCAATAGTAACGAAGATAGCAATGGTAAACAACACATAAGTATCGGCACCCTCCGCACCACACAAGTTTAATTTATGATATAGTGATATAATAATTAGTCCGGGACGGCCGTTTCGAGGACACGAATGGTCCTCATCATCAGCCGTCCCGAACTAATTATTATATTACTATATAATAAATCAAACTTGTGTGGTGCGG